>JAAAWK010000425.1:0-592922 GCA_022496015.1 Hordeum marinum
CACGGGGGGGGGTGCATTTTTCAGTAGTGCAGGTTACTAATGGCGCACCAGCTACAAATGCGTCATTAGTAACCCTGGTTACTAATGGCGCACAAGTTAGAGAATTCGGATGTAACTTTTCGAGTAGATGATTTTTCATATAAAAAAGTTTTTAATCCGAGTTCGTATGCAAAAGTTATGCCCATTTTACTAAATTCCAGAGAGATTTTGCAAATAAAGTCAAAATTCATATTTGTAAATTTTCTAAACAACTAGACCACATATCACATGGGAAACTTAATTTCTCTTATTTTTTTGACATTTCCATCATTTTTTTTAAACTGAAAAGGCGGTCCACAGGGGGGGTGCATTTTGCAGTAGTGCAGGTTACTCATGGCGCACCACCTACAAATGCGTCATTAGTAACCCTGATTACTAATGGCGCCCAAGTTAGGTGGTGCGCCATTACTAGTTCAAACTAGTAATGGCGCACTATACACTGGCACCACTTCCTAAAATCGTTCGATGGCGTGTGAAAACTCGTGGCAACGTGGCGACGGAGAGGGAGGGCTGAAAACCGTGTTAAACGTGGGAATGGTTGTTGAGGTAGAGAGAAAGTAGTATTGTGAAGTATCGAGCTGTGGCAAGGAATGTACGGTAGAGTTTGTAGTGGAGCTGGGAGGGGCGAGCATAAGGGACGAAGAGATTAGAAACATGTCGGATGCGATCATACCAGCACTAAAGCACCGGATCCCATCAAAACTCTGAAGTTAAGCGTGCTTGGGCGAGAGTAGTAATAGGATTGTTGACCTCCTCGGAAGTCCTCGTGTTGCATTCCTTTTTTCATTATTATTTTTGCTGCACGCGAGAATCATGATGCACGTGCGCGGTAAAGATTGAAAAAGTTTTTAATCCGAGTTCGTATGCAAAAGAAGATGATGCACGTGAGAATTCGGATGTAACTTTTCGAGTAGATGATTTTTCATATAAAAAAGTTTTTAATCCGAGTTCGTATTCAAAATTTATGCCCATTTTACTAAATTCGAGAGAGATTTTGCAAATAAAGTCAAATTTCATATTTGTAATTTTTTGAAACAACTAGACCACATATCACATGGGAAACTTAATTTTTCTTGTTTTTTTGACATGTCCATCAGTTTCTTTATTTTTTTTAAAACAGAAAAGGCGGTCCACGGGGGGGGGTGCATTTTTCAGTAGTGCAGGTTACTAATGGCGCACCAGCTACAAATGCGTCATTAGTAACCCTGGTTACTAATGGCGCACAAGTTAGGTGGTGCACCATTACTAGTTTGAACTACTAATGGCGCACTATACACTGGCACCGCTTTCTGAAATCGTTCAATGGCGTGTGAAACATCGTGGCAATGTGGCGACGGAGAGGGAGGGGTGAAACCGTGTTAAACGTGGGAACGGTTGTTGAGGTGGAGATAAAGTAGTATGGTGAAGTATCGAGTGGTGACAAGTAATGTACGGTAGAGTTTGTAGTGGAGCTGGGAGGGGCGAGCATAAGGGATGAAACGATTAGAAACATGTCGGATTGGATCAAACCAGCACTAAAGCACCGTATCCCATCAGTACTCCGAAGTTAAGCGTGCTTGGGCGAGAGTAGTACTAGGATGGGTGACCTCCTGGGAAGTCCTCGTGTTGCATTCCCTTTTTCATTATTATTTTTGCTGCACGTGAGAAACATGATGCACGTGCGCGGTAAATAATGAAAAAGTTTTTAATCCGAGTCCGTATGCAAAAGTAGATGATGCACGTGAGAATTCAGATGTAACTTTTAGAGTAGATGATTTTTCATATAAAATATTTTGTAATCCGAGTTCGTATGCAAAAGTTATGCCCGTTTTACTAAATTCCAGAGAGATTTTGCAAATAAAGTCAAAATTCATATTTGTAAATTTTCGAAACAACTAGACCACATATCACATGGGAAACTTAATTTCTCTCATTTTTTTGACATTTCCATCATTTTCTTTTATTTTTTAAAAAACTGAAAAGGCGGTCCACGGGGGTGGGTGCATTTTGCAGTAGTGCAGGTTACTAATGGCGGACCACCTACAAATGCGCCATTAGTAACCCTGGTTACTAATGGCGCACAAGTTAGGTGGTGCGCCATTACTCACTATACACTGGCACCGCTTTCTGAAATCGTTCGACGGCGTGTAAAAACTCGTTGCAACGTGGCGACGGAGAAGGACGGGTGAAAACCGTGTTAAACGTGGGAACGGTTGTTGAGGTGGAGAGAAAGTAGTATGGTGAAGTATCGAGTGGTGGCAAGGAATGTACGGTAGAGTTTGTAGTGGAGCTGGGAGGGGCGAGCATAAGGGACGAAGGGATTAGAAACATGTCGGATGCGATCATACCAGCACTAAAGCACGGGATCCCATCAGAAATCCGAAGTTAAGCGTGCTTGGGCGAGAACAGTACTAGGATGGGTGACCTCCTGGGAAGTCCTCGTGTTGCATTTCTTTTTTCATTATTATTCTTGCTGCACGTGAGAAACATGATGCACGTGCACGGTAAATATTGAAAAAGTTTTTAATCCGAGTTTGTATGCAAAAAGTAGATGATGCACGTGAGAATTCTGATGTAACTTTTCGTGTAGATGATTTTTCATATAAAAAAGTTTTTAATCCGAATTCGTATGCAAAAGTTGTGCCCATTTTACTAAATTCCAGAGGATTTTGCAAATAAAGTCAAAATTCATATTTGTAAATTTTCGAAACAACTAGACCACATATCACATGGGAAACTTAATTTCTCTTTTTTTTGACATTTCCATCTTTTTCTTTTATTTTTTTTAAAACTGAAAAGGCGGTCCAAGGGGGGGTGCATTTTGCAGTAGTGTAGGTTACTAATGGCGCACCACCTACAAATGCGCCATTAGTAACCCTGGTTACTAATGGCACAAGAGGTAGGTGGTGCGCCATTACTCACTATACACTGGCACCGCTTTCTGAACTCGTTCGACGGCGTGTGAAAACTCATGGCAACGTGGCGACGGAGAGGGAGGGGTGAAAACCGTGTTAAACGTGGGAACGGTTGTTGAGGTGGCGAGGAAGTAGTATGGTGAAGTATCGAGCGGTAGCAAGGAATGTTCAGTAGAGTTTGTAGTGGATCTGGGAGGGGCGAGCATAAGGGACGAAGGGATTAGAAACCTGTTGGATGCGATCATACAAGCACTAAAGTACCGAATCCCATCAGAACTCCTAAGTTAAGCGTGCTTGGGCGAGAGTTGTACTAGGATGGGTGACCTCCTGGGAAGTCCTCGTGTTGCATTCCCTTTTTCATTATTATTTTTGCTGCTCGTAAGAAACATGATGCACGTGCGCGGTAAATATTGAAAAACTTTTTAATCCGAGTTCGTATGCAAAAGTAGATGATGCACGTGAGAATTAAGATGTAACTTTTCGAGTAGATGATTTTTCATATAAAAAAGTTTTTAATCCGAGTTCGTATGCAAAAGTTATGCCCATTTTACTAAATTCCAGAGAGATTTTGCAAATAAAGTCAAAAGTCATATTTGTAAATTTTCGAAACAACTAGACCACGTATCACATCGGAAACTTAATTTCTCTTATTTTTTTGACATATCCATCATTTTCTTTTTATTTTTTTTAAAACTGAAAAGGCGGTCCATGGGGTGGGGGAGGGGTGCATTTTCCAGTAGTGCAGGGTACTAATAGCGCACCACCTACAAATCCGCCATTAGTAACCCTGGTTACTAATGGCGCACAAGTTTGGTGGTGCGCCATTACTCACTTTACACTGGCACCGCTATCTGAAATCGTTCGACGGCGTGTGAAAACTCGTGGCAACATGGCGACGGAGAGGGAGGGGTGAAAACCGTGTTAAACGTGGGAACGGTTGTTGGGGTGGAGAGAGAGTAGTATGGTGAAGTATCGAGCGGTGGCAATGAATGTACGGTAGAGTTTGTACTGCAGTTGTGAGGGGCGAGCATAAGGGACGAAGGGATTAGAAACATGTCGGATGCGATCATACCAGCACTAAAGCACTGGATCCCATCAATACTCCAAAGTTAAGCATGCTTGGGCGAGAGTAGTACTAGGATGGATGACCTCCTGGGAAGTCCTCGCGGTGCATTCCCTTTTTCATTATTATTTTTGCTGCATGTGAGAAACATGATGCACGTGCGTTGTAAATATTGAAAAAGTTTTTAATCCGAGTTCATATGCAAAAGTAGATGATGCACATGAGAATTCGGATGTAACTTTTTGAGTATATGATTTTTCATATAAGAAAGTTTTTAATCCAAGTTCGTATGCAAAAGTTATGCCCATTTTACTAAATTCCAAAGAGATTTTGCAAATAAAGTCAAAATTAATATTTGTAGATTTTCGAAACAACTAGACAACATATCGCATGGGAAACTTAATTTCTCTTTTTTTTGACATTTCCATCATTTTCTTTTAATTTTTTTAAAACTGAAAAGGCGGTCCACAGGGGGGTGTGCATTTTGCAGTAGTGTAGGTTACTAATGGCGCACAACCTACAAATGCGCCATTAGTAACCAGGGGTTACTAATGGCGCACAAGTTAGGTGGTGCGCCATTACTCACTATACACTGGCACCGCTTTCTGAGATCGTTCGACGACGTGTGAAAACTCGTGGCAACGTGGCGACGGAGAGGGAGGGGTGAAAACCGTGTTAAACGTGGGAACAGTTGTTGAGGTGGAGAGAAAGTAGTATGGTGAAGTATCGAGCGGTGGCAAGGATTGTACGGTAGAGTTTGTACTGGAGCTGGGAGCGGCGAGCGTAAGGGATGAAGGGATTAGAAACATGTTGGATGCGATCATACCAGCACTAAAGCACCGTATCCCATCAAAACTCCGAAGTTAAGCGTGCTTGGGCGAGAGTAGTACTAGGATGGGTGACCTCCTGGTAAGTCCTCGTGTTGCATTCCCTTTTTCATTATTATTTTTGCTGCATTCGAGAAACATGATGCACGTGCACGGTAAATATTGAAAAAGTTTTTAATCCGAGTTCATATGCAAAAGTAGATGATGCACGTGAGAATTCGGATGTAACTTTTCAAGTAGATGATTTTTCACATAAAAAAGTTTTAAATCCGAGTTCGTATGCAAAAGTTATGCCCATTTTACTAAATTCCAGAGAGATTTTGCAAATAAAGTCAAAATTCATATTTGTAAATTTTCGAAATAACTAGACCACATATCACATGGGAAACTTAATTTCTCTTATTTTTTTTGACTTTTTCATCATTTTCTTCTTCTTTTTTAAACTGAAAATGCGGTCCACGGGGGGGGATCCATTTTGTAGTAGTGTAGGTTACTAATGGCGCACCACCTACAAATACGCCATTAGTAACCCTGCTTACTAATGGCGCACAAGTTAGGTGGTGCGCCATTACTAGTTTTGCAAAAATGAAAATAAAAAAATGTTAGTAGTGGCGCACCGTGTGTGTGGTTCGCCATTACTAGTTTGAACTAGTAATGGCGCACTATACACTCGCACCGCTTTCTGAAATCATTCGACGACGTGTGAAAACTCATGGCAATGTGGCGACGGAGAGGGAGGGGTGAAAACCGTGTTAAACGTGGGAACGGTTGTTGACGTGGAGAGAAAGTAGTATGGTGAAGTATCGAGCGGTGGCAAGGAATGTACGGTAGAGTTTGTAGTGGAGCTGGGAGGGGCGAGCATAAGGGACAAAGGGATTAGAAACATGTCGGATGCGATCATACCTGCACTAAAGCACCGGATACCATACATAACTCTATACTACCAAAACGTCACCAAACCTTAAGTGTGCAGACCCTGCGGGTTCGAGAACTATGTAGACATGACCGAGACACCTCTACGGTCAATAACCAATCGCGGGACCTGGACGTCCACATTCGTTCCTACATATTCTACGAAGATATTTATCTGTCAAACCTCTATGTCAAGGATTCAGTCATTCCCGTATAACGTTCCCTTTGTTCTTCGGTATGTTACTTGCCCGTGATTCGATCGTTGGCATCTCCATACCTAGTTCAATCTCGTTACCGGCAAGTCTGTTTACTCGTTCTGTAATACAAGATCCCGCAACTAACAATTAGTCACATTGCTTGCAAGGCTCATTGTGATGTTTTATTGCCGAGTGGGCTCCGAGATACCTCTCCGTCACACGGAGTAACAAATCTCAGTCTTGATCCATGCCAACTCAACAGACACCATCGGAGATACCTGTAGAGCACCTTTATAGTCACCCATTTACGTTGCGATGTTTGATACACACAAGGCACTCCTCCGATGTCCGTGAGTTGCATGATCTCATGGTCATAGGAACACATACTTGACATGCAGAAAACAGTAGCAATAAACTGACACGATCATATGCTACGTTTGTAGTTTGGGTCTTGCCCATCACATCATTCTCCTAATGATGTGACCCGTTATCAAATGACATCTCATGTCCATGGCTAGGAAAGCTTTACCATCTTTTGATCAGCGAGCTAGTCCATCAGAGGCATACTAGGGACATGGTTTTGTCTATGTATCCACACATGCATCTAAGTCTCCGATCAATACAATTATTGCATGGACAATAAACGATTATCATGAACAAGGAAATGTGATAATAACTAATTTATTATTTCCTCTAGGGCATATTTCCAACAGTCTCCCACTTGCACTAGAGTCAATAATCTAGTTCACATCACCATGTGATTCGCATTGTTAATATCACCATGTGAATCTAACACCCAATGAGTTCTTGGGCTCGATCATGCTTTGCATGTGAGAGAGGTCTTATAGTCAACGGGTCTGTAACATTCAGATCCGTGTGTACTATGCAAATCTCTATGTCAAATCGTAAACACTGCTACCACACTCCACTTGGTACTTTTCCAAATGGCTGCTCCACTACACGTATCCAGATTGCTACTACGAGCCATCCAGATTGGTGTTTAAAGCTTGCATCGACGTAACTCTTTACGATGAACTCTTTATCACCTCCATAATCGAGAAACATCTCCTTAGTCTTTCAGTTACTATGGATAATCTTGACCGTTGTCCAGTGATCCACTCCTGGATCTCTTGTGTACCCCTTGACAGACTCATGGCAAGGCACACACATGTGCGGTACACAACATGGCATACTGTACAGAGCCTATGACTAAGGCATAGGGGCCGATGTTCGTCCTTTCTCTTTCTTCTACCATGGTCGAGCTTTCAGTCTCACGCAACTTCACACCTTACAAACCAGGCAAGAACTCTTTCTCTGACTGATCCATTTTGACCTCTTTCAAAATCTTGTCAAGGTATGTACTCATTGAAAATCTCATCAAGCATCTCGATCTATCTCTATAGATCTTGATGCTCAATAATTAGGTAGCTTTATCCAGGTCTTCCTTTGAAAATCCCTTTTCAAACAACCATTTACGCTTTCCAGAAATTCTACATTATTTCGGATCAACAATATGTCATCCACATATACTTATCAGAAATTCTATAGTGCTCCCACTCACTTTATTGCAAATACAAGTTTCTCGTAAACTTTGTATAGACTCAAAAACTTTGATCACCTCATCAAAGTGTATATTCCAACTCCGAGATGCTTGCTTCAGTCCATGGAAGGATCACCGTAGCTTGCACACCTTTTAGCATCCTTAGGACTGACAAAACCTTCTGGTTGTATCACATACAACCTTTCCTCAAGTAAACCGTTAAGGAAACGATGTTTTGACATCCATCTGCTAGATTTCATAATTGAAAACGGAGCAACTGCTAACATAATTCCAGCAGACTTTAGCATCGCTACGATTGAGAAAGTCTCATCGAAGTCAACTCCTTGAACTTGTCACAAACAACTTTGTAACAAGTCGAGCTTTACAAATGATGACATTTACCATCAGTGTCTGTCTTCATTTTAAAGATCTAGTTGTACTCAACGACCTGCCATCCAACGAGCAAGTCTACCAAAGTCTATACTTGGTTTTCATACACGGATCCTATCTCGGATTTCATGGCCTCCAACCATTTGTCGCAATCCGGGCCCATCATCGCTTCTCCATAGCTCGTAGGTTCATCGTTGTCCAACAACATGACTTCCAAGACAGGGTTGTCATACCACTTAGGAGCAGTACACATCCTTGTCGACCTACAAAGTTCGATAGTAACTTGATCCTGAAGCTTCATGATCATCATCATTAACTTCCTCTTCAACTAACGTAGGCTTCACACAAACATCTTTCTGCGTTGCGCTACTCTCTGGTGGAACAAAGGTTTAACAACCTCATCAAGTTCTATCTTCCTCCCACTCAATTCTTTCGAGAGAAACATTTCCTCGAGAAAGGATCCGTTTTAGCAACAAACACTTTGCACTAGGATCTGAGATAGAAGGTTCACCCAACTGCTCTTAGGGTATTATATGAAGATGCATTTGTCTGCCTTGGGTTTGACCTCATTAGGTGAAAACATTTTCCACACAAGTGTCGCAGCCCCAAATAATAAGAAATGACAGCTTAGGTTTCTATCAAACCATAATTAACACGGTGTCATCTCAACGGATTTAGATGATGCCCTATTTAAAGTGAATGTAGTTGTCTCTAATGCATAACCCCAAAATTATAGTAGTAAAATGATAAGAGACATCATAGCACGCACCATATCCAATAGAGCATGACTATGATGTTCGGACACACCATCACACTATGGTGCTCCAGGTGGCGTTAGTTGTGAAACAAATTTCACATTGTCTTAAGTTGTATGCCAAACTCGCAACTCAGATATTCACCTCCACGATCATATCGCAGTCATTTTATCTTCTTGTCACGATGATCTTAAATTTCACTCTGAATTTGCTTGAACCTTTCAAACGATTCAGACTTGTGTTTCATTAAGTAAATATACACTATATCTACTCAAATCATCAGTGAAGGTAAGAAATTAACGATATCCACTGCAGGCTACAAGACTCACTAGATTGCATACATCAGCATGTATCATTTCCAATGAATCACTTGCCCGCTTCATCCAACGGGGTCCTTTAGTCATCTTGCCCAAGAGGCATGGTTCGCATGTCTCAACCGATTCGAAATCGAATGAGTCCAAATATCCATCAGCATGGAGTTTCTTCATGCGCTTTATACCAATATGACATTTTGCGGCAGTGCCACAAGTATGTGGTACTATCATTATTCAACTTTGTATCTTTTGACATCAATGTTATGAGCATGTGTATTACTACGATCAAGATTTCAACAAACCATTCTCACTGGGTGCATGACCATTGAAGGTATTATTCATGTAAACAAAATCACCATTATTCTCCAACTTAAATGAATAACCGTATTTGCAATAAACATGGTCTAATCATGTCCATGCTCAACACAAAACACCAAATAACATTTACTTAGGTTCGTCACTAATCCTGAAGGTAGAGAGAGTGTGCGATGTTGATCACATCAACCTTGGAAACATTTCCAACACATATCGTCACCTCACCCTTAGCTACTTCCCCGTTTATTCCGTAGATTTTATTTCGAGTTACTAACATTTAGCAACCGGACCGGTATCCAATACCCAGGTGCTACTAAGAGTACTAGCAAGTTACACAGTAATAACTTGTATATCAAATATACTTCTATCGATGTTGCCAGCCTTCTTATCTACCAAGTATCTAGGGTTGTTCCGCTTCAGCGACCGCTCACCTCATAACAGAAGCACTTAGTCTCGGGTTTGAGTTCAACTTTGGGTTGCCTCACTGGAGCAGCAATTGACTTGCTATTCCATGAAGTTTCCCTCCTTGCTCTTGCCCTTCTTGAAACTAGTGGTTTGATTAACCATCAACACTTGACGCTCCTTCTTGATTTCTACCTTCGCGGTGTCAAACATCGCGAACAGCTCAGGGATCAACATTTCTTTCCCTGGCATTTTATAGTTCATCACCAAGTTCTAGTAGCTCAGTGACAGTGACTTGGAGAACTACATCAATCACTATCTTATCTGGAAGATCAAATCCCACTCGATTCAAGCGATTGTAGCACCCAGACAGTCTGAGCACATGCGCAACGATTGAGCTATTCTCTTTCATTTTGCACGCAAAGAATCTTGTTGGAGATCTCATATCTCACAACACGGGCACGAGCCTGAGATCACAATCTCAGCTCTTAGAACATCTCATATGTTCCGTGACGTTCAAAACATTTCGGAGCCTCAATTCTAAGCCGTAATATATGACACACTAAACTATCAAGTAGTCATCAAAACGTGCCTGTCAGATGTTCACAACATCTACAGACGATGCTAGATGGGGTGGCGCACCGAGCGGTGCATTAAGGACATAAGCCTTCTGTGCAGCAACGAGGACAATCCTCAGATCACGGACCCAGTCCGCAATATTGCTACCAACATCTTTCAACTCTATTTCTCTAGGAACATATAAAAAATAAAGGGAGCTACAGCGCGAGCTAGTAATCTACAACATAATTTGCAAAGACACTATTGACTATGTTCATGATAATGAGTTCAATTAATCATATTACCTAAGAACTCCCACTCAAATTGACATCCCTCCGATCATTCGAGTGATACATGATCCAAATTCACCAACTCAAGTCCGATCATCACGTGAGTTGAGGTGGTTGCAATGGTGAACATCATTATGTTGATCATATCTACTATATGACTCATGTTCGACCTTTCGGTCTCTTGTGTTCCGAGGCCATGTCTGTACATGCTAGACTCGTCAAGTTTAACCCGAGTGTTCTGCTTGTACAACACTGGCTTGCACCCGTTGTATGTGAACGTAGAGTCTATCACACCCGATCATGACGTGGTGTCTGTTGGGGAACGTCGCATGGGAAACAAAATTTTCCTACGCACACGCAAACCTATCCATGGTGATGAGCATCTACGAGAGGGAGAGTGGATCTACGTACCCTTGTAGATCGCTAAGCGGGAAGCGTTAAGAAACGCGGTTGGTGTAGTCGAACTTCTTCGCGATCCAAATCGCCGAGCGTCCCGCGATCCAATCACGAACCGTCCCGCGAACACATCATGATCCGTCCCGTGAACTCATCACGATCCGTCTCACGATCTTGATCACGATCTGTCCCGCGAACTCATCACGATCCGTTCCGTGATCACATCACGAACCGTCTCGCGATCTCGATCACGGTCCTTCCGATCTAGCGCCGAACGGACGGCACCTCCGCGTTCAGCACACGTGCAGCTTGATGACGATCTCCACCATCTTGATACAGCAAGAGGAGGTGGAGAGGAGAGAGAGTTCACCGGCAGCGTGACGGCGCTCCGGTGATGGTGGTGGTGGAGCAATTCCGGCAGGGCTTCGCCTAAGCGCTGCAGAAATCCGATCTAGAGGAGAAACTGTGCACCGGTGAAACGGGTAGCACGTGGCCGGAAATTCTGTCCAAAAACCACCCAATCCACTAGTATATATAGGAGGAGAGGAGAGGAGAGGCAGCCAAGGCCTTTGGGTCGGCCGAAATAGGAGGTGGGAGCAATCCTACTTCACCTCCAATCCTAGTTGGAGTAGGATTGCCTCCTATTGGCTGATTTTCCACTTTTTGCTTTAGGACTTTCTCTCCTGCGCCATGGGCCTTTGTGGCTGTTTTCCCAGCCCAATAAGGGCTGGTTATTATTCTCCCACAGCCCATGGACCTCTTGGGGTCGAAGTACCCCTCCCGAAGGTCTCCCGGTACACTACCGGCACTCCTGGTACACTACCGGCACTCCCGGTACACTACCGATGAGCCCGAAACTTTTCCGGAAACCAAACTGGGACTTCCTATATATGAATCTTTACCTCCGGACCATTCCGGAGCTCCTCGTGACGTCCGGGATCTCATCCGGGACTCTGAACAACCTTCGGTCACCACCATACATAACTCTACACTACCGAAACGTCACCGAACCTTAAGTGTGCAGACCCTGCGGGTTCGAGAACTATGTAGACATGACCGAGACACCTCTACGGTCAATAACAAATGGCGGGACCTGGACGTCCACATTGGTTCCTACATATTCTACGAAGATCTTTATCGGTCGAACCTCTATGTCAAGGATTCAGTTAATCCCGTATAACGTCCCCTTTGTTCTTCGGTATGTTACTTGCCCGAGATTCGATCGTCGGTATCTCCATACCTAGTTCAACCTCGTTACTGGCAAGTCTCTTTACTCGTTCCGTAATACAAGATCCCGTGACTAACACTTAGCCACATTGCTTGCAAGGCTTGTTGTGATGTTGTATTACCGAGTGGGCCCTGAGATACCTCTCCGTCACACGGAGTAACAAATCCCAGTCTCGATCCATGCCAACTCAACAAACACCATCGGAGATACCTGTAGAGCACCTTTATAGTCACCCAGTTACGTTGCGACGTTTGATACACACAAGGCACTCCTCCGATATCCGTGAGTTGCATGATCTCATGGTCATAGGAACATATACTTGACATGCAGAAAACAGTAGCAATAAACTGACACGATCATATGCTATGTTTGTAGTTTGGGTCTTATCCATCACATCATTCTCCTAATGATGTGATCCCGTTATCAAATGACATCTCATGTCCATGGCTAGGAAACCTTAACCATCCTTTGATCAACGAGCTAGTCCATTAGAGGCATACTAGGGACATGGTTTTGTCTATGTATCCACACATGCATTTAAGTCTCCGATCAATACAGTTATAGCATGGATAATAAACGATTATCATGAACAAGGAAATATGATAATAACTAATTTATTATTGCCTCTAGGGCATATTTCCAACAGTCTCCCACTTGCACTAGAGTCAATAATCTAGTTCACATCACCATGTGATTCGCATTGTTATGAATCTAACACCCAATGAGTTTTGGGGCTCGATCATGCTTTGCATGTGAGAGAGGTCTTATAGACAACGGGTCTGCGATATTCAGATCCGTGTGTACTTTGCAAATCTCTATGTCAAACCGTAATCGCTGCTACCACACTCCACTTGGTACTATTTCCAAATGGCTGCTCCACTATACGTATCCAGATTGCTACTACTAGTCATCCGGATAGGTGTTAAAGCTTGCATCGACGTAACTCTTTACGACGAACTCTTTATCACCTCCATAATCAAGAAACATTTCCTTAGTCCTCTGGTTACTAAGGATAATTCCGACCGCTGTCCAGTGATCCACTCCTGGACCACTCTTGTACCCCTTGACAGACTCGTGGCAAGGCACACATAGGTGCGGTACACAGCATGGCATAATATAGAGCCTATGGCTAAGGCATAGGGGACGACATTCATCCTTTCTCTTTCTTCTGCCGTTGTCGAGCTTTGAGTCTCACTCAACTTCACACCTTACAAATCAGACGAGAACTATTTCTCTGGCTGATCCATTTTGAACTCTTTCAAAATCTTGTCAAGGTATGCACTCATTGAAAGTCTCATCAAGCATCTTGATCTATCTCTATAGATTTTGATGCTCAACAATTAGGTAGCTTTATCCAGGTCTTCCTTAGAAAAACACTTTTCAAACAACCTTTTATGCCTTCCAGAAATTCTACATTATTTCCGATCAACAATATGTCAACCACATATACTTATCAGAAACTCTATAGTGCTCCCACTCACTTTATTGCAAATACAAGTTTCTCGTAAACTTTGTATAAACATCAAAAACTTTGATCACCTCATCAAAGTGTATATTCCAACTCCGAGATGCTTGCTTCAGTCCATGGAAGGATCACCAAATCTTGCACACCTTTTAGCATCCTTAGGACTGACAAAACCTTCTGGTTGTATCACATACAACCTTTCCTCAAGTAAACCGTTAAGGAAATGATGTTTTGACATCCATCTGTCAGATTTCATAATTGAAAACGCAGCAACTGCTAACATAATTCCAACAGACTTTAGCACCACTACGAGTGAGAAAATCTCATCGTAGTCAACTCCTTGAACTTGTCACAAACAACTTTGCAACAAGTCGAGCTTTACAAATGGTGATATTTACCATCAGCGTCTGTCTTCATTTTTAAAGATCCATTTGTACTCAACGACCTGCCGTCCAACGAGCAAGTCTACCAAAGTCTATACTTGGTTTTCATACATGGATCCTATCTCGGATTTCATGGTCTCATCCATTTGTCGGAATCCGGGCCCATCATCGCTTCTCCATAGCTCGTAGGTTCATCGCTGTCCAACAACATGACCTTTAAGACAGGGTTGTTGTACCACTCAAGAGCAGTACACGTCCTTGTCGACCTACGAGGTTCGATAGTAACTTGATCCGAAGCTTCATGATCATCGTCATTAACTTCTTTCTTCAACTAACATAGGCTTCACAGAAACAACTTTCTGCGCTGCGCTACTCTGATTGAAACAAGGTTCAATAACCTCATCAAGTTCTATCTTCCTCCCACTCAATTCTTTCGAGGGAAACCTTTTCTCAGGAAAGGATCCATTCCAGCAACAAACACTTTGCACTCGGATCTGAGATAGAAGGTATACCCAACTGTTCTTGGCGTATTCTATGAAGATGCATTTGTCCGCTTTGGGTTTGAGCTCATTAGGTGAAAACATTTTCCACACAAGCTTCGCAGCCCCAAACATCAAGAAATGACAGCTTTAGGTTTCTATCAAACCATAATTCACACGGTGTCATCTCAACGGATTTAGATGGTGCCCTATTTTAAAGTGAATGCGGTTATCTCTAATGCATAACCCTAAAACGATAGTATTAAAACGATAAGAGACATCATAGTATGTGCTGTATCAAATAAGGCATGACTACGACGTTCGGACACACCATCACACTATGGTGTTCCAGGTGGCGTGAGTTGTGAAACAACTTTCACATTGTCTAAATTTGTATGCCAAACTCGTAACCCAGATATTCACCTCCACGATCATATCGCAGAAATTTTTATCTTCTTGTCACGATGATCTTTAAACTTCACTCCGAACTTTGCTTTGAACCTTTCAAACAATTCAGACTTGTGTTTCATTAAGTAAATATACACTATATCTACTCAAATCATCAGTGAAGGTAAGAAAACAATGATATTCACTGCAAGCTATAAACACTCATTGGATCGTATACATCAACATGCATTGTTTCCAATAAGTCACTTGCCCGTTTCATCAAGCCAGAAAACGGGGTTTAGTCATCTTACCAAAAGGCATGGTCCGCATGTCTCAACCGATTCAAAATCGAATGAGTCCAAAGATCCATCAACATGGAGTTTCTTCATGCGCTTTATACCAATATGACATTTAGCGGCAGTGCCACAAGTATGTGGTACTATCATTATTAACTTTGCATCTTTTGGCATCATTGTTATGAACATGTGTATTACTATGATCAAGATTCAATGAACCACACTTACTAGGTGCATGACCATTGAAGGTATTTATTCATGTAAGCAGAATAACCATTATTCTCTAACTTGAATGAATAACCGTGTTGCAATAAACATGATCTAATCACGTTCATGCTTCAATGCAAAACACCAAATAAAATTTAGGTTCGTCACTAATCCCGAAGGTAGAGAGAGCGTGCGATGTTTGATCATATCAACCTTGGAAACATTTCCAACACACATCGTCACCTCACACTTAGCTAGTTCTCCATTTATTCCGTAGCTTTTATTTCGAGCAACCGAACCGGTATCCAATACCCAGGTGCTACTAGGAGTACTAGCAAGGTACACATCAATAACATGCATATCAAATATACTTCTGTCGACTTAGCCAGCCTTCTTATCTACCATGTATCCAGGGTTGTTCCGCTTCAGTGACCGTTCTCCTCATAATGGAAGCACTCAGTCTCGGGTTTAGGTTCAACTTTGGGCTGCTTCACTGGAGCAGCAACTGACTTGCCATCCATGAAGTTTCCCTACTTGCCCTTGCCCTTCTCGAAACTAGTGGTTTTTACTAACCATCAACACTTTGATGCTCCTTTTTGACTTCTACCTTCGCGGTGTCAAAACATCGCGAGAAGCTCAGGAATCATTTCTATCCCTGGCAATTTATAGTTCATCACCAAGTTCTAGTAGCTTAGTGATAGTGACTTGGAGAACTATATCAATCACTATCTTATCTGGAAGATCAACTCCCACTCGATTCAAGCGATTGTGGCACCTAGACAATCTAAGCACATGCTCAACTATTGAGCTATTCTCTTTTGTCTTGCAAGCAAAGAATCTTTGTTTGAGATCTCATATCTCATAACACGGGCACGAGCCTGAGATCACAATCTCAGCTCTTAGAACATCTCGTATGTTCCGTGACGTTCAAAACGTCTTGGAGCCTCAATTCTAAGTCGTAATGCATGACGCACTAAACTATCAAGTAGTCATCAGAACGTGCCTGTCAGATGTTCACAACATCTACAGACGACGCTAGAGGGGGTGGCGTACCGAACGGTGCATTAAGGACATAAGCCTTCTGTGCAGCAATGAGGACAATCCTCATATCACGGACCCAGTCCGCAATATTGCTACCATCATCTTTCAACTCTATTTCTCTAGGAACATATAAAAACACACGGGAGCTACAGTGCGAGCTAGTAATCTACAACATAATTTGCAAAGACACTACTGACTATGTTCATGATAATGAGTTCAATTAATCATATTACTTAAGAACTCCCACTCAAATTGACATCCCTCAGGTCATCTGAGTGTCACATGATCCAAATTCACCAACTCGAGTCCGATCATCACGTGAGTTGAGGTGGCTTCAATGGTGAACATCATTATGTTGATCATATCTACTATATGACTCATGCTCGACCTTTCGGTCTCTTGTGTTCCGAGGCCATGTCTGTACATGCTAGGCTCGTCAAGTTTAACCCGAGTGTTCCGCATGTGCAAATCTGTCTTGCACCCGTTGTATGTGAACGTAGAGTCTATCACACCCGATCATCACGTGGTGTCTCAACACGACGAACTTTCGCAACGGTGCACACTTGGGGAGAACACAATTTATCTTGAAATTAAGTGAGGGATCACCTTATAATGCTACCGTCGTCCTAAGCAAAAGAAGGTGCATAAAAGGATTAACATCTCATGCAATTCATAAGTGACATGATATGGCCATCAACTTGTGTTTAAGATCTCCATCTTCGAAACACCGGTATGATCTCCATCGTCACCGGCACGACACCATGATCTCCATCAGCGTGTCGCCATCGGGGTTGTCACGCCCTGCATGCTTCTACTACTATTGCTACCGTAGCGATAAAGTAAAGCATTACATAGCGCTTTAATGATTGACACGCAGGTCATACAATAATTAAAGACAACCCTATGGCTCCTGCCGGTTGCCGTAATCACCGACATGCAAGTCGTGATAATCTATACATCACATGATCATCTCATACATCACATATATCTCATCATGTAATTGGCCATATCATATCACAACATACCCTGCAAAAACAAGTTAGACGTCCTCTAATTGTTGTTGCATGTTTTACGTGGCTGCTACGGGTATCTAGCAAGAACAATTCTTGATTTCTACCTTCGCGGTGTCAAACATCGCGAACAGCTCAGGGATCAACATTTCTTTCCCTGGCATTTTATAGTTCATCACCAAGTTCTAGTAGCTCAGTGACAGTGACTTGGAGAACTACATCAATCACTATCTTATCTGGAAGATCAAATCCCACTCGATTCAAGCGATTGTAGCACCCAGACAGTCTGAGCACATGCGCAACGATTGAGCTATTCTCTTTCATTTTGCACGCAAAGAATCTTGTTGGAGATCTCATATCTCACAACACGGGCACGAGCCTGAGATCACAATCTCAGCTCTTAGAACATCTCATATGTTCCGTGACGTTCAAAACATTTCGGAGCCTCAATTCTAAGCCGTAATATATGACACACTAAACTATCAAGTAGTCATCAAAACGTGCCTGTCAGATGTTCACAACATCTACAGACGATGCTAGATGGGGTGGCGCACCGAGCGGTGCATTAAGGACATAAGCCTTCTGTGCAGCAACGAGGACAATCCTCAGATCACGGACCCAGTCCGCAATATTGCTACCAACATCTTTCAACTCTATTTCTCTAGGAACATATAAAAAATAAAGGGAGCTACAGCGCGAGCTAGTAATCTACAACATAATTTGCAAAGACACTATTGACTATGTTCATGATAATGAGTTCAATTAATCATATTACCTAAGAACTCCCACTCAAATTGACATCCCTCCGATCATTCGAGTGATACATGATCCAAATTCACCAACTCAAGTCCGATCATCACGTGAGTTGAGGTGGTTGCAATGGTGAACATCATTATGTTGATCATATCTACTATATGACTCATGTTCGACCTTTCGGTCTCTTGTGTTCCGAGGCCATGTCTGTACATGCTAGACTCGTCAAGTTTAACCCGAGTGTTCTGCTTGTACAACACTGGCTTGCACCCGTTGTATGTGAACGTAGAGTCTATCACACCCGATCATGACGTGGTGTCTGTTGGGGAACGTCGCATGGGAAACAAAATTTTCCTACGCACACGCAAACCTATCCATGGTGATGAGCATCTACGAGAGGGAGAGTGGATCTACGTACCCTTGTAGATCGCTAAGCGGGAAGCGTTAAGAAACGCGGTTGGTGTAGTCGAACTTCTTCGCGATCCAAATCGCCGAGCGTCCCGCGATCCAATCACGAACCGTCCCGCGAACACATCATGATACGTCCCGTGAACTCATCACGATCCGTCTCACGATCTTGATCACGATCTGTCCCGCGAACTCATCACGATCCGTTCCGTGATCACATCACGAACCGTCTCGCGATCTCGATCACGGTCCTTCCGATCTAGCGCCGAACGGACGGCACCTCCGCGTTCAGCACACGTGCAGCTTGATGACGATCTCCACCATCTTGATCCAGCAAGAGGAGGTGGAGAGGAGAGAGAGTTCACCGGCAGCGTGACGGCGCTCCGGTGATGGTGGTGGTGGAGCAATTCCGGCAGGGCTTCGCCTAAGCGCTGTAGAAATCCGATCTAGAGGAGAAACTGTGCACCGGTGAAACGGGTAGCACGTGGCCGGAAATTCTGTCCAAAAACCACCCAATCCACTAGTATATATAGGAGGAGAGGAGAGGAGAGGCAGCCAAGGCCTTTGGGTCGGCCGAAATAGGAGGTGGGAGCAATCCTACTTCACCTCCAATCCTAGTTGGAGTAGGATTGCCTCCTATTGGCTGATTTTCCACTTTTTGCTTTAGGACTTTCTCTCCTGCGCCATGGGCCTTTGTGGCTGTTTTCCCAGCCCAATAAGGGCTGGTTATTATTCTCCCACAGCCCATGGACCTCTTGGGGTCGAAGTACCCCTCCCGAAGGTCTCCCGGTACACTACCGGCACTCCTGGTACACTACCGGCACTCCCGGTACACTACCGATGAGCCCGAAACTTTTCCGGAAACCAAACTGGGACTTCCTATATATGAATCTTTACCTCCGGACCATTCCGGAGCTCCTCGTGTCGTCCGGGATCTCATCCGGGACTCCGAACAACCTTCGGTCACCACCATACATAACTCTACACTACCGAAACGTCACCGAACCTTAAGTGTGCAGACCCTGCGGGTTCGAGAACTATGTAGACATGACCGAGACACCTCTACGGTCAATAACCAATGGCGGGACCTGGACGTCCACATTGGTTCCTACATATTCTACGAAGATCTTTATCGGTCGAACCTCTATGTCAAGGATTCAGTTAATCCCGTATAACGTCCCCTTTGTTCTTCGGTATGTTACTTGCCCGAGATTCGATCGTCGGTATCTCCATACCTAGTTCAACCTCGTTACTGGCAAGTCTCTTTACTCGTTCCGTAATACAAGATCCCGTGACTAACACTTAGCCACATTGCTTGCAAGGCTTGTTGTGATGTTGTATTACCGAGTGGGCCCTGAGATACCTCTCCGTCACACGGAGTAACAAATCCCAGTCTCGATCCATGCCAACTCAACAAACACCATCGGAGATACCTGTAGAGCACCTTTATAGTCACCCAGTTACGTTGCGACGTTTGATACACACAAGGCACTCCTCCGATATCCGTGAGTTGCATGATCTCATGGTCATAGGAACATATACTTGACATGCAGAAAACAGTAGCAATAAACTGACACGATCATATGCTATGTTTGTAGTTTGGGTCTTATCCATCACATCATTCTCCTAATGATGTGATCCCGTTATCAAATGACATCTCATGTCCATGGCTAGGAAACCTTAACCATCCTTTGATCAACGAGCTAGTCCATTAGAGGCATACTAGGGACATGGTTTTGTCTATGTATCCACACATGCATTTAAGTCTCCGATCAATACAGTTATAGCATGGATAATAAACGATTATCATGAACAAGGAAATATGATAATAACTAATTTATTATTGCCTCTAGGGCATATTTCCAACAGTCTCCCACTTGCACTAGAGTCAATAATCTAGTTCACATCACCATGTGATTCGCATTGTTATGAATCTAACACCCAATGAGTTTTGGGGCTCGATCATGCTTTGCATGTGAGAGAGGTCTTATAGACAACGGGTCTGCGATATTCAGATCCGTGTGTACTTTGCAAATCTCTATGTCAAACCGTAATCACTGCTACCACACTCCACTTGGTACTATTTCCAAATGGCTGCTCCACTATACGTATCCAGATTGCTACTACTAGTCATCCGGATAGGTGTTAAAGCTTGCATCGACGTAACTCTTTACGACGAACTCTTTATCACCTCCATAATCAAGAAACATTTCCTTAGTCCTCTGGTTACTAAGGATAATTCCGACCGCTGTCCAGTGATCCACTCCTGGACCACTCTTGTACCCCTTGACAGACTCGTGGCAAGGCACACATAGGTGCGGTACACAGCATGGCATAATATAGAGCCTATGGCTAAGGCATAGGGGACGACATTCATCCTTTCTCTTTCTTCTGCCGTTGTCGAGCTTTGAGTCTCACTCAACTTCACACCTTACAAATCAGACGAGAACTATTTCTCTGGCTGATCCATTTTGAACTCTTTCAAAATCTTGTCAAGGTATGCACTCATTGAAAGTCTCATCAAGCATCTTGATCTATCTCTATAGATTTTGATGCTCAACAATTAGGTAGCTTTATCCAGGTCTTCCTTAGAAAAACACTTTTCAAACAACCTTTTATGCCTTCCAGAAATTCTACATTATTTCCGATCAACAATATGTCAACCACATATACTTATCAGAAACTCTATAGTGCTCCCACTCACTTTATTGCAAATACAAGTTTCTCGTAAACTTTGTATAAACATCAAAAACTTTGATCACCTCATCAAAGTGTATATTCCAACTCCGAGATGCTTGCTTCAGTCCATGGAAGGATCACCAAATCTTGCACACCTTTTAGCATCCTTAGGACTGACAAAACCTTCTGGTTGTATCACATACAACCTTTCCTCAAGTAAACCGTTAAGGAAATGATGTTTTGACATCCATCTGTCAGATTTCATAATTGAAAACGCAGCAACTGCTAACATAATTCCAACAGACTTTAGCACCACTACGAGTGAGAAAATCTCATCGTAGTCAACTCCTTGAACTTGTCACAAACAACTTTGCAACAAGTCGAGCTTTACAAATGCTGATATTTACGGTCAATAATGAATGGCAGGACCTGGACGTCGACATTGGTTCCTACATATTCTACGAAGATCTTTATCGGTCGAACCTCTATGTCAAGGATTCAGTCAATCCCGTATAACGTTCCATTTGTTCTTCGGTATGTTACTTGCCCGAGATTCGATCATTGGCATCTCCACACCTAGTTCAAACTTGTTACTGGCAAGTCTCTTTACTCGTTCTGTCATAAAAGATCCCGCAACTAACAATTAGTCACATTGCTTGCAAGGCTCATTGTGATGTTGTATTACCGAGTGGGCCCTGAGATACCTCTCTGTCACACGGAGTAACAAATCCCAGTCTTGATCCATGCCAACTCAACAGACACCATCGGAGATACCTCTAGAGCACCTTTATAGTCACCCAGTTACGTTGCGATGTTTGATACACATAAGGCACTCCTCCGATGACCGTGAGTTGCATGATCTCATGGTCATAGAAACACATACTTGACATGCAGAAAACAGCAGCAATAAACTGACACGATCATATGCTACGTTTGTAGTTTGGGACTTGCCCATCACATCATTCTCCTAATGATGTGACCCCGTTATCGAATAACATCTCATGTCCATGGCTAGGAAACCTTAACCATCTTTTGATCACGAGCTAGTCCATCAGAGGCATACTAGGGACATGGTTTTGTCTATGTATCCACACATGCATCTAAATCTCCGATCAATACAATTATTGCATGGATAATAAAGGATTATCATGAACAAGGAAATATGATAATAACTAATTTATTATTGCCCCTAGGGCATATTTCCAACAGTTTGAACTAGTAATGGCGCACTATACACTGGCACCGCTTTCTGAAATCGTTCGACGGCGTGTGAAATCTCGTGGCAACGTGGCGACGGAGAGGGAGGGGTGAAAACCGTGTTAAACGTGGGAACGGTATTGAGGTGGAGAGAAAGTAGTATGGTGAAGTATCGAGCGGTGGCAAGGAATGTACGGTAGAGTTTGTAGTGGAGCTGTGAGGGGCGAGCATAAGGGACGAAAGGATTAGAAACATGTGGGATGTGATCATGCCAGCACTAAAGCACCGAATCCCATCAGAACTTCGAAGTTAAGCGTGCTTGGGTGAGAGTAGTACTAGGATGGGTGACCTCTTGGGAAGTCCTCGTGTTGCATTCCCTTTTTCATTATTATTTTTGCTGCACGTGAAGAACATGATGCACGTGCGTGGTAAATATTAAAAAAGTTTTTAATCCGAGTTCGTATGCAAATGTAGATGATGCACGTGAGAATTCGAATGTAACTTTTCGAGTAGATGATTTTTCATATAAAAAAGTTTTTAATCCGAGTTCGTATGCAAAAGTTATGCCCATTTTACTAAATTCCAGAGAGATTTTGCAAATAAAGTCACAATTCATATTTGTAAATTTTCCAATGGTTACTAATGGCGCACCACCTACAAATACACCATTAGTAACCTTGGTTACTAATGCCGCACAAGTTAGGTGGTGCCCCATTACTAGTTTTGCAAAAAAAATGTTAGTAGTGGTGCACTATACACTCGCACCGCTTTCTGAAATCGTTCGACGGCGTGTGATAACTTGTGGCAACGTGGCAACGGAGAGGGAGTGGTGAAAACCGTGTTAAACATGGGAACGGTTGTTGAGGTGGAGAGAAAGTAATATGGTGAAGTATCGAGCGGTGGCAAGGAATGTACGGTAGAGTTTGTAGTGGAGCTGGGAGGGGCGGGCATAAGGGACGAAGGTATTCGAAACATATCGGATGCAATCATACTAGCACTAAAGTACCGGATCCCATCAGAACTCCGAAGTTAAGCATGCTTGGGTGAGAATAGTACTAGGATGGGTGACCTCCTTGGAAGTCCTCGTGTTGCATTCCCTTTTTCATTATTATTTTTGCTGCACGTGAGAAACATGATGCACGTGCGCGTTAAATATTGAAAAAGTATTTAATCCGAGTTCGTATGCAAAAGTAGATGATGCACGTGAGAATTCGGATGTAACTTTTCGAGTAGATAATTTTCATATAAAAAAGTTTTTAATCCGAGTTCGTATGCAAAAGTTATGCCCATTTTACTAAATTCCAGAGAGATTTTGAAAATAAAGTCAAAATTCATATTTGTAAATTGTCTTAACAACTAGACCACATATCACATGGGAAACTTAATTTCTCTTATTTTTTTGACATTTCCATTATTTTCTTTTATTATTTTTTAAACTGAAAAGGCGGTCCACGTGGGGGGATGCATTTTGTAGTAGTGTAGGTTAGTAATGGCGCACCACCTACAAATGCGCCATTAGTAACCCTGGTTACTAATGGCGCACAAGTTAGGTGGTGCGTCATTACTAGTTTTGCAAAAATAAAAATAAAAAAATGTTAGTAGTGCCGCACCGTGTGTGTGGTGCGCCATTACTAGTTTGAACTAGTAATGGCGCACTATACACTGACACCGCTTTCTGAAATCATTCGACGGCGTGTGAAAACTCGTGACAATGTGGCGACGGAGAGGGAGGGGTGAAAACCGTGTTAGACGTGGGAACGGTTGTTGAGGTGGAGAGAAAGTAGTATCGTGAAGTATCGAGCGGTGGCAAAAAATGTACGGTAGAGTTTGTAGTGGAGCTGGGAGGGGCGAGCATAAGGAACAAAGGGATTAGAAGCATGTTGGATGTGATCATACCAGCACTAAAGCACCGGATCCCATCAGAACTTCGAAGTTAAGCGTGCTTGGGCAAGAGTAATACTACTATGGGTGACCTCCTGGGAAGTCCTCGTGTTGCATTCCATTTTTCATTATTATTTTTGCTACACGTGAGAAACATGATGCACGTGCGCGGTAAATATTGAAAAAGTTTTTAATCCGAGTTCGTATGCAAAAGTAGATGATGCACGTGAGAATTCGGATGTAACTTTTCGACTAGATCATTTTTCATATAAAAAAGTTTTTAATCCGAGTTCGTATGCAAAAGTTATGCCCATTTTACTAAATTCCAGAGAGATTTTGCAAATAAAGTCAAAATTCATATTTGTAATTTTCTTAACACCTAGACCACATGTAAAATGGGAAACTTAATTTCTCTTATTTTTTTGACATTTCCATCATTTTCTTTTATTTCTTTCTTAAACTGAAAAGGCGGTCCACGTGGGGGGATGCATTTTGTAGTAGTGCAGGTTAGTAATGGCGCACCACCTACAAATGCACCATTAGTAACCCTGGTTACTAATGGCGCACAAGTTAGGTGGTGCGCCATTACTAGTTTTGCAAAAATAAAAATAAAAAAACGTTACTAGTGGCGCACCGTGTGTTTGGTGCGCCATTACTAGTCTGAACTAGTAATGGCGCACTATACACTGGCACCGCTTTCTGAAATCGTTCGACGGCGTGTGAAAACTCGTGGCAGCGTGGCGACGGAGAGGGAGGGGTGAAAACCGTGTTAAACGTGGGAACAATTGTTGAGGTGGAGAGAAAGTAGTATGGTGATGTATCGAGCGGTGGCAAGGAATGTATGGTAGAGTTTGTAGTGGAGCTGGGAGGGGCGAGCATAAGGACGAAGGGATTAGAAACATGTTGCATGCGATCATACCAGCACTAAAGCACCGAATCCCATCAGAACACCGAAGTTAAGCGTGCTTGGGCGAGAGTAGTACTAGGATGGGTGACCTCTTGGGAAGTCCTCGTGCTGCATTCCCTTTTTCATTATTATTTTTGCTGCACGTGAGAAACATGATGCACGTGCACGGTAAATATTGTTAAAGTTTTCAATCCAAGTTCGTATGCAAAAGTAGATGATGCACGTGACAATTCGGATGTACTTTTCGAGTAGATGATTTTTCATATAAAAAAGTTTATAATCCGAGTTCGTATGCAAAAGTTATGCCCATTTTACTAAATTCCAGAGAGATTTTGCAAATAAAGTCAAAATTCATATTTGTAAATTTTCAAAACAACTAGACCACATATCACATGGGAAACTTAATTTCTCTTGTTTTTTTGACGTTTCCATCATTTTCTTTTATTTTTCTTAAACTGAAAATGCAGTCCACGGGGGGGGGGGTGCATTTTGTAGTAGGGCAGGTTACTAATGGCGCACCACCTACAAATGCGCCATTAGTAACCCTGGTTACTAATGGCGCACAAGTTAAGTGATGCGCCATTACTATTTTTGCAAAAATAAAAATAAAAAAAATGTTAGTAGTGGCGCACCGTGTGTGTGGTGTGCCATTACTAATGGCGCACTATACACTTGCACTGCTTTCTGAAATTGTTCGACGGCGTGTGAAAACTCGTGGCAACGTGGCGACGGAGAGGGAGGGGTGAAAACCGTGTTAAACATGGGAACGGTTGTTGAGGTGGAGAGAAAGTAGTATGGTGAAGTATCGAGCGGTGGCAAGGAATGTACGGTAGAGTTTGTAGTGGAGCTGGGAGGGCGAGCATAAGGGACGAAGAGATTAGAAACATGTCGAATGCGATCATACCAGCACTAAAGCACTGGATCCCATCAAAACTCCGAAGTTAAACGTGCTTGGGCGAGAGTAGTACTAGGATGGGTGACCTGGAGGGAAGTCCTCGTGTTGCATTCCCTTTTTCATTATTATTTTTGCTTCACGTGAGAAACATCATGCACGTGCGCAGTAAATATTGAAAAAGTTTTTAATCCGAGTTCGTATGCAAAAGTAGATGATGTACGTGACAACTCGGATGTAACTATTCGAGTAGATGATTTTTCATATAAAAAAGTTTTTAATCTGAGTTCGTATGCAAAAGTTACGCCCATTTTACTAAATTCCAGAGAGATTTTGCAAATAAAGTCAAAATTCATATTTGTAAATTTTCGAAACAACTAGACTACATATCACATGGGAAACTTAATTTGTCTTATTTATTTGACATTTCCATCATTTTCTTTACTTTTTTTAAACTGAAAAGGCAGTCCACGGGTGGGGGGAGGGAGGGGTGCACTTTGTAGTAGTGCAGGTTACTAATGGCGCACCACCTACAAGTTAAGTGCTGCGCCATTACTAGTTTTGCAAAAATAAAAATAAAAAAATGTTAGTAGTGGCGCACCGTGTGTGTGGTGCGCCATTACTAGTTTGAACTAGTAATGGCGCACTATACACTGGCACCGCTTTTTGAAATCGTTCGACGGCGTGTGAAAACTCGTGGCAACGTGGCGACGGAGAGGGAGGGGTGAAAACCGTGTTAAACGTGGCAATGGTTTTTGAGGTGGAGAGAAAGTAGTATGGTGAAGTATCGAGCGGTGGCAAGGAATGTACGGTAAAGTTTGTAGTGGAGCTGGGAGGGGCGAGTATAAGGGAAGAAGGGATTAGAAACATGTCGGATGCGATCATACCAGCACTAAAGCATGGGATCCCATCAAAACTCCGAAGTTAAGCGTGCTTGGGCGAGAGTAGTATAGGATGGGTGACCTCCTGGGAAGTCCTTGTGTTGCATTCCCTTTTTCATTATTATTTTTGTTGCACGTGAGAAACATGATACACGTGCGCGGTAAATATTGAAAAAGTTTTTAATCCGAGTTCGCTGCAAAAGTAGATGATGCACGTGACAATTCGGATGTAACTTTTCGAGTAGATGATTTTTCTTATAAGAAAGTTTTTAATCCGAGTTCGTCTGCAAAAGTTATGCCCATTTTACTTTAATTCCAGAGAGATTTTGCAAATAAAGTCAAAATTCATATTTGTAAATTTTCGAAACAACTAGACTAGATATCACATGGGAAACTTAATTTCTCTTATATTTTTTGACATTTCCATCATTTTCTTTTATTTTTTTAAACTGAAAAGGCAGTCCACGGGGGGGGGGGGGGGTGGAGGGGTGCATTTTGTAGTAGTGCAGCTAATGGCGCACCACCTACAAATGCGCCATTAGTAACCCTGGTTACTAATTGCGCACAAGTTAAGTGGTGCGCCATTACTAGTTTTGCAAAAATAAAAATAAAAAAAATGTTAGTAGTGGCGCACCGTGTGTGTGGTGCGCCATTACTAGTTTGAACTAGTAGTGACCCACTATACATCGGCACCGCTTTCTGAAATCGTTCGACGACGTGTGAAAACTCGTGGCAACGTGGAGACGGAGAGGGAGCGGTGAAAACCGTGTTAAACGTGGGAACGGTTGTTGAGGTGGAGACAAAGTAGTATGGTGAAGTATCGAGCGGTGGCAAGGAATGTACGGTAGAGTTTGTAGTGGAGCTGGGAGGGGCGAGCATAAGGGATGAAGAGATTAAAAACATGTCGGATGCGATCAGACCAGCACTAAAGCACGGGATCCCATCAAAACTCCGAAGTTAAGCGTGCCTAGGCGAGAGTAGTACTAGGATGGGTGATCTCTTGGGAAGTTCTCGTGTTGCATTCCCTTTTTCATTATTATTTCTGTTGCACGTGAGAAACATGATGCACGTGCGCGGTAAATATTGAAAAAGTTTTTAATCCGAGTTCGTATGCAAAAGTAGATGATGCACCTGACAATTCGGATGTAACTTTTCGAGTAGATGATTTTTCATATAAAAAAGTTTTAAATCCGAGTTCATATGCAAAAGTTATGCCCATTTTACTAAATTCCAGAGAGATTTTGCTAATAAAGTCAAAATTCAAATTTGTAAATTTTCGAAACAACCAGACCACATATCACATGGGAAACTGAAAAGACGGTCCACAGTGGGTGCATTTTGTAGTAGTGCAGGTTACTAATGGCGCACCACCTACAAATGCGCCATTAGTAACCCTGGTTACTAATGGCGCACAAGTTAGGTGGTGCGCCACTACTAGTTTTGCAAAAAAATAGAAAATGTTAGTAGTGGCGCACCGTGTGTGTAGTGTGCCATTACTAGTTTGAACTATTAATGGCGCACTATACACTGGCACTGGTTTCTAAAATCGTTCGACGGCGTGTGAAAACTCATGGCAACGTGGCGACGTACAGGGAGGGGTGAAAACCGTGTTAAACGTGAGAACGATTGTTGAGGTGGAGAGAAAGTAGTATGGTGAAGTATCGAGCGGTGGCAAGGAATGTACGATAGAGTTTGTAGTGGGGTTGGGAGGGGTGAGCATAAGGGAAGAAGGGATTAGAAACATGTTGGATGCGATCATACGAGCACTAAAGCACCGGATCCCATCAGAACTTCGAAGTTAAGCGTGCTTGGGCGAGAGTAGTACTAGGATGGGTGACCTCTTGGAAGTCCTTTAGTTGCATTCCCTTTTTCATTATTATTTTTGCTGCACGTGAGCAACATAATGCACGTGCGCGGTAAATATTGAAAAAGTTTTTAATCCAAGTTCATATGCAAAAGTAGATGATGCACCTGAGAATTCGGATGTAACTTTTCGAGTCGATGATTTTTCATATAAAAAAGTTTTAATCCGAGTTCGTATGCAAAATTATTGCCCATTTTACTAAATTCCACAGAGATTTTGCAAATAAAATTCAAAATTTATATTTGTAAATTTTCGAAACAACTAGACCACATATCACATGGGAAACTTATTTTCTCTTATTTTTTTTGACATTTCCATCATTTTTCTTTTATTTATTTTGAAAACTGAAAAGGCGGTCCGGGGGGGTTGCATTTTGTAGTAGTGCATGTTATTAATGACGCACCACCTACAAATGCGCCATTAGTAACCCTGGTTACTAATGGCGCAAAAGTTAGGTGGTGCGCCATTACTAGTTTTGCAAAGATAAAAATAAAAAAATGTTAGTGGTGGCGCATCGTGTGTGTGGTGCGTCATTACTAGTTTGAACTAGTAATGACGCACTATACACTGGCACCGCTTTCTGAAATCGTTCGACGGCGTGTGAAAACTCGTGACAACGTGGCGATGGAGAAGGAGGAGTGAAAACCATGTTAAATGTGGGAACGGTTGTTGAGGTGGAGAGAAAGTAGTATGGTGAAGTATCGAGCGGTGGCAAGGAATGTACGGTATAGTTTGTAGTGGAGCTGAGAGGGGCGAGCATAAGGGACGAAGGGATTAGAAACATGTCAGATGCGATCATACCAGCACTAAAGCACTAGATCCCATCAGAAGTCCGAAGTTAAACGTGCTTGGGAGAGAGTAGTACTAGGATGGGTGACCTCCTGGAAAGTCCTCGTGTCGCATTCACGTTTTCATTATTATTTTTGGTGCACGTAAGAAACATGATGCGTGTGCGTGGTAAATATGGAAAAAGTTTTTAATCTGAGTTCATATGCAAAAGTAGATGATGCACGTGAGAATTCGGATGTAACTTTTCGAGTAGATCATTTTTCATATAAAAAAGTTTTTAATCCGAGTTCGTATATAAAAGTTATGCCCATTTTACTTAATTCGAGAGAGACTTTGCAAATAAAGTCAATTCATATTTATAAATTTTTGAAACAACTAGACTACATATCACATGGGAAACTTAATTTCTCTTATTTTTTGACATTTCCATCATTTTATTTTATTTTTTTAAACTGAAAAGGCAGTCCACGGGGGGGGAGGGGTGCATTTTGTAGTAGTGCAGGTTACTAATGGCGCACCACCTACAAATGCGCCATTAGTAACCATGGTTACTAATGGCGCACAAGTTAAATGGTGCGCCATTAATAGTTTTGCAAAAATAAAAATAAAAAAAATGTTAGTAGTGGCGCACCGTGTGTGTGGTGCGTCATTACTAGTTTGAACTAGTAATGGTGGACTATACACTGGCACCGCTTTCTGAAATCGTTCGACGACGTGTGAAAACTCATGGCAACGTGGTGACGGAGAGGGAGGGGTGAAAACCGTGTTAAACGTGGGAACGGTTGTTGAGGTGGAGAGAAAGTAGTATGGTGAAGTATCGAGCGGTGGCAAAGAATGTACGGTAGAGTTTGTAGTGGAGCTGGGAGGGGCGAGCATAAGGGATGATGGGATTAGAAACATGTCAGATGCAATCATACCAGCACTAAAGCACTGGATCCCATCAGAACTCCGAAGTTAAACGTGCTTGGGCGAGAGTAGTACTAGGATGGGTGACCCCCTAGGAAGTCCTTGTGTTGCATTCCCTTTTTCATTTTTTTTTGCTGCACGTGAGAAACATGATGCACGTGCGCGGTAAATATTGAAAAAGTTTTTAATCCGAGTTCGTATGCAAAAGTAGATGATGCACGTGAGAAACATGATGCACGTGCGCGGTAAAATATTGGAAAAAAATTAAATCCGAGTTCGTATGCAAAACTAGATGATGCACGTGATAATTCGGATGTAACTTTCCGAGTAGATGATTTTTCATATAAATTTGTTTTTAATCCGAGTTCGTATGCAAAAGTTATGCCCATTTTACTTAATTCCAGAGAGATTTTGCAAATAAAGTCAAAATTCATATTTGTAAATTTTCCAAACAACTAGACCACCTATCAAATGGGAAACTGAAAAGGCGGTCCCAGGGGGGGTGATGCATTTTGTAGTAGTGCAGGTTACTAATGGCGCACCACCTACAAATGCGCCATTAGTAGCCATGGTTACTAATAGCGCACAAGTTAGGTGGTGCGCCATTACTAGTTTTGAAAAAAAATAGTAGTGGCGCACCGTGTGTGTGGTGCGCCATTACTAGTTTGAACTAGTAATGGTGCACTATACACTGGCACCGCTTTCTGAAATCGTTCGACGGCGTGTGAAAACTCGTGGCAACGTGGCGACGGAGAGGGAGGGGTGAAAACCGTGTTAAACGTGGGAACGATTGTTGAGGTGGAGAGAAAGTAGTATGCTGAAGTATCGAGCAGTGGCAAGGAATGTATGGTAGAGTTTTTAGTGGGGGCTGGGAGGGGCGAGCATAAGGGAAGAAGAGATTAGAAACATGTCGGATGCGATCAGACGAGCACTAAAGCACCGGATCCCATCAGAACTGCGAAGTTAAGCGTGCTTGGCCGAGAGTAGTACTAGGATGGGTGACCTCTTGGAAAGTTCTTGTGTTGCATTTCCTTTTTCAATATTATTTTTGCTACACGTGAGAAACATAATGCACGTGCGTGGTAAATATTGAAAAAGTTTTTAATCCATGTTCGTATGCAAAAGTAGATGATGCACGTGAGAATTCGGATGTAACTTTTCGAGTAGATGATTTTTCATATAAAATTTTTTTTAATCTGAGTTCGTATGCAAAAGTTATACCCATTTTACTAAATTCCAGAGAGATTTTGCAAATAAAGTCAAAATTCATTTTTGTAAATTTTCCAAACAACTAGACCACATATCACATGGAAAACTTATTTTCTCTTATTTTTTTGACATTTCCATCATTTTCTTTTTTTTTAACTGAAAAGGCGGTCCGGGGGGTGCATTTTGTAGTAGTGTAGCTTACTAATGGTGGACCACCTACAAATGCGCCATTAGTAACCCTGATTACTAATGGCGCACAAGTTAGTTGGTGCGCCATTACTAGTTTTGCAAAAATAAAAACAAAAAAATGTTAGTAGTGGCGCACCGTGTGTGTGGTGCGTGATTACTAGTTTGAACTAGTAATGACGTACTATACACTTGCACCGCTTTCTGAAATCGTTCGACGGCGTATGAAAACTCGTGGCAACGTGGCGACAGAGAGGAGGGGTGAAAACTGTGTTAAACGTGGAAACTGTTGTTGAGGTGGAGAGAAAGTAGTATGATGAAGTATCGAGCGGTGGCAAGGAATGTACGGTAGAGTTTGTAGTGGGGCTGGGAGGGGCGAGCATAAGGGAAGAAGGGATTAGAAATATGTCGGATGCGATCATACGAGCACTAAAGCATCGGATCTCATTAGAACTCCGAAGTTAAGTGTATTAGGATGGGTGACCTCTTGGGAAGTCCTTGTGTTGCATTCCTTTTTTCACTATTATTTATGCTACACGTGAGAAACATGATGCACGTGCGCGGTAAATAATCAAAAAGTTTTTAATCCAAGTTCGTATGCAAAAGTAGATGATGCACGTGACAATTCGTATGTAACTTTTCGAGTAGATGATTTTTCATATAAAAAAGTTTTTAATCCGAGTTCGTATGCAAAAGTTATGCCCATTTTACTATATTCCAGAGAGATTTTGCAAATAAAGTCAAAATTCATATTTGTAAATTTTCCAAACAACTAGACCACATATCACATGGGAAACTAATTTTCTCTTATTTTTTTGACATTTCCATCATTTTCTTTTATTTTTTTAAAAAACTGAAAAGACGGTCCACAGTGGGGTGCATTTTGTAGTAGTGAAGGTTACTAATGGCGAACCACCTACAAATGCGCCATTAGTAATCAAGTTAGGTGGTGCGCCATTACTAGTTTTGTAAAAATAATAAAAGAAATGTTAGTAGTGGCGCACCGTGTGTGTGGTGCGTCATTAGTAGTTTGAATTAGTAATGACGCACTATACACTGGTGCGCCATTATTAGTTATGAAAAAAAAGTAAAAAAAAATTGTTAGTAGTGACGCACCGAGTGAGTGTTGCGCCTTTACTATTTATAACTAGTAATAGCGCACTGTGCCCTGGTGCGCCATTACTAGTTTTGGAAAAATAAAAAAAAGTTTGTTAGTAGTGGCGCACCGTTGGTGTGGTGCGCCATTAGTGTCCATCACACTAATGGCGCACCAATACATGGTGCGCCACTGCTATATAGTAGTGGCGCACCACATGTGTGATGCGCCATTAATGTTCATATTATCTATAGCCCTTTTTCTTGTAGTGTATGTACTAAAATACAACAGCAAGCAGAGTGATGAGCTTAGTTTGTTTTATGATGTTACCTATTTAAAAAAACATTTCTATTCACGTGACAGGAGATTATTCCACTGAGCAAGATATGCCATAGGCCAAAATCTTATCACATGCACCAGACCTTGCATGGCAGATCGGTAGTGGCATCTGAAGATGCTCAGGAAGCCCAAAATCCGCACAAGATCACAGATGTGAACATTGACAAGGTGACCGTGGTTCCCATCCCACCAGATGAAGAAGGGCCATCTGACAAGTTTGCTGCTCTCTTAATAGCCGCACCTTCTAGCATCGACAACAATTCGGTTGCAGATGTTGAGATGGGGGATGCAGATGTTGCTCCAAACGGTGAAGCTGGAAATGAAGCACATGGCGACAAGATGAATTTGGTAGCATAGTTGTTTCGCTTCCCTATGCATTTCGCTGTGAACTTCTTAGTCCAAAAATTGTTATCCTATCGAGGAAGGATGTTTTGCCAGTAACTGTGATGTGGCGATGTTGACTTGATTAGTTGCATGGTGCTCGAAGTGTTGGATTCGGTATCTATATCTATCTAGCTATGCCGTGAGAGAGATATTGTTTTGTGGTTGTATTGTCTTATAGCTGTCCATTAAGGTCTTTAGGGTATTTATTAAATGAGATTACCTAGACTGGAACTCTACCCGGGTTTCACTTGCAAGTTTGACCCTCAAAACATTTTGCATTTAGTCTTTGTGGGTTTCTTTGAGTTGAGTGCACCGAGAAAATTGCTGCTCAAATCTCTCAGCCTTTGCAGTGCCCCCACATCTATATTCGCTTGCCCAGCCTTGCAAAATGGAAAGTACACAATTTCAAAAGTATATGACACACTTTTTCTTTTAGATGGCGTGTTCTTTATTTATGGTGCATAACTTAATAAAAAACGTTGAACTATAATCATACATAAGGCCATAATGTTGCATTTACCTTCTGGCCAATACATGGCATCTAGGGGACTGACACATTCAATTGCCTCATTTCGGTCATTTCACTTAGTTTTATAGTGATATGTTTGTCATTCTACTTTAACGTGTGTTGTGGCTGCCTGTTCGTGCGCGTGCTAGCGTGCTGGTGGCTGGTTAGTCGCCGATTCTTAGATGGGCTGGCTGCTGGACCAGTTTTTCTGCGCTTGGCCTAATAAATTTTTTGAAGCCTAGTAGTAAAAAAAATCTGTTGGAGGGTACGCTCGAGGCTAAGCCTGCCTGATGAATTCTCCACTGAGCTGGTATATGTATGTATACAAGGTAAAAATGAACAATTTGTTCAAAGGTTCATGCCTTTATTTATTTCACCTTATATTTTTGACGCCCCTATAAAGGAAATTTTAAAATACTTGTCTAAGATATGCAAGGAAGTAGCTAATTGAATGGTAAATCAATGTAATGTATGTTGGATAAAACAAGATTCATTCAACCATTTATGCATGATGACTGGCCAAGTAGGGAAACAGAAAAATTCTGAGTGCCGTTTGTTATTCCGACGAAAAAATATAAAATATATCATCTGCTAATAATAAAAATGACATATTTTAATATTAAAATGCCATATCTAACTAAATGAAAATGGCATCTCTTAAATAAATAAAAATTTCATCTCTCAATTTAAAACAATGCCATGTGATGTAGTTGAAAAAAATAAACAACCATGTAAAAAATTCCTATGAACAAATTGCCATCTATTGGGAAAAAATGGGAGAGTTGGGGCTCAATCCTAGTTCTCTTGGGTGTGAGGGCCCACAGCGAAGGGGCGGGAGTGGCGGGATGATTTTGTGAGGGAGAGGGATGAATGAGGATGATGTTTGACCAACGGGCGGGCCGGGGTGATACGAGAGGGTGTTGCGCCTTGTCCGTGTCGACGCAAACACGTAAGGTCGCGTTTTGTGTCAGCTTCGACCCAAACAAACGTGACCAGACGAAATAGGTTGTCATGTTGGAGTTGGCCTAATAGAAGCTCGTAGAGATACTACGGATGAGATGATCAAAGGGTATAATGTTGGCGGAAGATTGTTGGGACCCGTCAAAAGCTTAATCCAGTGGTTCCAATCTTGCCCTGCAGTTCACCACCATGCAATGTGACTGCTCTTTCGGTGGACGGCTCGTTCATGGAGGAGGATGGAATTGAATGGCAGCAGCGGTATGTTTCCGAGGAGACATGATGGGCTCGATGATCTTATCTGTGTACCGCTTCTTGTTTAATCGTAATGAAGCTCTTGAGATGAAGATGCATGCATTAATGACCAGTATGGCGCTAGCCCGATAGGATTCTGAGTTACCAGTTATGGTGCAGTCCGGTTCGGTGATTGTCCTATCTTGTCTTTCCGGGACAAGCATGGAATGATCGGTTTATGGTCACTTCATTGCTGAAATTAAGTCATTAATGATCGGTAAAGAGTTTATTTTTTGGAAACTTCATACTCCCTATGTACTGATGATCTCTCTTTTTTTGCATAGATGTACTCATGATCTCTTTCCCCTGGATTGTAACCACGTTTATCTTGGAACAAACTATTGTTGATCCTGCATGGTGTACTAATTTTGAACCTAGCTGGACAAAATATATAAGAAATAAAAAGAGTTGACACGGTGGTTGTTTGTAGTGGACGAACCCACGCTCCATGACCTTTTTTTTTTGAGCTAGCCACGCTCCATGACCGGGACATGGAAACCATCTTCAGGGAATCGAGCGCGCGCTGCCTGCAGCCAAGGGAACGCACCCCCGGTATCCTGGGGCCGGAAGTCGCAGGCCATTTTTCTTCTTATATCATAAATCCTTTTCCTAGATAACTAGCAACGATCACTTTTTATTTTCTCGGGTTGCAACAAGTTGCACGCTACATGCGTGCCATTTATCGTATGACAGTTTTTTTTTTCCGTAGATTCATATTTTTAAAACGTTTTATCTCCTAAACCGTGCATCCAAATCTCGAACCGTTTTTACCGTTAGCTTTTTCGCGTCGAGATCTTCAAACTACATCTCATGTTGATATGCTTTGACTAACTTTTTTTTTACAAAAAAATCGGACAAAAAACCGTACCTCACGCGATAGAACACAACTAGGGCTGCAAAAAAAGCTCGAGGCACGTGAGCTGCTCCAGACCAATTCGTTTTTTAGCTCGATTCGAGATCGACTTGAAAATAAACGAGCTAAGTTTGAACACTTTGTGCAGCTCGATCGAGAAACAAACCGATCTTGAGCCAATACTAGCTCGCTCGATTTGATCTCGATAGCTCGACTTAATATCATTATTTTCAATGATCATGTCATATATTAAATCCAAATAAGATAATTTATTACCATAAATGGTATCCATGATTTTTCTCAATTATATTTACTTACTCTATCGTAGTTTACAAGTTCGACATGTGTATCTAGATCGGAGCTCGCTAATTAGTATGTCTACTGCTATGTACTGCCTGCGCATTAATTTAATTTAGTCACGCGCGAAGCTTGTAGTACATATGCAGCTAGCTAGCCAACACAATTATCCAACTTTACTCCTGTATAAAAAAATTGAAAAAAAAATACACCTACCTAGGAAGCAATGCTGGAGTACCACTTCTCTGGGCACGTCGAGGACGGAGAGAGCCTCATGGCCGTCCGTTGTCGGGTTGCTTGCACCGAGAGCCTCTCGAGCCGTCCGATCTTCCTCAGTTGTCCATGATGGATGGACCGCCGCAGCCTGGCCGGAGCATCCCGTGGAGCTGGTTCTATGGGACTAGTCGCAGGGTTCGAGCGATCTGCCCTGCACGCGGAGGTGATCGCCTGCTTACATGCTATTGAAGGGGCAGCTGACCTGGGTGCACAGCGTATCAGTTTCGAATCGGACTGCTTGACTATGATTTCTGCACTTAATGGGCGGGACTACGATGCGGCGGAGCTGGGAGTACTCTTCAGAGAAGTTAGAAGCCTGTGCCATGTCTTCTTTGTTTTCTCTGAATTTAGTTTTTGCCCACGAAACTGTAACCATGTGGCCCATGCTTTAGCCCAGTTTGCTATTGGTGATGCTGAACTCCTTCATGTGTGGGCGAGTGTTGCCCCTGACTTTGTTTCTGTCTTGGTGAATGCTGATATTGCTTCCCAAGGTTAAGTGGAATATAATTTATTCCTTCTCAAAAAACAAAAAAAAATCAACAGGTCGAGCGTTGTGTCTTTTGTGCCTCACGCCAGCGGGACCAGTTGGGTACTGGAGAGTTTTCATTCTATTATGCCTTTTGTGCCTAGGATTTCAAAAAAGAAATACAAATTTTAAAAAGTTGCGAGTAATGAAAATAATATAGAGATAAATCATGAAATGTTTGTGAATTTAAAAAAGAGGAAATCATAAAATGCTCGTGATTTCAAAATACTGTGCGCATATTATAAAAGAAATCATGAAATAAAAAATGTTCATGATTTTTCTAATGTGGTCCTGTATTCAAAACATATTCGAGCATTTGAAAATAATTTCAATGAAATTTTAGAAAATGTTCACAAAATTTTAAACCGATTAGTAAGTAACGAACAAAATGGACCATCGCTTAGGTAGAGGTTTTATTGGGGGATCCATAGTTTTTTGATTTTATTTAGTCCCTCGCGCATCCTAGTAAAAAAGGTGTTCGTGTTTTGTATAGTGTTGAGCCCCAAAAAAATTGACAGAGGTTTCTACGAGTTAGTTTTTGTAAGCTATATGAAAATGACTAAGTGTCTATTTTGCCTTCATACACAACTATTCTGGTACCACAGTTCTACTGGTTATGAAAAATACCGCTACGCTAGGTGAAGGCAAGACCCATCATGGATCAGTCTAGGTCAGAGAGGTGTCCATCAATGTAGTTTGCTCAACATTTATTTTTTTTCGTTGTGGCTCCTTAGTTTATTAACAAAAAAGACCAGTGCATGATTTTATTATAAACTTAGCAATAATAACTATATAAAATGTTATAAAAAAGAGTTGACACGGTTTGATTAGTGAACGAACCCATGCTCCACACTCCAGTGAGCGGGGAAACCGACAAGCTTAGGAAATACGGATGAGGAAGGGCTTTCGGCCGAGTGATACTCAGCGCGGATACCCAATGCGCGCACGGCACGCGCCTGCGGCCCAAGTTGCAGGTGTTTTTTCCTTTCTTTGAGCCTGGCCCCTCATTGTACACCTGCACTGTGACATGGGCTGGGCTGCGAGCCCACCAACCAAACCGTACCAACCCTTTAGGCCCTCCTTGGGCTGGAGTCACGAGCGTGCACCACTGCGCCCGGCCGATACGGTCGCTGCGACGCACGTATTTGTGTCGGTCATTGTATTGTACGGCTGGCGGTGTGGGACTAATTAAAAGTTAATTATTTTGCCTCAAAAAAAAGTTAATTAATCTTGAGAGGAAACACGGCTACTCTTGGACGTCAACTTGCCACGGCTTCACCCCCAAACATGACAAAGGATATCCTATGTGACCAGCGTTTCTCCGACAGGGAATGAACGATTTTGGTCACGGTGATGTGGGCGATTTGAGGCATGAATGAGACGGTATCAATCCTGCTTTTTTTGTCAGGAGGATTAATTTATCCCTCCTCGAATTACCAAAGCAGCAAACATCGCTGCTGCCCGGTTTTGGCTGGACATCACCTGATGAGGGCCGGATTAAAATCAATACCGATGCAGCAACCCATCATGACGAAGGCAACGCCGGGGCGGGTGGGGTCTCGCACTCAGCATCGAGCTTCAAGGGTGCATGGTGCAAGCCGATCTCTGGGGTTACAAACCCTCTCGTCGTGGAGGCTTTAGCCCTTAAGGAAGGCGTCATCTTCGCTACACTTCGAGGCGGAGGCTTTAGCCCTTAAGGAAGGCGTCATCTTCGCTACACTTCGAGGCTACACGCATGTGATCATGGAGACCGACTGTCTAGAGCCAGTAAACCTCTCGAGTAACCGCTACACCGAACGATCGGTAATAGCAACCCATCTTGGCTGGAATTGGAGAGTTAGCTCATAGTTTTAATTTTTTTACTATTTAACATGTAATAAGATCAACAAACGGTCATGCACATCTGTGTGCTAAGCGTCGTTGTACGCTTACCGTGACTGAGAGCTGCTTAGAATCTACCCCATCCTACATGATCAGCAGCCTCCAGGCTAACTGTTCGGCGAATACTTTTGTTGAATAAAGCTTTCTAAGTTTTCCTGCAAAAAAAAAATTTAATCTCTGCGCGTATAAGTTCAGAACTGCTTCTATTAAATATGTACTGCATTCCATTACACGACATGAATTTACTGTTGGAAATATGCCCTAGAGGCAATATATAAAGTGTTTATTATTATATTTCCTTGTTCATGATAATCGTTTATTATCCATGCTATAATTGCATTGATTGGAAACACATTGCATGTGTGGGTAAATAGACAACACTGTGTCCCTAGTATGCCTCTAGTGAAGTAGCTCGTTGATCAAAGATGGTCAGGGTTTCCTAGCCATTGACATGTGATGTCATTTGATAACGGGATCACATCATTAGGAGAATGATGTGATGGACAAGACCCAAACTACAAACATAGCATATGATCGTGTCAGTTTATTGCTGCTGTTTTCGGCATGTCAAAGTATATGTTCCTATGACCATGAGATCATGCAACTCACGGATATCGAAGGAGTGCCTTGTGTGTATCAAACGTCACAACGTAACTGGGTGACTATAAAGGTGCTCTACAGGTATCTCCGATGGTGTATGTTGAGTTGGCATGGATCGAGACTGGGATTTGTTACTCCGTGTGACGGAGAGGTATCTCGGGGCCCACTCGGTAATGCAACATCACAATAAGCCTTGCAAGCAATGTGACCAATTGTTAGTTGCGGGATCTTGTATTACGGAAAGAGTAAAGAGACTTGCCGGTAACGAGATTGAACTAGGTATGGAGATACCGACGATCGAATCTCGGGCAAGTAACATACCGAAGAACAAAGGGAACGTTATACGTGATTAACTGAATCCTTGACATAGAGGTTCGACCGATGAAGATATTCGTAGAATATGTAGGAACCAATGTGGACGTCCAGGTCCCGCCATTGGTTATTGACCGTAGAGGTGTCTCGATCATGTCTACATAGTTCTCGAACCCGCAGGGTCTGCACACTTAAGGTTCGGTGACGTTTCGGTAGTGTAGAGTTATGTATGGTGGTGACCGAAGGTTGTTCGGAGTCCCGGATGAGATCCTGTACGTCAGGAGGAGCTCCGGAATGGTCTGGAGGTAAAGATTCATATATAGGAAGTCCCAGTTTGGTCGCCGGAAAAGTTTCCGGCTCATCGGTAGTGTACCGGGAGTGCCGGTAGTGTACCGGGGGACCTTCGGGAGGAGTATTTCGACCCCAAGAGTTCCATGGGCTGTGGGAGACTAATCACCAGCCCTTAGTGGGCTGGGAAAACAACCACAAAGGCCCATGGCGCAGGGAGAGGGAGTCCTAAAGGGAAAAGGGAAAAATCAGCCAATACGAAGCAGTCCTACTCCAACTAGGATGGGAGTAGGAGTAGGATTGCTCCCCCCTTGGCCGGCCGAATCCCCTAGGGGGTCTTGGTGTTCCAGCCCCCCTCCTCTCCCTCCCTCCTATATATACTAGTGGATTGGGTGGCTTTTGGACACAACTTACGGCCACGTGCTACCCGATTCACCGGTGCTCCTCTAGATCGGATTTCTGCAGCGCTTAGGCGAAGCCCTGCCGGAATTGCACCACCACCACCATCACCGGAGCACCGTCACGCTGCCGGTGAACTATCTCTCCTCTCCACCTCCTCTTGCTGGATCAAGACGGTGTAGATCGTCATCAAGCTGCACGTGTGCTGAACGCGGAGGTGCCGTCCGTTCGGTACTAGATCGGAAGGATCGTGATCAAGGCCATGAGACGTTTGTGATTGGATCGCGGGATGGATCGTGACGAGATCGTGGGACGGTTCGTGATTGGATCGCGGGACGGTTCGTGATTGGATCGCGGGACGGTTCGTGATTGGATCGCGGGACGCTCGGCAATTTGGATCGCGAAGAAGTTCGACTACACCAACTGCGTTTCTTAACGCTTCCCGCTTAGCGATCTACAAGGGTACGTAGATCCACTCTCCCTCTCGTAGATGCTCATCACCATGGATAGGTTTGCGTGTGCGTAGGAAAAATTTTGTTTCCCATGCGACGTTCCCCAACAGTGGCATCATGAGCTAGGTTGATGGTTCGATGAGATCTCGAGTAGAACACAAAAGGTTTGTGGGCGTTGATGCTTAGATTGCTTCCTCCCTTGGTCGGATTTTGGTTCAGCGGGATTGTGAGATAAAACGGCTCAGACCAACATTACTTGTACGCTTACGAGAGACCGGTTCTCTCGACGCAACTTGTTGTTTAGATGGCTTGCGGGCGACAGTTTGTCTCACTTTAGTTGGATCGGATCCGACAAAGGCGGTCCTTGAGAAGGTTGAAAAGCAATCTATGTATCACCGTTGTGGTTTATGCATAGGTGAGAATCGTTCTTGCTAGATACCCGTAGCAGCCACGTAAAACATGCAACAACAATTAGAGGACGTCCAACTTGTTTTTGCAGGGTATGTTGTGATGTGATATGGACAATTACATGATGAGATATATGTGATGTATGAGATGATCATGTGATGTATAGATTTCACGACTTGCACGTCGGTGAATACGGCAACCGGCAGGAGCCATAGGGTTGTCTTTAATTATTGTATGACCTGCGTGTCAATCATTAAGCGCTATGTAATGCTTTACTTTATCGCTAAGCGGTAACAATAGAAGTAGAATCAGGGCTGGCGCCACAACCCCAATGGCAACACATTGATGGAGATCAAGATGATGGAGATCATGGTGTTGTGCCGGTGACGATGGAGATCATGCCAGTGTTTCGAAGATGGAGATCTTAAACACAAGTTCATGGCCATATCATGTCACTTATGAATTGCATGAGATGTTAATCCTTTTATGCACCTTGTTTTGCTTAGTACGGCGGTAGCATTATAAGGTGATCCCTCACTTAAATTTCAAGATGAACTGTGTTCTCCCCGAATGTGCACCGTTGCGAAAGTTCGTCGTATCGAGACACCACATGATGATCGGGTGTGATAGACTCTACGTTCACATACAACGGGTGCAAGCCAGATTTGCACGTGCAGAACACTCGGGTTAAACTTGACGAGCCTAGCATGTACAGACATGGCCTCGGAACACAAGAGACCGAAAGGTCGAACATGAGTCATATAGTAGATATGATCAACATAGTGATGTTCACCATTGAAGCCAACTTAACTCACGTGATGATCAGACTTGAGTTGGTGAATTTGGATCATGTGACACTCAGATGACCTGAGAGATGTCAATTTGAGTGGGAGCTTTAGTAATTTGATTAACTAAACTCATTATCATGAACAATAGTCTAAGTAACCTTTGCATATTTATGTTGTAGATCAATGGCTCGCGCAGTAGCACCCCTGAATTTTAATGCGTTCCTAGAGAAAGCTAAGTTGAAAGATGACGGAAGTAACTTTGTTGATTGGGCCCGTAATCTGAGGATTATCCTTATGGCTTCCCAGAAACAATATGTCCTTGATGCACCGCTTGGTGACCAACCAGAAGACATGACCTCCGAAGACGTTAAGAACGCTTGGGATGCTCATGCTGGAGACTACTCAATAGTTCAGTGTGCAATATTGTATGTCTTAGAACCGGGACTTCAAAGACGTTTTGAACGTCATGGAGCATATGAGATGTTCCAGGAGTTGAAGTTTATCTTTCAGAAGAATGCCCGGATCGAGAGGTATGAGACCTCCGATAAATTCTATGCTTGCAAGATGGAGGAGAACGGGTCTATCAGTGAGCATATACTCAGAATGCCTGGGTACTCAAACAGTCTAGCTGAGTTGGGAACTGCCCTTCTGCAAGAGGCGATCATTGATAGAGTTCTTCAATCACTGCCACCAAGTTACAAGAGTTTTGTGATGAACTATAACATGCACGGGATGAACAAGTCATCAGCCGAGCTGTTTGCGATGCTGAAAGTCGCTGAGTCTGAAATCCAGAAAGAACATCAAGTGTTGATGGTCAATAAGACCACTAGTTTCAAGAAAAATGGCAAGGGCAAAGGCAAGAAGGGTAAAACCAAGAAGGATGGCAAAGCAGTTGCCACTCCAACAAAGAAGCCTAAGCATGGACCGAAGCCAGAAACTGAGTGTTTTCATTGCAAGGGAACTGGTCACTAGAAGCGGAACTGCCCCAAGTACCTGGCTGACAAGAAGGCGGCCAACGACAAACAAGGTATATATGATATACATGTTATTGATGTGTACCTTACTAGTTCTCGTAGTAGTGCCTGGGTATTTGATACTGGTTCGGTTCCTCACATTTACAACTCAAAGCAGGAACTATGAAATAAACGAAGACTGGCAAAGGACGAAGTGATGATGCGCGTGGGAAATGGTTCCAAGGTTGATGTGATCGCCGTCGTCATGCTCTCTCTTCGGTCACCATCGGGATTAGTGATGAACCTGAATAATTGTTATTTAGTGCCTGCGTTAAGCATGAACATTATATCTGGATCTTGTTTATTGCGAGACGGTTACTCATTTAAATCAGAATAAAGGTTGTTCTATTTATATGAGTAATACCTTTTATGGTCATGCACCCAATGTTAGGGGTTTATTCATTTTGAATCTTGATAGTGATGACACACATGTGCATAACATTGATGCCAAAAGATGTAGAGTTGTTAATGATAGTACCACTTTCTTGTGGCACTGCCGTTTAGGTCATATTGGTGTAAAACGCATGAGGAAGCTCCATGCTGATGGACTTTTGGAGTCACTTGATTTTAAATCACGTGACACATGTGAACCATGCCTGATGGGCAAGATGACCAAAACGCCGTTTTCTGGAACAATGGAACGAGCGAGTGACTTGTTGAAAATCATACATACTGATGTGTGCGGTCCAATGAATGTCGAAGCGTGCGGTGGTTATCGTTACTTTCTCACCTTCACTGAGGACTTGAGTAGATATGGGTATATTTACTTGATGAAACACAAGTCTGAAACATTTGAAAAGTTCAAGCAATTTCAGAGTGAAGTTGAGAATCATCGTAACAAGAAGATTAAATTTCTGCGATCTGATCGAGGAGGTGAATATCTGAGTTATGAGTTTGGCAGTCACTTAAGACAGTGTGGAATTGTTTCACAGTTGACACCGCCCGGAACACCACAGCGTAATGGTGTGTCTGAACGTCGTAATCGGACCTTATTAGATATGGTGCATTCTATGATGTCTCTTGCCAATTTGCCACTATCGTTTTGGAGTTATGCATTAGAGATAGCTGCATTCACTTTAAATAGGGCACCATCAAAATCCGTTGAGACGACGCCATATGAACTGTGGTTTGGCAAGAAGCAGAAGTTGTCGTTTCTTAAAGTTTGGGGATGTGATGCTTATGTCAAAAAGCTTCAGCTTGAAAAGCTAGAACCCAAAGCAGAAAAATGCGTCTTCATAGGATACCCGAAAGAGACAATCGGATATACCTTCTATCTCAGATCCGAAGGCAAAGTGTTTGTCACTAAGAATGGAACATTTCTTGAGAAAGAGTTTCTCTCGAAAGAATTGAGTGGGAGGAAAATAGAGCTTGATGAGGTTATTGAACCTTTACTTCAACCAGAGAGTAGCGCAGCGCAGAAAGATGTTTCTGTGGAACCTACGACGGTAGAAGAGGAAGTTAATGATGATGATCATGAAGCTTCGGTTCAAGTTGCTATTGAACCTCATAGGTCGACAAGGACGCGTACTACTCCAGAGTGGTATGGCAACCCTGTCTTAGAGGTCATGTTGTTGGACAACAATGAACCTACGAGCTATGAAGGAGCAGTGATGGGCCCGGATTCCGAGAAATGGTTAGAGGCCATGAAATCTGAGATGGGATCCATGTATGAAAACAAAGTATGGACTTTGGAAGTACTACCTGAAGGGCGAAAGGCCATTCAGAACAAATGGATCTATAAGAAGAAGACGGACGCAGACGGTAATGTCACCGTCTATAAAGCTCGACTTGTGGCAAAGGGTTTTTCACAAGTTCAAGGAGTTGACTACGATGAGACTTTCTCACCCGTAGCGATGCTTAAGTCTGTCAGAATCATGTTGGCAATAGCTGCTTATTTTGACTATGAAATTTGGCAGATGGATGTCAAAACGGCATTCCTCAACGGTTTCCTTGAGGAAGAGTTGTATATGATGCAACCCGAAGGTTTTGTCGATCCAGAGAATGCTGACAAAGTTTGTAAACTCCAGCGATCCATTTATGGACTGGTGCAAGCATCTCGGAGTTGGAATAAACGTTTTGATGAGGTGATCAAAGCGTTTGAGTTTATACAAGTTTATGGAGAAGCTTGTATTTACAAGAAAGTGAGTGGGAGCTCTATAGCGTTTCTAGTATTATATGTGGATGACATATTGCTGATCGGAAACGATATAGAAATGATGGAAAGCGTGAAGGAATATTTGAATAAGAGTTTTTCAATGAAGGACCTAGGAGAAGCTGCTTTCATATTAGGCATTAAGATCTATTTAGATAGGTCGAGACGCTTAATAGCACTTTCACAGAGCACATACCTTGATAAAGTTTTGAAGAAGTTCAAAATGGAACAGGCCAAGAAGGGGTTCTTGCCAGTGTTACAAGGTGTGAAGTTGAGTAAGACTCAATGCCCAGTGACTGCAGAAGATAAAGAAAATATGAGCGTCATCTCCTATGCTTCAGCCATAGGCTCTATCATGTATGCAATGCTGTGCACAAGACCCGATGTCAGCCTTGCCATAAGTATGGCTGGAAGGTTTCAAAGTGATCCTGGAATGGAGCACTGGCAAGCGGTCAAGAATATCCTTAAGTACCTTAACAGGACTAAGGACATGTTTCTCGTTTATGGAGCTGATGAAGAGCTCGTTGTAAAGGGTTACGTCGATGCAAGCTTTGACACTGATCCGGACGATTCTAAATCGCAAACCGGATACGTATTTATTCTTAACGGGGGAGCGGTAAGCTGGTGCAGTTCCAAGCAAAGCGTGGTAGCTGATTCTACGTGCGAAGCGGAGTACATCGCAGCTTCGAAGGCAGCGAAGGAAGGTGTCTGGATGAAGCAGTTCATGACATATCTTGAAGTAGTGCCCAGTGCACTGAATCCAATAAATCTGTTCTGTGACAACACTGGTGCCATTGCTCTAGCCAAGGAACCAAGGTTTCACAAGAGGACCAGACACATAAAGCGACGCTTCAACTCCATCCGATTCTACATCGAGGAGAAGGACATAAATATTAGCAAAGTGACCACAGATCTCAATGTGGCAGACCCGTTGACTAAACCTCTTCCAAGGGCTAAACATGATCAACACCAGCACTGCATGGGTGTTCGATTCATTACCATGTAAATCACATAGTGTTGTGAACTAGATTATTGACTCTAGTGCAAGTGGGAGACTGTTGGAAATGTGCCCTAGAGGCAATATATAAAGTGTTTATTATTATATTTCCTTGTTCATGATAATCGTTTATTATCCATGCTATAATTGCATTGATTGGCAACACATTGCATGTGTGGGTAAAGAGACAACACTGTGTCCCTAGTATGCCTCTAGTGAACTAGCTCGTTGATCAAAGATGGTCAGGGTTTCCTAGCCATTGACATGTGATGTCATTTGATAACGGGATCACATCATTAGGAGAATGATGTGATGGACAAGACCCAAACTACAAACATAGCATAAAATCGTGTCAATTTATTGCTACTGTTTTCTGCATGTCACAGTATATGTTCCTATGACCATGAAATCATGCAACTCACGGATATCAGAGGAGTGCCTTGCGTGTATCAAACGTCACAACGTAACTGGGTGACTATAAAGGTGCTCTACAGGTATCTCCGATGGTGTCTGTTGAGTTGGCATGGATCAAGACTGGGATTTGTTACTCCGGTGACAGAGAGGTATCTCGGGGCCCACTCGGTAATGCAACATCACAATAAGCCTTGCAAGCAATGTGACTAATTGTTAGTTGCGGGATCTTGTATTACGGAATGAGTAAAGAGACTTGCCGGTAACGAGATTGAAGTAGGTATGGAGATACCGACGATCGAATCTCGGGCAAGTAACATACCGAAGAACAAAGGGAACATTATACGGGATTAACTAAATCCTTGACATAGAGGTTCGACCGATGAAGATCTTCATAGAATATGTAGGAACCAATGTGGACGTCCAGGTCCCGCCATTCGTTATTGACCATAGAGGTGTCTCGGTCATGTCTACATAGTTCTCGAACCCGCAGGGTCTGCACACTTAAGGTTCGGTGACGTTTCGGTAGTGCAGAGTTATGTATGGTGGTGATCGAAGGTTGTTCGGAGTCCCGTATGAGATCCTGGACGTCACGAGGAGCTCCGGAATGGTCCGGAGGTAAATATTCATATATAGGAAGTCCCAGTTTGGTCGCCGGAAAAGTTTTGGGCTTATCGGTAGTGTACCGGGAGTGCCGGTAGTGTACCGGGGGACCTCCGGGAGGGGTATTTCGACCCCAAGAGGTCCATGGGCTGTGGGAGACTAATCACCAGCCCTTAGTGGTCTGGGAAAACAGCCACAAAGGCCCATGGCGCAGGGAGAGGGAGTCCTAAAGGGAAAAGGAAAAAATCAGCCAATACGAAGCAATCCTACTCCAACTAGGATTGGAGTAGGAGTAGGATTGCTCGCCCCTTGGCCGGCCGAATCCCCTAGGGGGTCTTGGTGCGCCAGCCCCCGTCCTCTCCCTCCCTCCTATATATACTAGTGAATTGGGTGGCTTTTGGACACAACTTACGGCCACGTGCTACCCGATTCACCGGTGCTCCTCTAGATCGGATTTCTGCAGCGCTTAGGCGAAGCCCTGCCGGAATTGCACCACCACCACCATCACTGGAGCGTCGTCACGCTGCCGGTAAACTCTCTCTCCTCTCCACCTCCTCTTGTTGGATCAAGACGGTGGAGATCGTCATCAAGCTGCACGTGTGCTGAACGCGGAGGTGTCGTCCATTCGGTACTAGATAGGAAGGATCGTGATCAAGGCCACGAGGCGTTCGTGATTGGATCGCGGGACGGATCGTGACGAGATCGCGGGATGGTTCATGATTGGATCGCGGGACGGTTCATGATTGGATCGCGGGACGGTTCGTGATTGGATCGCGGGACGCTCGGCGATTTGGATCGCGAAGAAGTTCGACTACACCAACCGCGTTTCCTAACGCTTCCCGCTTAGCGATCTACAAGGGTACGTAGATCCACTCTCCCTCTCGTAGATGCTCATCACCATGGATAGGTTTGCGTGTGCGTAGAAAATTTTTTGTTTCCCATGCGACGTTCCCCAACATTTACCTCTACTGGCCATATGTCGGGCCAGGTTGGGCTTCGCGCCGGATCAAAAAAAACCATCGTTGAAAACCCAGGCCTGGGCCCGGTCCAGTCAGATGGTCGGGCCTAATAAATCGAGCCCGGCCCAAGCCCAAAACAGCCCGACTGGCCCGGTCCGACTGCGGATGGAAAATAGTTTTGCTCAAGGCCGAGCCTGGCCTGGCCCGACTGTCGTGCTCAATTTAGCCCCGCACGGGTTCGGATTTTCAGGTCGGGCCATCCGGCCCGGGCTGTCCATGCCTAGGTACTTATCACTAATAACATATTACTACTCCTTTTTTTGCGAGAATATCACTACTCCTTCTTCCCTTCACGTTTATTTTGTCTCCTTTTATTTTGAATCAAAGTTTGATCATACATTTAACAGAAACGCTCCACATCACACAACTGATAATACCGTACTCGTTTGCTGTCTCTATGGCTATTAGATCTGATTTTGATCGGATGGCTCAAGAGCAACCTCTTCCATAGTTTAGGTTTTTGTAATTGGGTCGTTGTTCCAATCTTTCCAATTGCAACAACTGATGTGTTACGTACCGACGAAGGAGAGGCCTTAATCCCTCGAGACCATGAATTGGAGAGAGGCGTCAAGGGGAGGGCGGTCTGGGTGGAGGAGGCATAATCATGCACGGGAGTTGGCGACATAGAAGTCAAGGGGAGGGCCAACGAGGTAGAGGAGGCGTCGTCCTGCTCAAAAGTTGGTGATGCCATGGCTTCAGAAGTTCGATACGGCTCCATGGTCGAGCCGGAGAACAATGTTGGCTCGAGAGGGAGGCGCCGTGGAGAAGGAAGGAGATCATGTGGCGGGGCGGTGAGGCGAGCTTGCCCGCGTCGGGGAACGGTGGCTGGAGTCGGGTGATATTGAGGGTCGGGACGTGCATCACTTGTATGGCTGCTCCTAGCGATCTCTAGATGGAGGGCGGGAAGGAGCGGCACGAGGCGACCTTGGGAGCGTGCCACACGCTATTGATTGTGGCCGATACTCCCAAGAGTCAGGTGTCATACGTCGCGGTGGCGGTGGTTGTGGTGAGAGCAGAGATGCTATTTTGCAACAAGGCTCTTGTTGCACTGGTGTTCTACAAGTTCGTGGGCTGAAGATTTGTTTTGCAACATGGTACCTTACAATTGTGACGAGGGTCTTGTTGCAATTATGAAATCAGAGAAACGAATGGGCGCGGTCGTACTATGAGCATCTCCGGATTAGACGGCTAGCAACCCTATCGATCTTATCACATCCCTAGAATTAACTATAACACAAAATATGTATGTCATCAAAAATATACCATAGAAAACGACAACCAAGAAAATAGAGGGCCCGGACATCCGGCAATCATCTGACATTGGGACGGACATCTAGCCAAAACAGAGTTAGCTACTGGACCCTTGTCAAATTTCTGGCGGGGACCAGACATCCAAAGGGGAGTTGATGTCCCAAACATCCGATGCGCGTTGGATATCTAAGTAGAAGGGTTCCAGACATCCGACATGAGTCCAGTGATATCCTATAAATGCACATTGTTTAATTGTAACCTTTTCGAAATAAGAGTATCAAACCTACACGGAACACATGAATTAGTCTTTTGTCTTTCGATAGGTTTAAATAGTTATGCCTGCAAGTTGTGATAAATTCAAGGCATTAGTAATATGATAGAAACGTTGTAGCGAGCATAAAGGTAAAACACTGAAATAAAAGTTATTAACAAGGTACGTAAAGTGGGGTGTCGAAATCAATAAAATTAAGGCATTCCATGGAGTATGGATTCTCCTCTAGTTTCCGCTCCTCTAGAGTGCGTCTATAGCGCTACCTAAACACAACACTACGTCGGATTCCTAAGCCACTCTATATATTTTTATTTGTAAGCAGATCAGGTACAAATACGTGCATATACGTGGCAGCCCCGTATCACATATGCAACCATTGTTCTTCGCCAATCTGGTTAACAAACAGTGATTAAGAAAGAAAAAGATCCCCGTGGACGCAGCCTACAATTAGTCTTTGTTTATCCCCTGCTGTAACGATCCGGGACGAAGAGATATAGGCCCTATCACGTATACCTACCGCCGTGAGTAGTTGGTTAGCCATCAGCAACAACCTTTCATCCAAAATTAACATATGTTGGATGGTCGACTTCACCCAACATCAAGAAGACTATTAAAATAAACATACAAAGAGCATAATAAATCATAATACCAAATGATTTATTACACACTAGAGTTCCTCCATATCCCCGAGAACTATAGGAACTACTCACACATCAGAGGCACAAATGAGATGAGGCTAAGCATGATGAACATAATGATCCCACACAGGTAAAATAAGATTGAATCCACTCCAACTACGTATTACAAATGGATAGGGGTGAGATGGTTATGATGGTAAAAATGGTGATGCTGATTACACTAGTGCAGAAAAGTCTAACTATTGACAGAAATCGTCTTGCTGGTGTGGACACCCGACGCCATCAGTATGGTGTCATTGTTAAAAGATAGTGACGGTGTTGGATTCCACATCAGCAGTATTTTAGATATTGATGGCGTGCCACATGGCCAACGCCAGCAAATTGATTTCTGAAACAAAAAATTCGGTACTCATCAACTTAACAAGTTCAACTCCACAAAACTGCATAGGTACTCATGAACTTAACTAGTTCAACTCCACGAAACTACATATAGGTACTCACCGATCAACTTAATAATTAACTAGTTCAACTTGACTAAAGTTACTTCATAAAAACTAAATAATTCAACATGACAAACAACATCATTTTTCCATAGCGAGCCTGGTAGTTGGTCGATCATACTTCTCCATCTAAAATTAACTTCAACTAAGTAATCTTGTGTCTATTAAATGCTTCATCTTTTCTGAAATGAGCTACTTCCATCTTGAGCTCATTCCTATTGGCCTTGAGGACTTTTCTCTCATTCTTCAGCTTATCCCTCTCCTCAATCAACTGATCTCTCTCGTCCCTCATCCTAAGAGTCTTCTTGAAGACTTTGGACTTCTCCTGCAGCAGCTCAACTATCTTCAGCTTCAGTCATGCATTCACCTCCTGCGGGCACTTGATGGTATATTGATGAGACTCTAACATGTCGCGGTTGAGCATGTCCACATCATATACGTCCTCATGGTTGCCTCAAGCATCGTCAATGACAAGACAACTACAAAATAATGATAAGTCTCAACGCCAACTACAAAACATATATGATAAGAATATGCGCATTTGACAATTGAACCATATGAAGTTAAGTAAATCAAAACTCTACAAAACATATATGACAACAATATGCATTTGACAATTGAACTATATGAAGTTAAGTAAATCAAAACTACAAAACATATATGACAACAATATGCATTCGACAATTGAAGTATGTGAAGTTAAGTAAATCAAAACTCTGCTAAACATATAAGACAACAATATGCATTTGACAACTATATGAAATTAAGTAAATCATAACCAAAAACTAAGTCTAATCGGATTGAACAACTCAGATCCAATGTTAATTACAAATGAAAACAAATAAATCAATTTGCTAGTAAATCATTTCTACTAAATATAATTGGATACTACACTGCTAAAACTAATTCCACGGATACTACACTACTAAATCGGATACACAAATAGGCAAAATCTACTACATTACTTGAACGGATACACAAATACACAAAATCCATGGCGTCTGCGGATGAGGAAGTAGAGACACAAATAAACAAATTCTTCACCAACTATAGGGGTTCGTCTTATTTATTCCAGACATTCCAAACTACATTACCAAGGTTGAACTTAAATCATTAATATTCTAAATACTAAAAAAATTCTTCACAAAATACACTATTAAAATCAGGTTCTACACCACTAAAATTTCTACACAAAGCAATCCGTGGAACAAACTTTGGATTCTACATCATAAAAATGTTGATTCAAAAATACTTAATGTCTACATAGATCAACTTGTACATGAATCCCAAGGATTCCATGTGGCGTCCGCGGACGGAGGAGGTGCGAGTGGAGAGGAAGGAGAAGCGATGGGAGGGGAAGGAGAGGATCGAATCTTGCTGTCGGCGGTGTGGCAAGGTCCAGAGCTGACGACGGCGGCTGGTTGAGGGGGATCGAGTGTGTGTGTGGGTGAAATGAGGGCGGCGACTAGGTCTTTTACTAAGGAAGGGGAGTTAACTCGGGTGGACCAGTACTGACGTGGGCCTAAAACGCAACGACATAGCTTATAACATTCCAAATAAAAGAAATCTAAGATTAATAAAAGACTCAACATGATAAAACATTCAAAATGATAAATGGTAGTAAATAAATAAAATACCCAAATTGATAAGAATACTACTACTAATAAAGAAAAAAATATAAAATAAAATGTTCATTATTATTTGACTACTATAATCGTGAAATACTTAAAACATATGATAAAATGGAAAAAATGTTTCTAGTGTAACATAAGTTAGCACGCGAATAATATCTAATTTACTACGACGTGCACAGCAATCCGACGCCGCCAATATCTTTCACATGGTAATTATAGATGGGCCAACAGATTTGTGATGTCAAAAAAAAATCAACGTCAGCACTAACACAGTAAAGCTAACGTGTGAATTATGCCTACGCTAGCATTATTTGAAAAATATAGTGTTGAAATTGATGAAAATGGCGAGTCACCAACAAATGTTGTGGTCAGCCATTTCGCCACTAGTGTTATGAAGTCCTCTTGATGTGAAGTATCGGTAGCAGAGCTTTTGATCGTTTCTTCCTCCGAATGACTCCAGAGGCTAGCACTCTCTCCTCCGGATGTGTTTTGTCCCTTCTTGTTTCTCTGATGCCTGATCCAAATTCAGTATGTGGAAATAGTGGACGACACGATGACGCTGGCACCTCATACGATCGGCAATATGAGGATGTGCGCTCGTATGGAAGGTCGTCTTTGGCTCTGGAGGCACTGCAGGGACTACTCCTATAGTCCCTTTACTTCAATTTTTCATGGTAGTTGATTATCACATTAAATAATATGATTCCATGACTATTTTCTGGGATTCCTTCCATAAAACTTTATTTGTTCCAAAAGAAGTTACCTGGAAAATAACGACAAAAGCAGTGTGAGAACACCGTAAAATTTCAGAAATGCTACCATGCATGTAGGCACAAAATGACCAACATAATTGTGCCTCACTATTACTTTATGTAAATTGAAAGTGAAAGAGCTTGAAAATGTATCAAAGAAACGGTAACAACAGCAGATTTCTGGGAGACTGCAGGAGAAAGAAGAAGCGTGCACTGCACTTGAGCAGAAGGTACAAATGAAAGGAGATGACATTGAGAATTTTAGAAGCAAGGTTCTGGTATAATGTTCTACCAAGAGGACTAATTTCAGTTTATAAATGAAGAGTGTTGATATGAACCCTAAGAGGATGTTTGAGGGCAATTATGTTCATGTTTTGACAATGATCAACGTTAGTGGTTTCTTAGTGCTCTTGACACAGTTGATGCTTAACATTGGGAGGATTTAGACCTTGAGATCTCATTCTTTTATAGGGGTAGAACATTTGATGAAAAACATGCATACTTGAGTGAACCATGCGTGCCTATGTTTGAAAATCAATCGGGTACATTTAATTACCTTCTCCCACCAACAAATTAAGTACAAGTAGTACACTAGAACAAAGGATCGATCGATACTACTGCTCACTCTTCAAATCCATAGTAAATGAATCGAATCACATGTGTGGGGCTTTGTACATATAATCATCTTTGTCATCATCGTCGTTTTCTTCTTCAATTAAATCTCAAGTATAATGGGGATGGACGGATGGATGACTAGCTACTGAGGCTGTTGCCTGCTCCGTGGAGAACGCTACCATCGGAAGTGTGCCTCATGGTGAGCTTTCCATTACCGATGATCCCTTTCTTCATCATCGCCACAAACTCCCCGTAGTCGATCCGACCATCCTGTATTTGAAGCATTCAGATTTCCATCCAAAATAATATAAAAAATAATATAAGATGGATTAATGAAGAGAAAATGGAGACATACATTGTCTTGGTCGACCTCCCTGATGATGTCATCGATGCCGACGTCGGCCATGTTGTGGTCGCGACAGGCCACCTCCAGTTCGTCGATGGTAATGTACCCACTGCCGTCCTTGTCGAAGTAGGAGAAGGCGGCCATGAGGTGCTCCTCACGGTCAAGCTTGTTCATGTGCACGGTAGCAGCGATAAATTCGTCATAGTCAATGGTACCGCTACGGTCCACATCCGCGGCCTCCATGAGGTCCCGCACCTCAGAGTCCCCCAGCTCTGTGGATCCATACCGCCGTAGCCCCTCCCGGAGCTCCTCGAATGTGATGGCGCCACTACCATCCGCGTCCATGGTCTTGAACATCTCCTTCAGCCCGGCCAACTCCTCTTCCGACAAACCGCGTGCGATCACATGTAAAGCCATCTTCTTCAACCGGTTCATGGCGGAGAACTGCTTGAGACGGGACAACACGGCTGGGTCCAGCGGCGCATCAGGAGCCTCGCCATTCTCGATGATCCACCGGTGGCACAATACCTGGTCAATTTTTTCTTTCAATTTTAGTTTTAGAAATATTTCAGCAACAAAAAACTGAGTAAAATTCAATGAATTCGAGTGATCTCAAGTTGCATGTCGACAAGAGACTGAAACAGTCAGTTGAAGTCAACCAAAAAAATTAATATTTAAAAAACATTTGAATTCATGTGTACTACTAAATTTGCGAAAATATTTTGACCAAAGGAAAAGTTGTGGCTAAACCGAGACAAGCCGCACCCCCTTAGCTATCCTCACATTCTCTTCATCCTGTAGGTACTTGTCTATTTTTTGGTTCTCCCAAATAAAACAACACATCAACTTGAAACTTTGTAGGGCAACAAAAATTTATAACCGCAATGTGGGGAAAGACTTCTGATTTTTTAGCGTGCACAATAAATACTTAAAATAATACTAGCAAATATGCTCGCGCGTTGCACCGGGATAAAAAATGACCCCTCATGAACACACCTGATGACATCAACAAATTATTTCAAATCTTTGACGATGTTGCATGATAAACAACATAATAAATGATGTTGTGCAAAAACATAAAGGGGTAATGATTTTGTGTACTCAAGTTGTTTCTGATTTATTAGACTATCAAAATATCTATCTAGTTGCCGCTATCTTTTTACGCCATTGTTGTCATTCCTCCTTTGTGATCCCCAACAAATATTGATTTGGGATGAAAACAAAGAAGTACTCCCTTCGCTTCAAAATAAGTGTCTCAAGTTTAGTACAACATATTACTAGTTTAGTTTACATTATCGTATATGGGTCAGTTGTTGTGTATTGTGCAAAATAAAGAGGATATACTTATTGTAACCTTTAGCATATGGTAGCTAATGGAAATCGAAATCAACATCTCTATAGTGCCAATAATAGCTTTTGCGCCAATTTAAATGGCACGGGAACATATATAATAGGTATTTTCAAAATACCCCATATAAAGGAGGTATTCATTAAGATTGCATCCTAAATCTAATTGTAGAAATGATTAATAGGCAAGATGATAGCATATTTGAAATATGCATAGTTTTCTAATGAATTTTGATATATAACATGTTAGATTTCGAGTTAGGATTCAAGAAATACGAATGTTTTAAAAAATAACTGAATATGCTTGATGAAAGAAAAATTAAACGAAAAAGAAAAAAAAAAGTAAGCTAACCTGGAATCATACTCATGTCTATGGGGTGGAAGTGTTGGGCTTTATCCATCGGGCTACTTGCATGCTAGTAACATAATAGTGGGCAGCGAGGTAATAAACCCAAGTACGGTGCAACGACTTGTAACAAACAAAACAAATCGTTGTTTTTATTTTTTTACCGGTGGCATGAGGGGTAACTATTGGTAATTTTGGAGGCAAATCTTATCACGGACCATCAGAAGCAATAGTCCCTTTATTATTAGGTAGGTATAGGTATAGATATAGATATTTACGCTAACCAAAAATATCCAAAAAGATTCACACGTTGTGGTTCTATAATTGTGTTGACCTACAAAGTTTGAAATACATATGTTGTTTCATTTGAAAGAAATAAAAAATATATTTTATGTAGTAATAAGTTAGATGGCTAGCATAGATCTTATAGCAATGTAGAGCCTGATTTCAGTCTATCCATTCTTACCCTCTAACAGCTTTTTGGCAAGTTGTGAAGAAACAGTTGGAGGACATAAGAATGGGTTGAGTGCAATTACTTCGACCATAAAAGGTAAATATTTTGGTGTCTTCTGGAAATTATTAAAATTCTCTGAATTTCATCAAGATCTCAGAAAAAGTGAAAACCAACATTTACCTGGTGTGCCGTGAGCCGCTCCGCCGGCGGCGACTTGAGCATCTTTCTGATGAGGTCCTTGGCGCCGTCAGAAATGGTCGGCCATGGGTCGGAGTCGAAGTCGATGGCGCCCTTGAGCACCGCGTCGAAGATGCCCTGCTGCGTCTCGGCCCAGAACGGCGGCACGCCGGACAGCAGGATGTAGACGATGACGCCGGCGGTCCACACGTCGGCCTCGGGGCCGTAGTGCTTGCAGAGCACCTCGGGCGCCACGTAGTAGGGGCTGCCCACCACGTCGCTGAAGATCTGGCCGGGCTTGAAGAAGACGGAGAGGCCGAAGTCGATGGCCTTGAGGTTGATCTTCTTGCCCGGTTCATTACTGCCGGAGCCATTACCGTTATTATCGCCATTACCTTCCTTGTCCTTGAGCAAAAAGTTCTCGGGCTTGAGGTCGCGGTGCATGACGCCGAGCGAGTGGCAAGCCTCGACGACGCCGACGATGACGCGGGCGATCTCGGCGGCGCGGCGCTCGGAGAAGTATCCGCGCTGGACGATGCGGTCGAAGAGCTCGCCGCCCTCGCAGAGCTCCATGACGATGTGCACATACTGCGCGTCCTCGTACGCGCCCTTGATGGTGACGACGCTGGCGTGGCCGGCAAGGTGGTGCATGATCTGGATCTCGCGCCGCACGTCCTCCACGTCCTCGGGGGTGAGCAGCTTGCGCTTGGCGATGGACTTGCAGGCGAAGGCCACGCCGGTTGAGGTCTCGGTGCAGAGGTAGGTGGTGCCGAACTGGCCCTGGCCGAGCTTGCGGCCGAGGGAGTAGAGGTCGCGCAGGGGCGGGGTGTGGTGGCCCAGCACGGCCGTCGGGGACGAGAGCTGGTGCTGGTGGCCTGCGCCGCCGCCGCGGCCCATGATGGTGTTGCGGTGCGGCGCGCGGTCGAGGACGGAGGAGGAGGAGTCGGAGTCCCAGTCGGAGCTGCTGCAGCTGGTGCGGTAGTGGTAGCGGCCGTCACCGGTGGAGGAGGTCGCGTAGCCCGCGGGAACGATGGAGCCGTGGCACGAGTTGCCCATGCATCGTCGTCGTCGTTAACGGATCGTCAGTGCCGGCCGGCGCACAGGATGATGAGCATGGCCATGGGCGATGGACCCTGCCTCGATGCGGCGCGCGGGAGGGCGGGAAGACGAAGGTGGAGCGGTGGGGAGCGATGGTAGGCTAAGCAGGGACGAGGACCTCTCCTCCTCTCCATTGTTTCGGGGCGCATGTCCCTCCTAATTTGAGCTCCATCGCTCACCCGGCCGGGTCGTGCATGGCTTGTCGAGTGTCGTGCGGTGCACCGCCGCTGCTGACTGGCCGGCCGGCCGGACGTGCAGTGCACCGGGACTACGTGCATGGCGCTGGAAATTAGTAGGTGCGGCGCCACGTACGTGACAGCTCCTCAACGTACGTCGTGCATCCTCGTCTCCGGATTTCCCTGTCAGGCTTCACAAAAGTTTTTGTTTTTTTGTTTTTTGAGGGAAAGGCTTCACAAAAGTTTTGACAGCTTCACAAAACATCCATCGCATTTCAAGAAAAAATAAATATAAGCCCACACTCAATGGATTTTTTTTTATGTTATGAACCAAATTACATCTCCTTTTTCGAATCCTGCTAATAAGATTTAAGATACATATCATCTCATTTCTCTACAACTTTCCTATTTTACTATAATCCTATACTATGAACAAAAGGAGGCCTATGTCTTTTTGTTTAGGCCTGAAGCATTTTTGCAAAGCTATAGCATTTTTTGTTTTCTGTATTCTCCTTGGTTCCTTCGGTTCTTTATGGTTTCTACGGTGTTCTTCTGTTTTGAATCATTTTTATTTTTATTTTTTAATTTCTTGTTTTTAATCAGTTTTCTACATATTTTCTAGTTTTTTCGGTTTTATTGTTTCTATTTTATTTTTATTTTTTCCTTTGCCTTTTCTTTTCTTGGTTGTTTTCCTTTTTTCAAACATATCTACTTCTTTACACATAATAATGTACTTTTTCTTGTAAATTAGGCATATTTTTCACACATGTTGTACTTACTTTGTATATATCCAAGACATTATTTTATGCACGCTAACTTTTTCAAATGCGTTATATGCATGTTTTAATATATGTTTTGATTTCCTCTTTTACACATAAATTTGCAGATTCCATATACACCAGGAACATTTTTTATACGCATTCATTATTTTTTTAATATATATTTATGATATCTCCTTTTATTTTGTACATACTATATATTTCTCATTTACATAAGCAACGTATTTTATATATGCTTCAAATTTGTTTGACACAAGATGAACATTTTCTAAATATAGTTTTTGTGCCTACTTTGTTCATATACATTGTTCCTTTTTTTATACATCTAGAACATATTTGTATTCGCATTTATCATTTTTTATATACATGATTAACATTTTTAAAATATACCTTTTGAAAATATTCTTGAATATTTGTTGAACACCCTTTTCAATACGTGTAAATATTTTTAAATATCAAAAACATTTTTTAATGCTATCAACATTTTTTAATATTAATGCTAATAATTCTTTTACACTGGATTTAATTTTTGTAACATCTACAATATTTTTCTGAAAATATGATTATATTTTAAGAAATAGCAAACATATGAAAATTAAAAGAGACGTTCAACTCGCTACTATACCGGCTCAATAATGCATCATTGATGCGTGGCTGCCTTCCACCTTGCACATGGCCGTGCAGGAGCGGAGCAGCCTCACCATTGGCACCGAGGTGCTGCTTCTCGTGTACTTGTAGAATACGTCTATTTCAAGGAGCTTGAGGTTCGGGAAGGTTGGCAGGATGTGCCCGCCGTGCTCCTCCTCGCCGTCGATGATGGCGCTATGTAGTTGAGTGCAGCTTTTAGTGCCTACGACAGCTTGATGACGTCCCTCGTTTAGAGGAAGGAAAGCAGGCTCGGCATGTCGAGCTTGATGCCGACGTGGGCGAACTCCTCCTCGGCACATGCCCCGCTCTTTGTCGCCTTCCCAAAGTGCGACAACTATATGTCGCCCATACCGAGTCCTTATAGGAATCACCTACAGGCGACGACTGGTCGCCCGGCCCATTTTAGTGCGGTTGCTGTAGGTTCTCTCGCTCTGATTTTTTTTCTGTTTTGCTTTTTGTTTACTGTTAGTTTTTTTTTGTTTGACACTACCTTTCTTGCATTTATTTCTTCATTTTTTACATTTTTGTCTCATTGTTTTTTGTTTTTCTTTCTTTCTTTGCTACACTTCTGATTTCCTCATTTTCTTTGGTTTTCTCTACTTTCCTTTTTCTTGCTTTGTTGGTTTTTATTATTTTCATTTTTCCTAAACACATGTTTACTTTTTCCCAGCAAACAATATGTATATTTAGAGCACATGTGAATCATTTTTCCGACGCACATTCGGCATTTTCAAATATATTATGTACTTTCTTTAAATCCATGTTTTGTAATATTTTATTAATGGAAATAACCATTTCTTTAAAAGGCATGCACATTTTCTTATATAGTGTAATTTTTTTTGAAAATTCCAAGGACTTATTTTTAGAAACGTGTGAATATTTCTTTAAATTTTCATGTAATTTTGTGACTGGAATTAAACATTTTTCGAACCTATGCGATCACTTTTTGACATTGCATATAACATCATTTTAGAATGTCACGATCATTTTTTTAAACACGGGAATATTTCCATAAAATGTCATGCACATTTGTTTTAATTGCATGAACATTTTGTACATCACAAAAAAAATTATTTATGTTGTATAAAAGCTAACAAAATTGCATAATTCTTTTTTCGACTTGGGAACATTTTTTGTGTAGTTTCAACATCGACTGATCGCACTATTAAGATAATTATATCAACATGACTTAGTGCAATAGTATGCAACATCAACTGGTACTCGCAAAAAAATGTATGCAACATCGACTGATATTCGCAAAAAACACATTTGTAACTATTGCACTAAGAATTCTTTCATACAGTGTTAACATTTTTCAAATTTATGATTTTAATTTTCTTATGAAAATTTTATTTGTTGAGCTGTATGCATTTAAAATAATATCGAAATAAAAATGAGAATAAAAAGGCCGACTGATGTCAACATGACGTGTAGTAATGACCAACATACAGACTAAGATGCATGTGACATCCCAACTTAATAAAAATGGATAGACTATTCATATCAACAATGTGCACCTCTTTTCAGGAAGGTCATTCAAAAGAAACCTTAAAATTAAACATGTTTCTTTGGAGCAATTCGAGGACGGGGGACCGATTGAGAAGTTGATGTCACTACGCACGCACGAGTAAGGATAAAGTGTGATGGACATATTAGTGTTGATCTATCGGCCACTCGACATCCTGGGTGGTAGCCAAGCGCAAGGACGACCAGAAACTGGTGGCTGAACCGTTGGGTTTGGCCAGGGTGTTACACCGACCCATCCTATTCTATCCTGCAAGTGAGACATAGTAGCGCCCCTCCAAAGTCTCATTCATCGATTTCTTCTTTATATAGAGTTTAAGGGTTGTATGCATGGGCCAAGTCAAATGAGATTCTCTCATGCATCACTACTGGGAAAGGGTTATATATAGGTGACATTAAATCAGTGGTGGGGCGGAGTCTAGCGATGGGCTACTATCAGTGACGGGCACAAACTGATGTCCGCCACTGATAAGCCAATAGGAGTGGCAGGCAGGTTTTGGAGCCCACTTGTTGATGGTATGTTTTGGCTGCTTAGTATATGATGAGCCAAATTAATTTCATGATTTATCAAGTTGATCGGTTAATGCATTGTTGAAGTACTGGCACGGGGATTTTCATGGACAGCGAAGATACAAATCCTGAAAAGAATCAGATGTTATATTGAACCATGGGTGTGCTGCATGCATGAGGTATACATCTACGTATGAGAAGAAGTATGCTTAGTATTGATGGTCATTATTATCTAGTTTGATTTGCGACGTTGCCGCAATATTCATAAAAGGCAAGACAAGGAGTACTTGTACACTTATATGGCCAAGAGAGGTCGCCATGCAGGTTAGCTATGCGGGTTAGCTGGCCGATTGAAAACGTAAATAGAGTGCTATATATGGTAATCGTGCTATACATGGTAACCCAATTAAGATGGCCAGATTCTAGTCGATTTAGCTTTCGAATTGTTTTCGTATACGCCAAATCCAGCGTGCCAATATAAATGTAAGGCCATGGCCGATTGAAACAATGAATCGATCTATTCACAAAAGACATTACTTTTTCACGTACTTTCTTCCATCGTTTACTCTCCGCCGTGCCCTAGCAACAATAGAGCCCAGATCATCTTTGCTGTTTTGCGCTAAAAAGCGGTCATACTGCTCTACGAAATCGAGGAATTCTTTGTTGCTTTGCCCGGAAAGCATTCGTTAATCGTCATGTAAGCGCGACGGTTTCCACTGCTATTTGGGTTACCTATGATGGGCAGACACGTGGCAAATTTATTCAAAAATACCAGTTACGGATGATGTCTTGGGCCCAACACTGCTAACTCAAATACCAGTGACGGGTATATGTGCTCGTCACTCGTAGTTTTGGTCTCCCGGCAAATCTGTCCAAAAATACCAGTGGCGGGTGTTGTTTTGTGCCCGCCACTAGTAACTCAAATACCAGTGGCGGGCAGAAATATGTGCCTGCCACTGCTATTTATTCTGCCAGTTTTTGTAATGTTAGGTTTTAGTGTTTTATGTTTAGGCTATCAGGCTAAAAAAATTCTATATTAAAGGTACATCATTTAAAGTTTTATATAGGAGTTTGGCCCTTTTCCTCTTAATTAGCTATTATTAAGACATCAAATGTCTATAAATGCATTTAATTTCTTAAATATAGAAAATAAATCCCCAAAAATGCCAAATTTTGATATGATATATGACGGGGATATACCCCATGGTATGACCCGACCTGACGACTCACAGGAGACCCGGCCGAAAGACATGACATCTTATTAATGACTGACCAGGCGACTCACAGGAGACCCGGCCGAAAGACATGACATCTTATTAATGACTGACCAGGCGACTCACAGGAGACCCGTTAAAGACATGACATCTTATTAAATGACCCGGCAGACGAGTCACATGATGACCAAGCCCAAGACCCGGCGGGTGAGCCGGCGCCGGGCGGCTCACAAGAGAAGGCTCACAAGAGAAGGCCCACAAGAGAAGACCCGAAGAGAGAAGGATTCCATTAAAGGAGATAAGACCCGGAGTAAGATTCCTCCACTTATATAAGGAGGGGTAGAACACCCCTAGAGGGACAAGTTGACAAGAAACACAAGTCCACCAGTTTAGAAAACACAAGAGATTAGAGATAGACAGATTAGAGGCTCTCGTGATTAGAGGTAGCAATTAGCACACTTGTAACCAAGAGACCTTCATCATCATCAATACCAGACAAGCAGGACGTAGGCTTTTACCTTCATCGGAGGGGCCGAACCTGGGTAAAACTCCGTATCTTCTCGATTCCGATCAACCCCTTCAAACCGACATATAGTTGCGTTTCGCCCCGAACCTAAGTCCGTTGACCCGAACATCTGCCGTGACAAAACCACGACAGTTGGCGCCCACCGTGGGGCCACCGCACAATGAAATTGTGTTTTTGAAGGGATCTTTCCTAAGGGTCAAGAAGCTACGATCCGCCTGATCCGCAAGAGTCAGGCTCGAAGAAAGAATTTCGTCGGCACTTTGGAAGTCATCACGGATGATCCATACGATAGACATAGTCCGCTTGTGATCGGAGATAGATGTCAATTGGACGTACAATTGCGTTGGGGTCTGCTCTTGTTATTATGATGATTAGTCCCGGAAAGTAGTATGTACGTACCTACACAGATCAGCTGCTACGCTGTACGTGAAGTCAACCGAGGTCTCCGTGCTTGTGGAAAAATTATTGCTGATGATCCCACAAGGGATGAATCCAATCAATCCAAGGCAAAAGTATCATACGGCGGCTGTGTATAGCATGGAAAGACACCGGGATCAATTTGGACTGCGCCAACAGATTAAAAAAAAAGGAAAAGAGAACGCGACCCGGAAACGGATCGACCAAGGACTCGATCTCCACCATCGTGCCCGCGCCCGCCATGGCCTCGTATCGCCAGATCCGGCGAACCGAAACCGAGGCCTCACCAGAACCGCCTCGTCTCGCTCCGGCCGGCAGCTACCCCTCCCGCGCGTCGCGCTCCAGCCCTCCGGCATGCCTCCACAAACATGCGCCCGCCGCCGCCGTGGCTTGCCAGGTGCCGCAGCTGAAGCTGCTCCGGCTCCGCCCAACCGCCATGAGTCGTCCGCCGCTGTGACCACGGCCGCCAAGCCGCCTCGCCGCATCTCCGCATCTCCGCCGAGCCGCGTCTCTGCCGCACTAGCTCTGCCTGCACAGCGCGCTCGCGCCTTGCTGCTGGTTCGCCGCTATTGCGCCTGCTCACCTTGCCCGCCGCTGGCCGGCCTTGCTCCTGCTCCGCCTACCGCAAAAAGCTCCGGTGGCGACGTCGCCTCGAGGCCTCCCAGCCAGCTCGCCGCTCCCCAGCGGACGCTCTTCCCGCGCCCAGTCGGATTGCCGCTGCACACCGGCCGGCTCTCCCGCGCCTCCGGGCCGCCGCCTCACCTCAGCTCCACTTCGCCCACCGGTTCACCGCCCTGCTACGCAGGCTTCACCGCCGTGCCTCAGCTTGCCGCCTGCCTTTGCTCGCACGCGCAAGCAGCCTCTCCCGCACGCCTGCCTAGCCTCTGCTCGCCCGCATCCGAGCCCCTGCGCACCCGACGACCCCGCGCGCGCCCGTCAGCTGGCCAGCCGCTATAGCCTTGCCCCCGGCCTCCATCCTCGTCTGGCCCCGAGCCGGTCTGCCGATGGATCCAAGGCAGATCTTAGTGCTCCTGGATTGAGTTGTTACCTTTCTCCCGGCGATGGATTCGCTAGGGGCGGGAGGTGTCCTTTTCTTTCTCCCGTTGACGGATTTCGACGTCGTGCTGATGAATCCAAGCGGAGCCGGACTCCCTCTATTTTACCATCTCCCGTTGATAGGATACAAAGCGAGCAGGACTCGTGCTTCACCATGTCACACCGATAGGTCATCGGCCATCAATTTTGGCAACTGGCTGGGGGTATTCAGGGGATAATCTTGGTTCTCTTTAAGACATCTTCCGAATTTACCGTCCTACATTATGATGGAGTCAAAACGTTTTCATCTGATGGAGAAATCTGGACGGAATTCATGGACTCGCGGATGATCAATAGGTCCCTCTGGCCCGGTCAGAAACTTGCTGTTGCGAAAAAGGAATATCAAGACGTCATTGAGGGAAATTTGGGAATTGACTGCCTGTTTGGTTATGCTCTACTGGAATTAATTTGGGGCTTGAAGAATCTCGTCAAAGTGTTAGTGTCTGAGGAAAAAGTAGAACTGACCAAGGAGGACTGCGAGCAGATTAATTTAGTAATGAATCATCATGGCGAGAAGCTTTACACAGGGAAGGCCGCCGTGAAAAAACTGCTGTCAGATACTGAAGTAAAAACGTTGCGGAAGGATGCACACTTATATGCGGTTAAATACTATAAGCGGACTTACTGTGACATGTTCCAGAAAATTGTCTGATTTTAGGTTCAGTACCCAATGAGATATCAATAGGAGTACTGCTCACTGTCTATTACAACAAGTACTATCAGTACTATTTTGTTTGATCAGCCCAAATTCAGCAAAGCACATACGCCAAATATTGCGAGTATCTTCTACACGCCCGCGATTGATTTTCATTTTCACCGCAGTCATCATCAAACACCGTGGCTGATAAATTCGGACAAAGCATGTCAGGTGAAATTCATCCGGTCTATTCTTATCGGTACATTTTTATTTTTCCAAAAACAATTACTTTGCCCTGTAAATATTTTTACGCAGGACAGTTATCAACTACAGAGGTGGCATTATACCATGGAGTTGGAACGCACACCAGCGTGTCGTGTTGCTCGACAGACGAGTGTGAGTCGCCGCCTTCGCGGATGGTCTACATCAACTTGCCGGTACCGAACGCGCTCACCCGCCAATATGAACCGCCCAATGGACGTCCTCAAACCGACGACCGCACAGTCGAGTCTACATCGACAATGTTACAGCCGTTTCACATTCTTCATGCCGACTTACAATACCGCGGACGAGTCGCCATGATGCAAGCCGTTCAAACATGAGCACCAAAAACACTCAAGAGGATGAGGCCGCCATGATGCGACCGTTCAAACATGGGTGTCATGCCTTATTGGCTAAAACTTGGTTAAATCTGCCTGTTTGCAAGATGCTGCTCCGACCTCGTGTACTCTCGATAAGTCAATCTACATGGACCCTGAACTTATCCAGGTTAAAACATCGATTGGGTCAAGTGAGAGCCTGCTTACAGAAAGCGAGGATACTCCAAGAGGCTATTAAGCCGCCTTCTTTGAAACTTGGTTAAACCCGCCTGTCTGCTTGATGCAACTCCGGCCTCGTGTACTCTCGATAAGTCAATCCATTTGGACCCTGAACTTAATCCAGGTTAAAACATCGACTGGGTCATGTGAGAGCCGGCTTACAGAGAGCGAGGATAAACCAGTGGTTATCATGCTAGTTTCATTGAAGTTATCATATACATACATCATTCTGCATTGCATCATCATACCATGCATCATACATGCATATCATGCCGGTCTTCAAACCGGGTCAAAGTATAAACTTCTACAGGAACAAATAGATCTTTGATAGCCAAAATGGCTGGATCTTCATCATGGTTTATCATAACCATGTTAAATGATTGGGGGTTTTTAAGCCAGCTCGGAGAAATTCATTATTTTTCAAGAGTCGCCCTATCAGATATAATGCCGTGTCATCTAATTGACCGGCTCTCGGATTTCTTCAATTGTGCTCTGTAGTAATATACAACACTCATGGATTTCTCCAATATATATTTGCCGGGTTGCATCGCAACCACGAACAGGGATTTCATGTCAAAGGACAAAGGAATTATTCCAGGATACTCATTCCGGGTTATATTACAACCACGGTCAAAGATTCATTCAACAAATTATGGTGAGTCATATTATTTTCACATAGTTCCGAGTCGCCGCAGGCAGACGACCCGGCACTTGGGGGCTACAATATTCAAAGTCCAAGTTTATATCAATTATACAAAGTCCCATGTCGCTGCAAGCATGCACCACGGCGCTTGGGGGCTAATGCAAGCCGGTTTTCAAATCATTACATTGTCAGCAAGACCCTGTTATCTCAAATGAGCCGGCCTTTCTATATTTTTATAAGTCCCAACCCAGTAAATTCTTACTGACCCGGCACTTGGGGACTACACCAAAGTCGCCGCAGGCACGCGACCCGGCACTTGGGGGCTACAGTATTCAGCCGTTTAAAACACATTACAAGGTTCAAATTGAAGACCCGGCACATCACATTCTGATGAGCCGGCCCTTGGGGGCTACACCCGCCGAAGCTTTCTGATGAGACGGCCCTTGGGGGCTACACCCGCCGAAGCATTATAAGGTATAAAGCAATTATAAAGTCCCAGGTTGCTGCAGGCAGGACAACCCGGCACTTGGGGGCTACATAGTCCAAAATGTTATTGGCAAAGCACCAAGTTATCATGGATAATCTCGGAGCTTGGGGGCTACAGGTAATATGGACATATCAAAAGCTTTGAGGAGAATTTTCAAGATGTTAAATATGGAGTTCAGTTGCTAGACCCGGCGTCACCAACACTTATGACCCGGTGTTATCAAAAGATCATAACCCGCCAGATTTTATATAAGTCGCCCTGCTTCACAACAATGGAAGTCCGACTTTACATCAGATGGATTTTCATCTCAATATTTTTATCAAGTCAGTTGGATTCTAATTACTTGACCCGGAGTCACCAATGATAATGACCCGGTGTCATCAATAATTATAAACCAGCGGAAATGACCCGCCAAGAGTATTGGAAGCCGACTCAATGGCATATGAGTGTTCTATTCTTAACATTTTTCAAAGGACATTGACAAGCAAGATGATTATCAAGGCGACTCATTCATATGCAGAAAAGACCCGGATTTCTGAGAAGCCATTTTATAAGCCGACCAAAGGAGCACGCTGACCACTTAACATATTTGTTTCTCTTATTACAGGAGCTTACCATGAATAAATTCAAGCTAACCTGGGGGCTAATGACGGGGATATACCCCATGGTATGACCCGGCCTGGCGACTCACAGGAGACCCGGCCGGAAGACATGACATCTTATTAATGACCGGCCAGGCGACTCACAGGAGACCCGTTAAAGACATGACTGTTGGAAATATGCCCTAGAGGCAATAATAAAATGGTTATTATTGTATTTCCTAGTTCATGATAATTGTCTATTATTCATGCTACAATTGTGTTAACCGGAAACCGTAATACATGTGTGAATACATAGACCACAACATGTCCCTAGTAAGCCTCTAGTTGGCTAGCTCGTTGATCAATAGATGGTCAAGGTTTCATGACCATGGACATTGGATGTCGTTGATAACGGGATCACATCATTAGGAGAATGATGTGATGGACAAGACCCAATCCTAAGCATAGCACAAGATCGTGTAGTTCGTTTGCTAAAGCTTTTCAATGTCAAGTATCGTTTCCTTAGACCATGAGGTTGTGTAACTCCCGGATACCGTAGGAATGCTTTGGGTGTGCCAAACGTCACAACGTAACTGGGTGGCTATAAAGGTACGCTACGGGTATCTCTGGGCCCACTCGGTAAGACATCATCATAATGAGCTCAATGTGACTAAGGTGTTAGCCACGGGATGATGTGTTATGGAACGAGTAAAGAGACTTGCCAGTAATGAGATTGAACAAGGTATAGGGATACCGACGATCGAATCTCGGGCAAGTACCATACCGATAGACAAAGGGAATTGTATACGGGATTGATTGAATCCTTGACATCATGGTTCATCCGATGAGATCATCGCGGAGTACGTGGGAGCCAACATGGGGATCCAGATCCCGCTGTTGGTTATTGGCCGGAGAGGTGTCTCGGTCATGTCTACGTGTCTCCCGAACCCGTAGGGTCTACACACTTAAGGTTCGATGACGCTAGGGTTATAGGGAAAAGGTATACGTGATTACCGAAGGTTGTTCGGAGTCCCGGATGAGATCCCGAACATCACGAGGAGCTCCGGAATGGTCCGGAGGTAAAGATTGATATATAGGAAGTCCAATTTTGGTCACCGGAATGTTTTCGGGCTCATCGGTATTGTACCGGGAGTGCCGGGAGGGTGCCGGAGGACCCCCGGGAGGGGTGTGACGACCATAGGACTTCATGGGCCCTTATAGGAGGTGTGCCAGCCCATATTGAAAAGATTGAGATAAGAGATAAGGGCTGAAAAGATTGAAAAGGAAGAGATCCACGTCCCTTGTGGGAGGTGGACTCTTCCCTAGGGTCGGCCGAACCTCTCCTCCTTGGAGGAGGGTTCAAGACAGCCTTCCCTCTCCCTCCTCCTATATATACTTGAGGTTTTGGCCCTTTGAGAACAGATCTGAACTCTCTCTCTCTCGGCGAAGCTCTACCTCTCTTCTTCCTCCTCCGCAGCGCTTGGCGAAGCCCTGCCGGGATACCTTGCTACTCCACCACCGCCACGCCGTCGTGCTGCTGCTGGAGCTCTTCCCCAACCTCTCCTTCCTCCTTGCTGGATCAAGGCGTCGGAGACGTCACCGGGCTGCACGTGTGTTGAACGCGGAGGTGCTGTCCGTTCGACACTTGATCGGATCTACCGCGATCTGAATCGCTGCGATTACGACTCCATCAACCGCATTCTTGTAACGCTTCCGCTTAGCGATCTTCAAAGGTATGAAGATGAAATCTCTTCCCTCTCGTTGCTGGTTTCTCCATAGATAGATCTTGGTGACACGTAGGAAAATTTTGATTTACTACTACGTCTCCCTACAGTGGCATCATGAGCTAGGTCTATGCGTAGAATCTATGCACGAGTAGAACACAAAGCAGTTGTGGGTGTCGATTTTGTTAATATGCTTGCCGTTACTAGTCTTATATTGATTCGACGATATTGTGGGATGAAGCGGCCCGGACCAACCTTACACGTACGCTTACGTGAGACCGATTCCACCGCCTGACATGCACTAGTTGCATAAGGTGGCTAGCGGGTGTCTGTCCCTCCCACCTTAGTCGGATTGGATTCGATGAAAAGGGTCCTTATGAAGGGTAAATAGCAATTGGCATATCACGTTGTGGTTTTGGCGTAGGTAAGAAACGTTCTTGCTAGAAACCTATAGCAACCACGTAAAAACTTGCAACTACAAATTAGAGGACGTCTAACTTGTTTTTGCAGCATATGCCTTGTGATGTGATATGGCCAGAAGGATGTGATGTGATGCATTGTGATGTATGAGATTGATCATGTTCTTGTAATAGGGTTCACGACTTGCATGTCGATGACTATGACAACCGGCAGGAGCTATAGGAGTTGTCTTACTTTATTGTATGACCTGCGTGTCAATCATAAACGCCATGTAATTACTTTACTTTATTGCTAAGCGTTAGCCATAGTAGTAGAAGTAATAGTTGGCGAGACAACTTCATGAAGACACCATGATGGAGATCATGGTGTTGTGCCGGTGACAGTGATGATCATGGTGCCCCGAAGATGGAGATCATAGGAGCAAGATGATATTGGCCATATCATGTCACTATATTGATTGCATGTGATGTTTATCATGTTTACATCTTATTTGCTTAGAACGACGGTAGTAAATAAGATGATCTCTCATAAAATTTCAAGAGAAGTGTTCACCCTAACTGTGCACCGTTGCTAAGGATCGTTGTTCCGAAGCACCACGTGATGATCGGGTGTGATAGGTTCTAACGTTCGCATACAACGGGTGTAAGCTAAATTTACACACGCGAAACACTTAGGTTGACTTGACGAGCCTAGCATGTACAGACATGGCCTCGGAACACGGAAGACCGAAAGGTCGAACATGAGTCGTATAGAAGATACGATCAACATGAAGATGTTCACCATGGATGACTAGTCCGTCTCACGTGATGATCGGACACGGGCTAGTTGACATGGGATCATGTGTCACTTAGATGACTAGAGAGATGTCTATATGAGTGGGAGTTCATTGAATAATATGATTATGTGAAATTAATTATCATGAACTTAGTCTAAAAATTACCTTTAATATCTATATTGTAGATCCAATGGCCAAGGCAAATGTCAACCTCAATTTCGACGCGTTCCTAGAGAAAACCAAGCTGAAAGATGATGGAAGCAACTATGCGGACTGGGTCTGTGGCTTGAGGATCATCCTCATAGCTTCCAAGAAACTGTATGTCCTTGATGCACCGCTAGGTGACCCACCCCTTCTCCCAGCAGAACAAGACGTTGCAAATGCTTGGCATTCTCGCTGCGATGATTACTCCCTTGTTCAGTGCGGCATGCTCTACAGTTTAGAACCGGGGCTCCAAAAGCGTTTTGAGCAACACGGAGCATATGAGATGTTCCAAGACCTGAAACTGGTTTTCCAGGCTCATGCCCGGGTCGAGAGATATGAAGTCTCCGACAAGTTCTTTAGCTGTAAGATGGAGGAGAACAGTTCTGTCAGTGAGCACATCCTCAAGATGTCTGGGCTTCACAACCGCTTGACTCAGCTGGGAGTTGACCTCCCGGATGACTCGGTCATTGACAGAATCCTCCAGTCGCTTCCACCTAGCTACAAGAGCTTTGTGATGAACTACAACATGCAAGGGATGGAGAAGTCCATTCCTGAGTTGTACTCGATGCTGAAATCAGTAGAGGTCGAGATCAAAAAGGAGCATCAAGTGTTGATGGTAAATAAGACCACTAGTTTCAAGAAAGGCAAGGGTAAGAAGAACTTCAAGAAGGACGGCAAAGCTGTTGCCGCGCCTGGTAAGCAAGTTGCCGGGAAGAAGAAGAACAAGAATGGACCCAAGCCTGAGACTGAGTGCTTTTATTTCAAGGGTACCGGTCACTGGAGCGGAACTGCCCCAAGTATTTAGCGGATAAGAAGGACGGTAATGTTAAAGGTATATGTGATATACCCGAAGGTACTTGACCATCGCTCGTAGTAGCTCCTGGGTATTTGATACCGGTGCAGTTGCTCACATTTGAAACTCCAAGCAAGAGCTGCGGAATAAGCGGAGGCTGGCCAAGGACGAAGTGACGATGCGCGTCGGGAATGGTTCCAAGGTCGATGTGATCGCCGTCGGCACGCTACCTCTACATCTACCTTCGGGATTAGTTTTAAACCTTAATAATTGTTATTTAGTACTAGCTTTGAGCATGAACATTGTATCTGGATCTCGCTTGATGCGAGATGGCTACTCATTTAAATCCGAGAATAATGGTTGTTCTATTTATATGAGAGAAATGTTTTATGCTCATGCCCTGCTGGTCAATGGTTTATTTTTGATGAATCTCGAACGTGATGTTACACATGTCCATAGTGTGAGTACCAAAAAGTGTAAAGTTGATAACGATAGTCCCACTTACATGTGGCACTGCCGTCTTGGCCATATTGGTGTCAAACGCATGAAGAAGCTCCATGCTGATGGACTTTTGGAGTCACTTGATTTCGAATCATTTGACACATGCGAACCATGCTTCATGGGCAAGATGACCAAGACTCCGTTCTCCGGAACAATGGAGCGAGCAACTGACTTGTTGGAGATAATACATACCGATGTATGCGGTCCAATGAGTGTCGAGGCTCGCGGTGGCTACCGTTATGTTCTCACCCTCACTGATGACTTGAGCAGATATGGATATGCCTAATTAATGAAACACAAGTCTGAAACCTTTGAAAGGTTCAAGGAATTTCAGAGTGAGGTCGAGAATCAACGTGACAGGAAAATAAAATGCCTACGATCTGATCGTGGTGGAGAATATTTAAGTCACGAGTTTGGCACGCACCTAAGGAAATGTGGAATTGTTTCACAACTCATGCCGCCCGACACACCTCAGCGAAATGGTGTGTCTGAACGTCGTAATCGCACTCTATTGGATATGGTGCGATCTATGATGTCTCTTACCGACTTATCGCTATCATTTTGGGGATATGCATTAGAGACTGCCGCATTCACTTTAAATAAGGCACCGTCTAAATCCGTTGAGACGACACCATATGAATTATGGTTTGGAAAGAAACCTAAGCTGTCGTTTCTAAAAGTTTGGGGATGTGATGCTTATGTGAAGAAACTTCAACCTGAGAAGCTCGAACCCAAAGCAGAAAAGTGCGTCTTCATAGGATATCCCAAAGAGACTATTGGGTATACCTTCTACCTACGATCCGAGGGAAAAGTCTTTGTCGCCAAGAATGGATCCTTTCTCGAGAAAGAGTTTCTCTCGAAAGAAGTAAGTAGGAGGAAAATAGAACTTGATGAGGTAATTGTACCTCCACTCGTACCGGAGAGTAGCGCAGCACAGGAAGTTGTTTTTGTGGAGCCTACACCGGCTAGAGAGGAAGTTAATGATGATGATCATGAAGCTTCAGATCAAGTCGCTATTCGAAGGTCCACTAGGACACGTTCCGCACCAGAGTGGTACGGAAATCCTGTCCTAGAGATCATGTTGTTGGACAACGGTGAACCTTCGAACTATGAAGAAGCGATGGCGGGCCCGGATTCCGACAAATGGCTTGAGGCCATGAAATCCGAGATAGGATCCATGTATGAGAACAAAGTATGGACTTTGATGGACTTGCCTGATGATAAGCGAGCCATTGAAAACAAATGGATCTTTAAGAAGAAGACTGACGCAGACGATAATGTGACCTCCTATAAGGCTCGGCTTATCGCTAAGGGTTATCAACAAGTTCAAGGAGTTGACTACGATGAGACTTTCTCACCCGTAGCGATGCTAAAGTCAGTCCGAATCATGTTAGTAGTTGCCGCATTTTATGATTATGAGATCTGGCAAATGGACGTCAAAACGGCATTCCTTAATGGCTTCCTCAAGGAAGAACTGTATATGATGCAGCCGGAAGGTTTTGTCGATCCTAAAGATGCTAACAAGGTATGCAAGCTCCAGCGCTCCATCTATGGGCTGGTGCAAGCATCTCGGAGTTGGAACATTCGCTTTAATGAGGTGATTAAAGCGTTTGGGTTTGTACAGGTTTATGGAGAACCCTATATTTACAAGAAAGTGAGTGGGAGCTCTATAGCATTTCTTATACTGTATGTGGATGACATGCTGATAATGGGAAATAATATAGAACTCTTGGAAAGTATAAAGGCCTACTTGAATAAGTGTTATTCAATGAAGGACCTTGGAGAAGCTGCTTACATATTAGGTATTAAGATCTATAGAGATAGATCGAAACGCCTCATTGGTCTTTCACAAAGCACATACCTTGAAAAGATATTGAAGAAGTTCAATATGGATCAGTCCAAGAAGGGGTTCTTGCCTGTGTTGCAAGGTGTGAGATTGAGTACGACTCAATGCCCGACCACGGCAAAGGATAGAGAAGAGATGAGTGTCATCCCCTATGCTTCAGCCATAGGCTCTATTATGTATGCCATGCTGTGTACCAGACCTGATGTGAACCTTGCCATAAGCTTGGTAGGGAGGTACCAAAGTGATCCCGGAGCGGAACACTAGACAGCGGTCAAGAATATCCTGAAGTACCTGAAAAGGACAAAGGACATGTTTCTCGTTTATGGAGGTGCCGAAGAGCTCGTCGTAAAGGGTTACGTTGATGCTAGCTTCGACACAGATCCAGACGACTCCAAGTCGCAAACCGGATACGTGTATATTTTGAATGGATGGGCAGTGAGCTGGAGCAGCAGCAAGCAAAGCGTCGTGGCGGCATCTACATGTGAAGCGGAGTACATAGCTGCTTCGGAAGCAGCAAAGGAGGGAGTCTGGATGAAGGAGTTCATCACCGACCTAGGAGTGATTCCAAATGCGTCGGGCCCGATGACTGTACTCTGTGACAACACTGGAGCTATAGCCCTTGCGAAGGAGCCCAGGTTTCACAAGAAGACATCACACATCAAGCACTGCTTCAACTCCATCCGTGATTACATTCAGGAAGGAGACATAGATATTTGTAAAGTGCATACGGATCTGAATATCGCAGATCCGTTGACTAAACCTCTCTCACGAGCAAAACATGATCAACAGCAGAATGCTATGGGTGTTCGATTCGTCACAATGTAACTAGATTATTGACTCTAGTGCAAGTGGGAGACTGTTGGAAATATGCCCTAGAGGCAATAATAAAATGGTTATTATTGTATTTCCTAGTTCATGATAATTGTCTATTATTCATGCTACAATTGTGTTAACCGGAAACCGTAATACATGTGTGAATACATAGACCACAACATGTCCCTAGTAAGCCTCTAGTTGGCTAGCTCGTTGATCAATAGATGGTCACGGTTTCATGACCATGGACATTGGATGTCGTTGATAACGGGATCACATCATTAGGAGAATGATGTGATGGACAAGACCCAATCCTAAGCATAGCACAAGATCGTGTAGTTCGTTTGCTAAAGCTTTTCAATGTCAAGTATCGTTTCCTTAGACCATGAGATTGTGTAACTCCCGGATACTATAGGAATGCTTTGGGTGTGCCAAACGTCACAACGTAACTGGGTGGCTATAAAGGTACGCTACGGGTATCTCCGAAAGTGTCTGTTGGGTTGACACGAATCGAGAATGGGATTTGTCACTCCGTGTGATGGAGAGGTATCTCTGGGCCCACTCGGTAAGACATCATCATAATGAGCTCAATGTGACTAAGGTGTTAGCCACGGGATGATGTGTTATGGAACGAGTAAAGAGACTTGCCGGTAACGAGATTGAACAAGGTATAGGGATACCGACGATCAAATCTCGAGCAAGTACCATACCGATAGACAAAGGGAATTGTATACGGGATTGATTGAATCCTTGACATCATGGTTCATCCGATGAAATCATCGCGGAGTACGTGGGAGACAACATGGGTATCCAGATCCCGTTGTTGGTTATTGGCCGGAGAGGTGTCTCGGTCATGTCTACGTGTCTCCCGAACCCGTAGGGTCTACACACTTAAGGTTCGATGACGCTAGGGTTATAGGGAAAAGGTATACGTGATTACCGAAGGTTGTTCGGAGTCCTGGATGAGATCCCGGACATCACGAGGAGCTCCGGAATGGTCCGGAGGTAAAGATTGATATATAGGAAGTCCAGTTTTGGTCACCGGAAAGTTTTAGGGCTCATCGGTATTGTACCGGGAGTGCCGGGAGGGTGCCGGAGGACCCCCGGGAGGGATGTGACGACCATAGGACTTCATGGGACCTTATAGGAGGTGTGCCAGCCCATATTGGGTCGGCCAAGACCATCTATGAGGGCCCATGCGGCTGGAGATAAGAGATAAGGGCTGAAAAGATTCAAAAGGAAGAGATCCACCTCCCTTGTGGGAGGTGGACTCTTCCCTAGGGTCGGCCGAACCTCTCCTCCTTGGAGGAGGGGTCAAGCCAGCCCTCCCTCTCCCTCCTCCTATATATACTTGAGGTTTTGGCCCTTTGAGAACAGATCTGAACTCTCTCTCTCTCGGCGAAGCTCTACCTCTCTTCTTCCTCCTCCGCAGCGCTTGGCGAAGCCCTGCCGGGATACCTTGCTACTCCACCACTGCCACGCCGTCATGCTGCTGCTAGAGCTCTTCCCCAACCTCTCCTTCCTCCTTGCTGGATCAAGGCGTAGGAGATGTCACCGGGCTGCACGTGTGTTGAACGCGGAGGTGCCGTCCGTTCGGCACTTGATCGGATCTACCGCGATCTGAATCGCTACGAGTACGACTCCATCAACCGCGTTCTTGTAACGCTTCCGCTTAGCGATCTTCAAAGGTATGAAGATGCAATCTCTCCCCTCTCGTTGCTGGTTTCTCCATAGATAGATCTTGGTGACACGTAGGAAAATTTTGATTTACTACTACGTCTCCCTACAATGACATCTTATTAAATGACCCGGCAGGCGAGTCACATGATGATCAAGCCCAAGACCCAGCGGGTGAGCCGGCGCCGGGCGGCTCACAAGAGAAGGCTCACAAGAGAAGGCCCACAAGAGAAGACCCGAAGAGAGAAGGATTCCATTAAAGGAGATAAGACCCGGAGTAGGATTCGTGAGAGACGAGTCCTAATCCTACTCCTAGTAGGACTCTATTTGTAAGCCTACCCTCTCCACTTATATAAGGAGGGGTAGAGCACCCCTAGAGGGACAAGTTGACAAGAGACATAAGTCCACCAGTTTAGACAACACAAGAGATTAGAGATAGACAGATTAGTGGCTCTCGTGATTAGAGGTAGCAATTAGCACCCTATTAACCAAGAGACCTTCATCATCATCAATACCAGACAAGTAGGACGTAGGCTTTTACCTCCATCGGAGGGGCCGAACCTGGGTATAACTCCGTGTCTTCTCGATTCCGATCAACCCCTTCAAGCCGCCATGTAGTTGCGTCTCGCCCCGAACGTAAGTCCGTTGACCCGGACATCTGCCGTGATAAAACCACGAAAATATATGTAATGGTGTTTATTAAGTGTGTAATTTTTTTAAGGTCAACCGACCAAGCAGCGCCTGATTCACATGCAAAGTTGACCCGTTACCTATTGAAACCTTGTCAATTCCTTGGAGATGGTCAAGTTTGCAAGTACTTTACATGACAACTTTTATGATACATTCTCATTTTTAACACAACTTCTATGGTTCATATCATGACACCATACCAAGTTTTGTATTTTTCGTTCGTTGCTTGATTTTTTCTTAATTAAAATGCCTAAAACCACCATGTTCTTTCCTTGTATGAGACTCCTTATGTTTTTTCTACATTAAAGGTATAACATTTTTATACTTTCATGTAAGAGTTTGGGCCATTTTAATGTTAATTAACTATTTTTAGGACATTAAATAGGTTTCAAGGTATTTAATGGAGGTAAATCCACTTAAAGGCATAAATGTAGCAGACATACCCGAAACCATGCCAAATTTTGGCATGTCACATGTAACAGTGCATGTTGTGTGTCGAAAATGTTTGAACCCTAATTGAGGAAGCACTACTAGGAAAAAGCTTATAGACAGACGCTTACTAGTAGCGCGGGTTTTTACCCATCGCTACTGGTAGTTACTAGTAGCGCTGGTTTATACCCATCGCTACTACTAAGTTGATAGTAGTAGCGTTGGTTTATAAACCCACGCTACTACTAAGTGGTCTTCACTATGCCCCCCGTGACAAGCCATAGTAATAGCATGGGGTATAAAACCCGCGTTACTGCTAAGTTGATAGCAGTGGCGCTGGAAACAGAAAGAGCGCTACTACTAAGCTAGACCCGACGAGCCCACCGACACTATTGGTAGTAGCAGCGCTCGCCGCAAAAAAGTGCTACTGCTAAGATTTTGAGCTAAGCCCGCGCGGGCCGGCTTAAAATTTCCTAAGTCCCCCACTACTCCCCTCTCTCCCGCATTCCTCTCTGTCGCCACCATCGCTGTTGACCTCACCGCCGCCGCCCTCTCCCCTGTCGTCGTCGCTCTCCTTCCCAAGACCACCACCGCCGCCACAGCCTCTCCCCTGCCGTCGTCTCTCCCCTCCTTGAGACCACCGCCGCCGTAAGCCTCTCCCTTGCCCTCCTTTCTCTCTCCCATCACTCTCCCCCTCTCTCAGATTCATTCCTCCCCTCCCTTCTCCTCATGCATTGGCGTCGTCACCCAACATCTTCCCATCTCCTCTTGACCTCTCCGCTAGCGGCAATGCCCCCCTGCTCTCTCCTTCACCGCCGTTGCTGCCCCACCCTCTCCTCCTCCCATCCCATCCCATCCCATCCCATCCTGTACCCTCCCTCCCCTCGACCCGCGAGAAGGTCAGGCGGCGTCCATGGCGCCTGCCTGGAGATCCGCCATGGGTTTATCTCCTCCCCATCTCCGGCCGTCGGTGCACAGGACCTACTCCTCAAAGGTCCCATCTCCGGCTGGCGGTCATGATTTTTTTTTTGGTTTTTGAAATTGATAGTAATAGCGCGGGTCAAGGATACGCGCTACAGATAGTTAGTAGTAGCGCGTGTGCCACCAGCGCTTCTACTAACACATGTACTAGTAGCGCGGGATGAACCAGCGCTACTATTACCAGTTAGCTGTAGCGTGATAGTAGTAGCGCGGGCACCCGCGCTACTACTAGACGTTTAACCAGCGCTACTACTAGGCTTTTTCCTAGTAGTGAAGGAGTGATCGTTTCACATGTAAATTGGTCTATTTAAAATGTCTAGAAATGAATTTAATTGCTTAAATATAACAAAGGAATCCCGAAAAATGCAAAATTTGGATATGATACATTTAGTGGTGTGTATTGGATGTGAAATTTTTCAAGGTTAACTGGCAAAGCCTCGCTAGATTCACATGTAAACTTGACATGTTCCCTCTCGAAACCTAGTTTCCACTTCGGAGATGGTCTGATTTGTAAGTAGTCTACATAACACAAGAACTTACTTACTTTACAAATTTACCACATTATTGTTCCCTCTGCGACTTTATCATTACTACACATAGCACATAACACAAGAAATTACTTACTCTGTGACTTTACCATGATTGTCACTTAGCACATAACATGAGAAATTACTTACTCTGCGACTTTACCACGATTGCCACTTAGCACATTATACTCAAATTACTTAGTCATAGAGTGAGTAATTTCTTGTGTTATGTGATATGTAGCAATATTGGGAACGTTGCAGAGTAAGTAATATATTATGTTACACAATAAATAATAAGAAAATAGGCAAAACGATAGCAGCGGCGGGTGCACTGTTTCGCCCGCCCCTGTTAATACGGCTACCAGTGACGAGCTTAATATACAACCCGCCCACGGGTACTTTACTTCATTCTGATTGATGACGTGGCTTGCATCTACGTGTCCACACTCATATGTGGTTCTTCTGAATGGTGGAGAGGGAAGGAGACACACCATTGACCGGCCACATCCACTTCTCTCCCCCTCACTCTCTCTCTCACTTTAAGCTCATATCCCCTTTCTACCACCATCTTCACCGGATGATTCCGGCTGTCTTCAGCCATCTTCGCCCGTGGCAAGCACGCTCTAGTTCCGCCTCGTTCTCCTCTCACTTACCCACCTCCCCAGCGCAGGTTCTTCTCGCCAGCGTGCGCGGCGATGGATGCAGCAGGCACGACAGATCCAATGGATGAGGCAAAGGATGCAGTGATGCGGCACATCCAGCAAGCATGCGTGCGGCAGCGGATCCAGCACAAGTGGTGACACATCTAGTGAAATGGTGGATCTAGTGGGCGCGGCGGGGGATCCGGCAGGCTGACGGATCTAGCAAGCGCAACGCTCGCGGTGGATCTAGTGGGGTCTTGGTGGTGAATCGAGCAGGCGTCTGTGCGGCGGTGGATCTAGTGGGCGTGCGCACGACGGTGGATCCAGCATGCACGAGGTGGGGCACCGTTGCTGCACCGCCTAGTAGCACATTTGTTTTTTCCCTAAAATTATAGTACCAGTGGCAGGTGAATATTGCTTGCTGACATTGGTAGTGTGTGCCGTTAGTGCCCTTAGTTTGGATTACTAGTGGCGGACACTAGGTAATGCCTGCCACTTGCCACTGCTAGATCATTACCAGTGGTGGGCGCACGCCGGCCACTGATGCCATGTTAGCAGTGGCGGGCGCTCCTGAGAGCCTTGCCCGCCGCCACTGATGGGCTTTTCCCGCCCGCCACTATTAGGCATTCTTGAAGTAGTGCATAAGTGATCCTTTCACTCTCTAGCAATGATCCGAGAACATAATTTTATGCAAGCTACACAAAAGTAACAAAAATCATGTTTTTCTAGCACATGTACTTTTGCCATGGAGGCTAGTTTAACTCTTTGTGAGACTTGTTTGAGTACTATTCCTAGTCTTCTATTGTATTTGTTCTGTTTACCTAAGATGGGGGTGAAAAGTACCACTAAGTTAATTGATTAGATGTTTGTCTTGCTAGGGACCATGGGGCAGTGGAGGATACACGACCAGGCCGCGCCGGGGGGGGGGGGGGGGTGGGCCTGGGGCATGAAGAATAAATACTTTGTTCATAGTAGCATCATGAACATGATAGCAAGGTTGTAGCAAGCATGGGGCCCTGGGTTTAGCCCAATCTTGCTCCACCCCTCCACAGGGGCTAGGTGTTACCAACATTGGTCTTAAGAACATAAGTCTTCTTTGTAAATGGCAGTGGAGATGAGATATTGAGGATGCAGATTTGCAAGACATTATCAAATCCAAATATGTGGGCAAAACGAACTTTGACTCAGTGTGAGGCATGTCCTGGCAACTCAACTTTTTGGAAATGGTTAATGAGTGTCATAGAATTTTTTATTCCTCTTACAACCTCCATTTGTGTGTATAAGGTCATTTTATTTTTTGTGCCAAACTTTGACATATGATTTTGGTCATAAAAATATATCATGGGAAATTTCTTTGAAATGTGCCTTCAGTGATATAATTTGTGTGGCATAGAACTCACTTTTTATTTGTAAAAAATGGAGGAAGTAATTATGATCAATTAAGACAACAGTAAGAGATAGGGATCGAGCATGCTTGCCAACCAATTGGAAAATTGTTGGGAAAACCAGCCCTGACTTTGTCTTGCAACCGAATGGATATGGACCCATCTCCTCAAAGGCTTGTCACAATCCATAGTGACTCTAGCCCCGAGGAACCCTCCAATGGGGCCGATCTGCAAAGTTGAATCATCATTGTCACCTTGTTGAGCAGGCACACGCCATAGGTATTATTCCTCGAATTTAAGGATAAATTGATGACCCTCACCCACATTTACAGTTTATCCAGCTTCAGCTTAGATGGGAGCATGTGATTCACAAGATTCTTGCTGATGTGCCATGATGTCCCATCCTTAACGCAAGGATGTTCTCCTTGAGTCTCGGAAGCCACAAAAACATGTTCTCCGCAACGAAATGAAACACAAACCCCATTGGGTTACCCCATGCAGGACGTAAAGCATTTGTGATCGTCTTGAAATGGAAGTAACTGTGATATATGATTTGTTGTGTAAGTGACCACTTTGGTACAACACCCGGTCGTCAATCACCCATGGAGTAGCTTCCTCATGTGTGATATCTCATCATCCATTTGTTCCCTCTCCAACCTCTCTGCAGAGGCACCGTTTGGCATCATTCCCCTTCCTGCCATCGTTTTGTTGAACTAAACGACATGCATTGGACCTTGATCCCCTTAGGCAACCCCCTTTACTGCCAAAAATCAATCCCGAGATATAGCAAAGGTGGGCACGGACACACATGTTCTCTCTTAGTCACCCCAAAAGGAGTTCATGAGAGAGGAAGCAGCCCTGAATCCGACCTCCTCGAGAAGTCACCGCGCCCCCGTCGAGGAAATATTGGGAATTCAAAAATCTTCCCAAACACATAATACATTGTCGCAAATTCAATAGTTCGAGAATACATAAAATATTCATGAACTAAAAGATTGTTTGCGAATTAAAAAAATGTTCACAATTTTGAAAAATGCACATGGTTTCCATAAATGTTCATGATTCAAAAAATTAAAAAGTGATTGTGATTACAAATAACATTCCATAATTGAATATATTAACGGCTTCAATTAGTGTTTGCAATTCAAAAGACTTTCTGTGGTTTCCAAAAATGTTCATGAATTCGAAAAATGTCCGTGGTTTCAAAAAATAGTCATGAAGTGAAAAAATGCTTGTGATTTCAAAAGGTGACCATGAATTTGAAAGCTGTTCGCGAATTCAAAAAAATTCACGATTTCAAAACGTATTCTAAAAAAGTTCACGAATTCAAAGCATGTGTTCATATTCTCAACAAGTATCTTTGATTTCCAAAACTGTTTGTGAACTCAAAAGTTGTTTACGAATTTAATTTTTTTTATTCTTCTAAAAATGATCATGAATTCACGTAATTTTCACAAATTAGGCAAGTGTTCGTGATTTTAAAAAAGTTCATAAAAATTGAAAAATATTTAAAATCCTCAAAACAAATCATAAATCGGAAAAAATAATCATGGATTTAGAAAAAATGAAGATACTGAAGGAAAAAAATAAAAAAGAAGGAGAAAGGAAAACTACGAAAAATTAAGTAGACAAATAGAGGGGAAAAGGAAACCGGTCTAGGAACATCCTGAAACCTTCCCAAAACCGAAAGGTGTGGATATCCTAGAAAAGAGTGGAAGGGACGTAGGGGATGTGTGTTTGTTGTCTATCCATCGACCTACGCGCTAAGTAGGAACCGCATGTGAATGGGTCGATTGAGTAAAAGAACAGTGTACATTGTCTACAATAAAGTGAATCCAGCTTATCTTTGTCAGATTATCTTTTTTTTTCTTCTCTTGCTCTCTCTTTCTCTCTAAAAAACTAGGGACATTCTCTACAATAAAGTGAATCCAGCTTTGGGCACTTTGTCTGATAAAGGGCGTCTTTTATTGACTCGTAATATAACATCATGGGGATACAAACATAGTGGACACACACCCGACTCTGTATGGCTAGGATGTGCATACAAAACATCAACACACATGAATGATCATGGTGGCAAAAATGAAAGTCATACCAGATCAAGGCTATGCCTAGACGAAGGAAAATAGGGCACCTAAGCTCTACTCAACAACCTACTTTGAAATGACAATAGAGAGGAGAAACAAGAAATGCACCATAAGAAAATGCGGGTGGTCGTATGTGGCATAAGCAGACCACCCCTGCCTCATCCTTTTGCATTTCCAAGCTTCTTTGTCATGTGCGTCCATAACACAGCCTTGGTCAATACTCTATCAGTTTCTTTATGTAAGGTGTATTATTTTCAACACGGTGACCAAGACACATAATTATTCACATGTTAGGACAAAATTAACCTTGACTAAATCATTGATTAGAGGCAAGTAAATCATTTAGGTTAGGAAATTAAGAGATAAACGCAATCACGAGAGAGATACTTCTCATTTTTCTCATTACAAGAACAGACGCATGCAATCAGGAGAGATACTTTTCTTTTTTTTAAGGGCTAACCACGAAATTATGATAAATTAGTAGAAATCGTTTGATCGTACTCCCTCCATGTAGCAAACACGGCTGGAGTAACCAACAAGCTAGCATATGCATGTACCGATTGAAATCATTTGGTCCTGCAACTGTTGCATATCACGTACTCAGTGTAATTAATTGAGCTAGATCGGTCGGCTAGAACGTGGTAGAGTGCAATTATTATTAAATTATACACACGTGCATGATCGGCTATTATATATGGGCATCTTGCTTCTCTGCCACGTTCCTTGCAAACAATTGAGATTGTATTATTTCCGAGATGCATGGACAATGTCATTTTCAGCTCACCCAGTTACTGATACACACGGTTGAGTTGAACTAACACATCACTTAATTATGATCGATTGAGACCGCAGTGGTGAGAGGGAAGGAGGCAAAAGGAGCTACACAGATGCAAATAATTCATGCATGCCCCCATCGATGGATGTGTACGTGGACACTGAATCGACACTGAATGGATGTGTTTCTAACCAGTTGCTGAAATGTGACGAGCACTAATCACAAAGTAATAATTAGAAACCACTCTTATATTACTCTATAGGAGTGTAGGTACACTATCTATGTGCATTTGTGAATTATTGATGTATTGTGCTCTATTGCCTTAATTTTGAGTACACTATCTTGTAACTAATTTTGGATGTAAGGTCGATCGGTTGACCCACGATTGGTGCACCACCCACGATCGGTGTCAAGGACGATTCACGGTTAGCCATGAGATGAATCATGCTGGCGTATATATATGGTTGGTCTATCTGAATCTGATGCCGGATCGATCTACTCAATCAACTTATCAATTTTAAGCTGACAAGGAACAAGCCAAGCGCACATGACATATGTAGGTGGGCTACATATGACAATACCAACGTTGCACATGACATATATACCTCGACCGTCTCCTGTCTGGATTACACTACACATAACTGATGTTGCGTAAAGAGGTGGCATGCATGCCATCTATTTGTAAGCAAGCCCTCAAAAGGGCTTAGTTGATCATAATATTTGTGTTTTCTATTGGAACTATGAGCAATTTATCATATGATTTTATTAATAAGTAAAATAAATAAAACATTATGGAAAGCATGACTATTATAGTAAAGATAAAACAAGCCATGTTTTCTAAAAGAAAGAAGGCAAGCAACATGCATATATGTGAAGAAGAACAGAACATATGTGACACAAAGGGTAGTGCAAGATAAACTAGAGAAAGAAACTGAAACATGATCTTGACGAGAGAGAACAAGAGCACGTACGGAACAGTGGAAGAAGTCCCGGTCTTGGGGTCGGTGTCGTTGGCAGCCATGTTGTTGAAGAGGTCGTCGACGTCGGGAAAGAAGTCGTCATTGGGGAAGTTGTCGTCGGTGTCCGGAGCGTCCGTGATGAACAGGTCAGTAGTCGCGCAGAGCGCTCCCCCAAAACCTTATCACCCTTCTCCCGTACAGGACTCAAAGGGGTGCGGTTTCGGAGGCCTACTGTCCCAAACCTGCGGTGCATGCCGCGATGGAGAAGATCGTAGCAGCAGCGCAGTGTTCAGGACCGGTGGCGAGAAGAGGAAGTAGTTCTGGTGCGTCTCTCTGAGAGGAGCGACCTCCCTTTTATAGGCGCAAGAGAAGTAGGTGAGAGGGCAGCGACGGGAGGTGAAAAGAGGAGGGAGATGAAGCGAACAGTCTTCAGCCAAAGAGTCGCGCCGTTCGGATTCAGTGTCCACATTTCAGCTCCCGTGTGACCTTTCGTATACCCGTCGTGCGTGGCAAAAATTTAGACATCAGCTCATTCCCGCAACCCGCGGCGCGACGTGGCGTGACGAGGCGAGGCGTGGCGAGGCGGGCGGCGGAGGAGGAGCACGCGTGGATGTCTCTCTTGTTCTCATCCTCATACATGTGGGTAAAGAACCTCCCTTATAAGAGGTCCAACTCCCTCTAAACTACAAATGTGGGACTAAACATTAGTTCCACCTCTTGCCTTGCACGAATGGGCTGCGTGGGCCTCTAGGATTTATTGGGAATTAATGAAACTGCTATTGGGCTTGGCCCATAATAGACAAAATTCCAGCAATCCCTTCCTGACCATCTACTACGAGATAGGAAATCCTTGACCTCCTTAATAACCTTCAGATTTGTTCCGAAAGCCAGTATGTCATCAACATACAAGCAAAGGATAACTTCCTCGCCCCCACCATGGCGATAGTACACACATTTATCAGCTTCGTTTACAACAAAGCCTGCGGCTGTTAAAGTTCTTTCAAACTTCACATGCCACTGCTTGGGTGCTTGCTTGAGTCCATACAAAGACTTTAGCAACTTGCACACTTTCCCTTCCTGACCATCTACTACAAACCCATCTGGTTGTTTCATATAAATTTCCTCTTCTAACTCTCCATTTAGGAAAGCAGTCTTAACATCCATTTGATGAATGAGAAGACCATGTGAGGCAGCAAGTGAAAGTAGAACTCAAATAGTGGTTAGTCGAGCCACAAGTGAGTACGTATCAAAGAAGTCTTCACCTTCCTTTTGGGTATAGCCCTTAGCCACGAGCCGAGCCTTCTACTTCTCAATAGTATCATCAGGCCTAAGCTTCTTCTTGAACACCCAGTTGCACCCTATAGGTTTGCACCCATAAGGTCGATCAGTTATCTCCCAAGTTTCATTTGCCAAGATGGAATCCATCTCACTACGGACCGCTTCCTTCCAGTAGTCAGCTTCTTCAGAAGCATAGGCCTATGAAATAGAACTGGGAGTATCATCTATGAGATACACAAGAAAATCATCAGCAAAAGACTTTGCAGTCCTCTGTCTCTTGCTCCTAGTAGGAACTTCATTGTTCTCCTCCACAGGATTTTCAAAATGTTCCATCGAAATGGCAGGTTCAGTAATTGTAACTGGTTCCTGAGTCGATGAACTAGGCATCTTCTGATTAGATGAGGTAGCCATATCCTTCATGGGAAAGATATCTTCAAAGAAAGTCGCATCATTTGACTCCATGATCGTACCGACATGCATGTCAGGTACTTCAGATTTTATAACCAAAAATCTATAACCAATGCTATGAAAAGCATATCCCAAGAAAACACAATCCACAGTCTTAGGTCCAAGCTTCCGCTTCTTTGGAATTGGCACATTGACTTTCGCCAAACAACCCCACGTTCGTAGATAAGAGAGCTTCAACATTTTCTTTTCCCATTCCTCGAATGGAGTTATCTCTTTGTTCTTTGTGGGAACTCGGTTTAGGACATGACATGCAGTCAATATCGCCTCCCCCCACCATGCCTTGGAGAGACCCGATGTGTCTAACATGGTGCTAACCAAATCAGTTAGAGTGCGGTTCTTTCTTTCGGCCATCCCATTTGACTGAGGTGAATAGGGAGGCGTCCTCTCATGGATTATACCATGTTCCGCACAAAAAAATCAAATTCATTTGAGAAATACTCTCCACCACGATCGGATCTAAGCCTCTTGATCTTCCGACCAAGTTGGTTTTCCACTTCAGCTTTATAGTTCTTGAAATAGTTCAAAGCCTCATCCTTAGATTTCAGAAGATACACGTGGCAATATCTAGTGGAGTCATCAATCAGCGTCATAAAATACCTCTTTCCACCTTTTGTCAAAACACCATTCATTTCACATAGATCTGAATGTATGAGCTCTAGTGGTGCAAGATTTCTCGTTTCCGCAGTCACATGAGACTTACGAGGTTGCTTAGCTTGCACACATACTTGACACTTAGATCCCTTGACAGTGGTGAAACTAGGGATTAAGTTTAACTTCGCTAGTCGCGACATGCAACCAAAATTAACATGACAAAGACGTGAATGCCACACATTTGATTCACTATTATTGCAAACATGATTAACAACTTTATTGCAAACATCCGACAAGGATAAACGGAACAGTCCTCCTGACTCATAGCCTTTACCAACGAAAGTTCCATACTTGGATATTACAAATTTATTTGATTCAAAAACAAGCTTGTAGCCATCTCTACACAGAAGAGATCCGCTAACAAGATTTTTATTGACGGAGGGGACATAATGCACGTTCTTCAGCTGCACGATCTTCCCCGAAGTAAACTTCATATCGACCGTGCCAACACCACGAACAAAAGCACTTGAACCGTTTCCCATCGGCACGGTTGAAGTGCCTGCGATCTGATAAGAGGAAAACATAGAAATATCACCGCATACATGCACATTAGCACCTGTGTCAATCAACCAATCAGGAGAATGACATACTGAAAGAATGGTGGGAAATATACCATACCCATCATCGTTCAAGTCAATGTCTCCAATGATAACATTAGCGGTCTTGCCGCCTTTCCCAGGAATACGCTTGTCATAGCGATTAGGACAACTGGGAGCCCAATGGTCAGGATCTCCACACACATGGCAAACGCCTTTCTTCTTGTCATTCTTCTTCTTGAAGTTGGTGTGCTGTACAGCCTTGTTCTTCCCATCAAATTTTGCTTTACCATCAAATTTGCCCTTGTTCTTGAACTTGTGGGGCTGGAAGTTTTTCTTCTATACCAGATTGGCACTAGATCCTCCCTCAATGCCTCGAGCACGTGTATCCTTTGCTCTCGCCTTTTCTTCGACATCAAGAGTACCGATGAGATCCGGAACGGAAAACTCCTGTCTCTTGTGTTTCAGAGAGGTAGCAAAGTTCCTCCTCGTAGGAGGAAGCTTAGTGATGATGCCTCCGGCAACAAACTTGTCCGGTAACATACAATTGAAGTGCTCAAGTTTTCTCTAGCAAATGACTGTATCTCGTGAGCTTGCTCAACCAGGGAGCGCTCTTCAGTCATCCTGTAGTCATAGAATTGTTCCATGATGTACAGCTCAGTGCCGGTATCCGAGACCCCAAACTTGGCCTCGAGTGCATCCCACATATCTTTTCCATTATCAATTGATGCATAAGAATCAACTATGTTCTCACCAAGAATTCTCAAGAGAGCAGCCTTAAACAGGGTATCCATTTTCTGGAAAGCTTACTCCTGTTGATCATCATAATCTTCCGGTTTGCCAAGAGTGGCGTCATAGCAACTCATGGTTTGAAACCATAAGACTGCCCTCACGCGCCACCTCTTGTAATGCACACCTTCAAACATAGGAGGCCTCATAGATGCAGCAAAACCACTTGGAGTAAATTGCCTATTATAAGGTTTTTGGATTGTTGAAAATATGAGCAATTTACCATATGATTTTATTAATAAGTAAAATAAATAAAACATCATGGAAAGCATGACTATTATAGTAAAGATAAAACAAGCCATGTTTTCTAAAAGAAAGAAGGCAAGCAACTTGCATATATGTGAAGAAGAACAGAACATATGTGGCACAAAGGGTAGTGCAAGATAAACTAGAGAAAGAAACCGAAACATGATCTTGACGAGAGAGAACAAGAGCACGTACGGAACAGTGGAAGAAGTCCCGGTCTTGGGGTCGGTGTCGTTGGCAGCCATGTTGTTGAAGAGGTCGTCGACGTCGGGGAAGAAGTCGTCATTGGGGAAGTTGTCATCGGTGTCCGGAGCGTCCGTGATGAACAGGTCAGTAGTCGCGCAGAGTGCTCCCCAAAAACCTTATCACCCTTCTCCCGTACAGGACTCAAAGGGGTGCGGTTTCGAAGGCCTACTGTCCCAAACCTGTGGTGCACGCCGCAAGCCGGGATGGAGAAGATCGTAGCAGCAGCGCAGTGTTCAGGACCGGTGACGAGAAGAGGAAGTAGTTCTGGTGCGTCTCTCTGAGAGGAGCGACCTCCCTTTTATAGGCGCAAGAGAAGTAGGTGAGAGGGCAGCGACGGGAGGTGAAAAGAGGAGGGAGATGAAGCGAACAGTCTTCAGCCAAAGAGTCGCGCCGTTCGGATTCAGTGTCCACATTTCAGCTCCCGTGTGACCTTTCGTATACCCGTCGTGCGTGGCAAAAATTTAGACATCGGCTCGGCTCATTCCCGCAACCCGCGGCACGTCGTGACGAGGCGAGGCGTGGCGTGGCGTGGCGAGGCGGGCGGCGAAGGAGGAGCGCGCGTGGATGTCCCTCTTGTTCTCATCCTCCCTTATAAAAAGGTCCAACTCCCTCTAAACTAGCAATGTGGGACTAAACATTAGTTCCACCTCTTGCCTTGCACGAATGGGCTGCGTGGGCCTCTAGGATTTATTGGGAATTAATGAAACTGCTATTGGGCTTGGCCTATAATAGACAAAATTCCAGCATTTTCTAACTGTCTTTCTTTTCTTTTGTTTGCTTGATATAGATATGGTCTGATTATCTTTCTGTTGATTATTATTTTACGACCGAGATGTGCGGATCTATGTGTCGACATAGCGACATGTTGTTTATTGATTAACGAAAATGCGCGAGAGTTTTATATGCCTATGTCATTCAATGAGCCAGCAAAACTAGCTAGCAAGCGAGGCCCTTTTCAGCGTTGGGACGGAGGGAGTACCTAGCTAGCGTTGTCATTGCAATCAAGGTAGAGAGCTATCGAGATCCAGTGAAACGTGGAGGTGCATGACAAGGGCCCAACAGAGATTAATATTTCCAACATCACCCGTGGACAACTGGTCATTTTCAGCTCACCAACTAGCTATATGTTTATATTGCTCTATTAGTCGTGTTGCACGAGTAGGGAGCTAATAACTAATTAATTTAGGGAGATTCGATTGATCGATGGTACGGTTGGGTTGGAGTAAGACAGCATCGATGGTCAGTTAACCAATTAAGGGATGTTCGGATGGTTTGGTTTGTAGTGTGCTGTCATGAGATGGATGGATGGGTACATGGACAGTGAATTCATGATCAGTCTCTGCCTCTGTTACACATCGATGTACAACTAATCATCAACCGTAGGTACAGCTGATCGAGATCGACTGCGCGCTGCAGATCCAAAAATAACTCGTGCATATATATGCGCAAGTTAGCATTCTTTCATTTTCTTCCTGGGCATATAGTCCACCAAAATAAATATATGACAGTCACTGAGGGGAGAGGATCCCCACCCATATATTACTCAAAAGGGGTGCCTAGGGTCAAGTTCACAGAGTTGCGCTAGTGCGCGAGGAGACGCATAGTCACGATGACATCGTAGCGTCTTTGTTACAAGGCTCTTTAATCCTACAAATCCAAAGAGAAAAATCTGCTACAATGTTCCTAATGGTTGTGAGGGCGGAGTGGTTCTTGTTGCGAAAGACATCGCAAATGAGGTTAATGGAGCGGGTGGTGGGCATCCAACCCCCTTCCACATGAGGACATTGGAGTAAAATTTGCACAACATCCTCAAAAGGAGCATCACGTCCAGGAAAAGCAAAACAAGTTGCTCTTGGAGTTAATCTGATAATTGAAGAGTAGCCATCCGAAGATCTTAAGCTTGAAGGAACAAAAGATCCCCAAATGACATTAAAACGTAAAGACAAATAAGACTGCACATCAAACTGACCACAAATCATGAGTTTCAAAGGGGAGGGGGGTGGGGTAGAGAGGTTTTTCAAAGGAAGCTTACCATAGATAGGGGGTGTGTTGCCTCCCCTCAAAGACATAGATGCAAAAAATATGAGAAGGTGAGTCGCCTCGACCGTGCAGGAAGGGGGGGGGGGGGGAGGGGGATGTACAAAATCCAATGTGTGCGAGATACAAGCCGAAACGGGATGACTACTTTGACACTGTTCGGCGAAGACAATGACTGTAACTTAATACTTTATGAATACAGTGACCAAATTGAATCCTAGAGACAAGTTGAGTTGTTGTAGAAAAATGTACTCATTGGGCATTTCGTCCCAATAGTCATGCTATAGCTTGTAACTTTGATCGCTCCTAAGGTGCCCGTGCGTCTTGCATGCGCCTATGTTTCGACTGTCCTCATCGTGTGCATCGGGATGCAATCAAATGTTCAAGCTCAAGCGGAGGGTTTCAGCCCTCTTCTCCACCGTTGAAAAAATAAAAACAAATAAATCGATGCATAAACAATTACAGATAAAAGTTTCCGCGTCACGAATTTTTTTGAATCACGGTATGAATGTAGACGTTCATAAACACATCAAGTGAACGCATCGATGTACATCCTCCTCCTATGAACACCTCGGCTACCAACAAGAATATTGCCTCCTACCGAAAGAATTTAGTCAGTTATAGCCTTATATAGGCTAAGCATGTGGTAATCCTCTAATCACAGGTTGGTTCTGGCTCGTACCCATGCTTTTTTCTTGACCCTTGGATGGATGGAGCAGCACAGGAGTAGGGAGTACGTGACTGTCTCCCGCATGCATTGGTTGGTGCATAATAATATGTGTATGTGTATGCATGGAGCATGGTTGGCCGATCTGAATCTGATGATGGCGCCAACAACCACGCCATCATCGCCGCCGCTTGTACAGATCTTCAACCAGCAGCACAGAACCGGTCCGTCTCCCCCCATGAATCAAGGATAAATGGCCACCTCCGACTCCCATCCTCTCTTCACTCTCCCTGCTAGGCTACTACTACGTACTAGACTAGCTAAGACCAACCATGGGGTTCGTGTCGCTGCTGGGGGTGGCCACGACGCCGGTGGTGGAGGTGCTCCTCGTCGCGCTCCTCGGCGCCTACCTCGCCTCGCCCCGCTGCGGCCTCCTCGCCCCCTCCGCCCGCGCCGACATCAACCGCGTCGTCTACGCCGTCTTCACCCCGGCGCTCCTGCTCGCCAGCCTCGCCTCCACCGTCACCCTCCAGGACGCCCTCTCATGGTCTGCATCTCTCTCATTTCATATCATATGTTCAATCCTTGATCAACCAGCACAGGCTCACGGTTGTTCGACTTGGGCATATAATCCAAGGTGGTTCATGCCGGTCAACATCGGCATCGTCTTCTTCGCCGGCGGGGTCCTGGGATGGCTGGCCGTGCTCGTCCTCAGGCCGCCGCCGCACCTCCGGGGGCTGGTCGTCGCCTCCTGCTCCGCCGCCAACTTTGGCAACCTGCTCCTCATCGTCATCCCCGCGGTCTGCCGCGAGGAGGGCAACCCCTTCGGTGGCGACTGCACCGGCCTTGGCCTCTCCTACGCCTCCTTCTCCATGGCGCTGGGCGGGCTGTACATCTGGACGCACACGCACGGCGTCATGAAGCTCTCTAGCGAGGTATGCCGGAGGATGGTCGCCGACAAGGAGGCTGCTGCTGTTGCTGGTGAAGCTCATGACCATAAAACGAAGGACTCTGTCAGTGTCAATGTCACAGTCAGCGTCAGTCCAGAGGAGAAAGGAGAAGAAGACCAGCCTAGCTGGAACGACGGCGGCAGCGAGGAGGACGGGCCTTTCTCGCTGCCGTCGTCTTCATCGAACCAACACCACACAGTAAGCCGCAAACGATTCGCATTGCGCGGCCAGGCCGATTTCTGACCACCCTGGTTGGGTTTTTCTGTCAGGCGGCACTGGTGCCGTTGCTGTCGAGCGGCAAGACGACGAGCAGCGACGGCCTGTGGGCGAAGCTGTGGCAGGGCGCGCAGCAGATCGTCGAGGAGTTCATGGCGCCGCCGACCGTCGGGGCGGTAAGTTGAGCTAGTTTCATTCAACATGACCAAGTTAGAATCATCACAACTTCAGAAGAAGAAGAGGAGGAAAACGAGATCTGCATATGGAGCAGAGCAGCTGACTGATTTGCCATGGCAGGTTCTGGGCTTCACCGTCGGCACGGTGCCGTGGCTGCGATCCGCCTTCATCGGCGACAGCGCGCCGCTGCGAGTCGTGCAGGACTCCCTCAAACTGCTCGGGTAATGTGCAATCTCCTGCCCAGTTCAGATTACAGTTCAACACTGCATACACATGCAGTGCATCTCATCCTGACTGAAAAATTATGGCATTGTTTGGTGCAGAGATGGCACCATCCCCTGTGTGATTCTCATCCTTGGAGGCAACCTCACCAAAGGTACACAACAACTGAATCTTTCTCCCTCTCTCGCAGTGTCTGTCAGTCTCAGATCATCTGAAAACTGAAAAATGGCCGGGCAGGCCTGCGCAAGACTACGATGTCGCGGTGGGTGATCGCCGCCATCGTGTGTGTGCGCTATGTGATCCTGCCTGTGGTCGGGGTCGTGGTGGTCAGGACGGCGAGGGAGCTCGGCTTCCTGCCACCGGACCCGCTGTACCAGTACGTGCTGATGCTCCAGTTCGCGCTGCCACCCGCGATGAGCATCGGCACCATGGCGCAGCTCTACAACGTGGCCCAGGAGGAGTGCTCCGTCGTCTTCCTCTGGACCTACCTCGTCGCCGCCCTCGCCCTCACCGCCTGGTCCACCGTCTTCATGTCCATCCTCGCCGCCTAGTATATTGCTAGCATGTATATAATACAGTATAGGGGCTTGCTAGTATATTGCTAGTGCTTCATCAATTTTGATTGGTTGCTATATATATATATTTGTGTATAAGCAGTAAGTACTATATTTATTGAAGTGAGCTTTCAGACAAATATTATGTTCAGTAACACCCAAGAGATGAACAGATACTGGTCAGGATCAGGATGTACCTCAAAACAACAACATTTTATTCATCCAGTGTGAGAAACGAACCCAAATTACAACAAGCCAAGATTTGGCACACATTGTTTTCTGCCGACGACCATGCCGAATGGCGCTCTATTCAACTACATCACAACAGCTTATTGTGATCAATGGAAAACAAAACTCAGGGGAGGGGCTAGTACACACCGTCAGGCCGATACACAAATGGGATCGGAGCACTGGAATCTGCAGATACAAGAAACAGGGTGTAAGCAGATATTTCGCATGGGTCAGAAACTAGACCAAATAGATTCATTATTCGTCAAAGGCCACGTGTTCCGTAAGGGTGCTATCACAATCATGTAATGATGAACAATAGACAGGATGAATAGACAACTGTCCACGGAATAACTCGAAATGTAAACCATTTTTGGTGTCATTATAAGCAAAGAAATATATCCTCTTCAAGAAAGAGAGACAAAAAAGATTCATTATTCATAAAAGGCCACATGTTCCATTAGGGAGCTATCATAATCATGTAATGATAAACAGTAAACAGGGTGAATAGACAACTGTCCACGGAATAACTCAAAATGCAAATATCCTATAAATGTACTCCCAAAGGCTAACCTTTTGTATCTAAACCATTTTTTGTTTCATTATAGGCGAAGAAATTGACAGCAAAGGAAAAGTTTCACACTTATTAACACCAGAACAGGTAGGCAACATCACCAACAGTGAGCAAACATGTGTGGACAACCGGTCATCTTTCAGCAATAGCTGCTCGATGGCACATCCAATCACTAAATCGCTAAAGTGATCCTAGTGTAAGTACCATTATTGTATTGCACACATGTGAATGCTGTACCAACAAGCATAAAAGCTCAAGCAATTGTTAGCTGATGATAGATTCTGTTGCACATCAAAATCAGAATTTGATGCATGATAGCGAAGCAGAAATAGCAGAGCCGCAGTCTCCATCAACGGAGCTGTAAACAAGAAAAACATGTGCTGGTTCAAGTACCCAAGCCACTAAACTTGCTGATATCTCTACATATTGTTGTCACTTTCACAGAATTCTCGTCTTTTTATCTAAATTTTGGCATGTTTATCCGCTGGAAACTTGAAATGTTGCATACATAATGCAACCAACGAACTATGTTACAGTGCTACTCTGTTTTTTGTAGGTTTGCACGAAAAGGCACCAAAATCCATCAAAAACCAAGCATTTGAGGAACTGGACCTGTTTACACTCCAAGAAAAGGAGCAAGGGTGCAAATGAAAGAATGAGGGGTCATCTTGTGTGTTAAACCAAGTATTTGAGGGGCTAAACGGGAAAAGGGACAGGGGGAGAGATCAGATCAGGAGAAGAAAGAAAAAGGAAATTGGACGGCGGCTAGACAGAGGGGGGCAGAACGAGAGAAAAGAGGGAGGGAAGGTGACAAGGAGAGGACGATGGTCGGCGGTGAGATCTCAAGCGAGTTCGTCCCCTACTCTCTCCATCCCAAGATCTCCTTCAAATGCCCCTTCTATTCGTCGATTCGAGCCTTCAACCTGTAAGACTCAGTTCTGAACTGTTCTTCCCTCTAAAAATCACTGCAGCTTCCTGTAATCTGTGTAACTGCCTGAATCCATAGCTTCAGAACCTCTAGTGCTTGTTTGCTACTGCTCGTCTTGTTGCTTGATAATATTTGGCTAAGACCTTTGTTTGCTACTGCTCGTCTTGTTACTTTATCTTTCTTAATTTCTGTCCTTGATTACTGATAAAAAAAATTGTTGGATACTAGTGCCGTGTCTAATCTTCAAACTCAACTGCTTTGAGAAATTTGAAAGTTTTTGTACACATTTCCATGTGTACAAAACGATCAATTCACCCTAATTTTACTCCGATCACTAGCGCCTCCTTGGACTGGACACAACTTGCAGCAAAACCTCAAATATCACAAAGAAAATGGCATAGTGTTCACTAAGATAAATACAAGAAGCTAAAGATCCATGTATTTGGATTCATAAAATGTTTGAACGATAAAAACAAGTAGACAGTTACTGACAGTGATTCATAATACAAGGAGAAAAACATGTATTTGGATCCAAGATAGACAGTGATTAATAATGTGAACGTTTGCAAGTTGACATTAAATCGACCTCCATATGTTCCTTTCACGCATTTAGGAATTCAAAAACAAGTAGGAGTACTCCATAGAACCGAAAACGAAGTACTCCATAACAAACTAATTCCGCATTGAGTTCGCAAACATCGACGACACAAGAATCACGAAGAACATGTTCAATCAATACAAAGAGACAAGAAAGGTACCTCTCTAGTTTCTACTCCAATCCAGACGTGGAGATGACCCTGGCGCCGGCTCTGTCGAGCTGAGCGACGGTGGCGGTCGCTTTCAGCTTGCCGACCGACAGGAAGGCGTCGATCATCCTTCTGGCGATCTCCTCCCCCTTCTCCTCTCCCTCAATGACAGCCACCGCGGTCGGGCCAGCTCCGCTGATGGTGCATCCCAGTGCTCCGGCCTCCAGAGCGGCGGCCTTCACGGCTGCCATGCCCGGTATCAGAGGCGCCCTGGTGGGCTCGATGATAAAGTCGGACGACATCGCGGAGCCGATGAGGGTGGCGTCGCCCTGCAGCACGCCGGCAACGAGCGCTGCGGCCTGGCTGGAGTTGCGCACGTGGTGGCCCATGGCAATGTTCTTGGGCAGCGCGGCCCGCATCTTGCTGGTGGGCGCCTCGAACTCAGGGGTGACGAGCACGAAGCAGAGGCGGAGCGCCGGCGGGCAGGGGAGCGGCACGAGGCAGAACGGGTCGTAGCTCCGCACCATTATGAATCCGCCGAGGATGGCCGGCGCGATGTTGTCGGCGTGGAAGCCGCTGACGGCCTTCTCGGACTCGAGCCCGGCGAGCACGAGGCCGTCGCGGGGGAGCAGGGACCCGAAGAGCGCGTCGACGGCCTTGGCGGCGGCGGCTGCGGACGCCGCCGAGGATCCAAGCCCGGAGCCGAGCGGCAGGCCCTTGGCGAGGCTGAGGGAGACGCCGTGCGAGCGGACGCCGAGGGCCCGCAGCGCAGCGACGGCGGCGATGCCCGCGCAGTTGCGGAGCGGGTCGCGGGAGAGGCGGTCGGCCAGGCGCGGGCGGGACGGGGAGGTGATGGCGGAGATGGCGACCGTGCCGGCGGGCAGCGAGGGGTCGAGCGTGGCCGTGACGGTGTCCCCGAGGGAGAGGGACGCGTCGGCGACCGCGCAGCCCAGGAAGTCGAACCCCGGGCCGAGGTTCGCCACCGTGGCCGGCGCGAACGCCGTGACGGACCTGAAGGCCGGGGCCGGGTCGGCCGACGCCGCGGCGGAGGCTCTGAGCTTGGTCGAGACGCGGAGGGAGAGGAGCGTTGGTTTGTGGACACGGGCGGATGGGAAGGAGGACAGCCAGGTGGCCGGAGACGCCGCTGTCGCCGCCGCCGCCATTGTGGGGGTTGGGTGGGTGGGGTTTGGGGAAAAGGTTTGACCTTTGCAGGCGCGCACGGGACGGGGCGGGCCTGGGCTTTGGGAAAACTTTCTCCAGGAGTGGCTGTCAGGTGTGGCCCGTCCAGCAATCTCCTCCACCGTCACCACCAACAACCGGTGATGAAGCAACGGCCGTGCTCCTCCTCCTACCACCAATAACCGGCGATGAAGCGACGGCCGTGCTCCTCCTCCTACCACCAACAACCGGCGATGAAGCGACGGCCGTGCTCCTCCTCCTGGCCGTGCGCGACGCTCAACTGCTAGCTGCGACTGTGAGGCAGCCTCCTCGTCCTGAACAACCACTGCATTGCTTGGACATGTGAGTTGAGATGGTAGTAAAGATTAATAAGATGCAAAGGCTAGAGAGATTCAGAATTCAGAGTTTCCGTTGTTGCTAGCTCTACTCTGCTCTGTCATTTGGTTCACGATTTACAGATTCTTTTTTTTTTTTGAACTTACGATTTACAGATTCTTCATCGCAAGTACGTATATGAACTGATTCCTAATATTAACTGGTGTTTTTCGTCCAGTGATGATAATTTGTGTGTGCTTAATTTACTAGATAAACTGCACAGCTCAGTAGCATGCACGGTTTCCTAGCTTCAGAAACAATGGGGTCTGGATTGGTTTGGTCAACCCAGGCGGCCATGAACAACAATACTACTCCCTCTGTACCGAAATACTTGTAATTGGAGGAGCTTGTACTAGTTTCCCAACTACAAGTATTTTTGTACAGAGGTAGTACATCACACTGCTCTGTTGCTCGAGTTTCAGAATTCAGACCTTGAGTTGCTGCTAGGTCTACTCTGCTCTGTCATTTGGTTCATGATTTACAGAATCTTCATTGTTAGTAACTATACGAACTGATGTTGTTTTGCCTATCTGTTGCTCAGTGATGAATTCCAGGTGTGCGGTTTATTTATACTACCATACCAAAGGTTAAAGTGCACAGCTCTGTACCAGCAAGTTACAGTTCCCTTGTACAATCTTTTGTCTCCCATTTCCTGTCACTCTATGGCTATGCTCTCCCGCAATTTCCCGTCTGAATTCCAGTGTTATGTACTGTCGATCGTAGAGCCGCAATGTTCCTTGTAAATTCCAGTGTTATGTACTGTTGAGTCGTAGAGCCATGATTTCCCTTTTAAGCTCCAACGTTATGTACTGTCGATTCGTAGAGCTGCATGGATTGGGTTTTTGGGTTAAAGGGGCAATTGTTGACATGGATCGCGCTTTTTTTACCATCACAAAAGACAGATGATACATTCCTGTCATTACATTGCTTCATTTACCTTAATTAGTTTCGTTTGGAAATGCATGGGACATATTTATCTTTCTGAAGATCTGTATTCTGAATCCGCCATCTCATTTCCTTTTTTTTTGTCATAAATGTAAATTGATTAGGCCTGATGAGTATCAAATGCCATGAGAAGTTCAACAAGTGCATGAGGAAAGTGAAGAAGGTCGGCTTCTCCAAGAAATGCCCGTACGAGCTGGCTATGGCGACGATGACTCAGGGGATGGACATGGCGATCATGCTCAGCCACTTGGGCAGCCAGAAGTTGGAGCTGTAGCTTTGGCCATGGAGAGATACTCGCCGCATGCATCGCATGGTTGATTGAAGATTGACTTCCTTTGATGATTGTACAGTAATTTTATCCCTGTTGCTAACATCGCATTCGTTTTGGGCAGCCATAGAGATAATTTTAGGTTGTTGCGCTATCTGCAGCACATACATGGTCTCAGATCCCCTGCCTGGGCATTTTTAGTAAACAAAGTTCCCATATAATTGAATCGAAATATCATCCTCTAATTCGAGAATAGCTCTTTCTTCTTGGTATCGTCCTATTGCGGTCTGCTTGGATTATTGTTCTTCTTGTTATATCTCTGCTCCTTGGGTCATTGAAATACACAAGAATTGCTAAAATAGCAAAGATGAAGATACCCACCATAATAATTTATTTATTTTGGGGTGGGTGTTCATAGATCATTCAGTTATTATTAGTGCCATAATTTCAAACAAACAAACAATCATTGCACCAAAGTAATAAATAAATAAAAGAGGTTCTAGCTAGATAGTACTCGGAATTAAACCGTATATGCATATGATACCACCACGAAAAGTATATTATTGTTCGCACACGAACACATCATTGTGTACCCTCGACGCTGGGCGTGATGCACCGCAGCTCATGTCGAAGGAGACACGTCCGGAAGCACCGTACACAAGCAATCCAGCGGGCGCTTTTGAGGACTCGAAACCCCACACGCCCGGGAGGGACCCTTTCAGAGCGTGTGGCGGCTATGGGCTGCCCTATGTCGGCCTGACCGCCCCTAGGACCTCCTGAATTTGCTGCCCTCCAACCTTGAAGAACGACGAAAAACGAGAAGAAGATACAAGGGAGAGGAATAAAAAGTTGATGAACATGAAAAGGTATAGATTGATTTGTTCGATTGTGTGTTGTTCAATCGGCCATCACTTTTCATCTATTTTTGAGGCGGTTGGACTTTCCGTACAAGAAAAGGACTCTAAGTCCCGTCCAATTTTTTCCAAAATTAACCGAACTCGGATTTGGATAAGTCTGAGGCAGCAGTTCGATTTTTGGGTCTCACAAGCAGCAACCTCAGATGAAGATGAGCCTAAAAGCAAATTTAACTGTTTCGACGAGACGAACAACTGTCGTGTTGAACATTTTTTGATTCGATGCCATCTTGAGGGACGAAACGCCCACACAAAACAAGCAATCGGCGACGCTACCTATCAGACATATGATTGGGCGCGCCACTTTTTGCCTCCTGGTAGGGTTGTACTCGAATGACTCTAACTTTTGCATATGACCTCGGATTGAGATGATTTTTATATCAAAATCGATCGTTTCGACGAGGCAAAGACAATCCGAGTAAAACATTTTCTCATATCGTTTTGGGGGCTTAATCGGACAAACAATACTCTGAATATGAAATCTTTGTATTTTGAACATAGTTTCAGCCTTCGAGATGAAATCGGACGGTGATGACCCGAACTACAAAGATGTTCATGTCAACACTGCAGAACCTTTTCATATAGAGCACTTCTTCATTTGAATCCATCTTAATAATGTTTTCTTTCGTGCCAAAATTAGGTGCTAACACATGCCCTCCTGTTTTTCGGCAAAGCTTGTGTGCCGAAAAATAACTTACACACATTTGTTCTCAGGACCATGACAACACTCCATCGGCCATTCATATGCTTAGGGCGATAATCTCATGTCATCAAGATGCTCAGACTGACTATCACCTGGGTAGGGCCTATTCATATATTTGTTGTCTTGATAACACAAGCGCCTCCATGGATGCATCCTGTGGTGCAACCTGCCTGATCTCTCAACTCGGATCCTGCAAATATGGAAAATATGTTTCTTCCAACCGGCCACCCGGTGCACTAGATCATTGTTAGTGGATAACTCAATAGTTAAGACATCCTCACAAGTATTGGTAAAACTGAGCATCGGTTTTCAGGTATGAGATAAACCGTGAAGAAGGCCACCAGTCAGATGTCAGCTTTGCCAACATGATGCACTCTCAGGGCGATATGGAAATATCGGTTGTGCGTCCTTATCTTAAATACCTGGAGAACCCGTCCACCAAAGTGTGAATAGCCGAAATAAATCAGATGTTTCGGTTGGGGATAAATTACAGAGCATCGGCTTTGATGGCACAGTTGAAGAATATGGATGACGTGCCTCTTGGAGTCTCCTATAGTGAGATGAAAATTGCCAGGTTTGCCTGCCGGCTATTTGCTTATCCTCCTTTACCCCTGCCAGTTTTGCAACAGAAGCTGGTGTTGAGAGTTTTGCTTGGGGACCCATGCCATATTCCTCTTCTCCAACTCTCCAGCTCTTAGCCGCTTCAGCTACCACACTTGCAAACATGATAAGCTGAGTGGGCATCCCGGCTATGATCTTATTTTATACACTCGCAGTTCTTTCATAAATTTGGGCACTTCCAGCTCGACCTGTCCAGACTCAACGACTGGGTCCTTGAAAGATACTCGCTTCACTTTATTTCCCTTGATAGCCAACATCAACTCATCTGGCTTTTGGTTACTTAGAGTCGGGTTTGAAACACCATCCTTGCAGCCATATCTTTTCACTTGGTAGACCTGCTTGACCACCACCTTGCTCCTCCATGAGCTCCTGGCCGATTCATGATTGAGTCAGTTTTTGACATATGGTTGCCAGCTTGATTCTCTCGGAGCTGCATAAACTTGGCAAGGTGATTTAGCGTAAGACTGATCGTGTTCTTGTGAATTATACCTGTCCCATGATTGGTATGAATATAAGCCAACATGTGAAGGCATGGATGACTTTGGCATTGGCGTCCCATAAGAATTTCGCGGAGTCGGTGTGTTTAGCTTCTTCTTTAGCCAATCCAGGTCCTTAGATTTACACCTCGGGGGTGACTTAGATGCTTTTGCCTGAGTCGGTTGGTAAGCACTTTGTTCCTCACTCATCTTCTGATATTTCTCCAATAATTGAGCGAAGGTAACTTTCGGCTTCTTTCTCTTGTTCTAACGACTGTCGTTGCTCTCTTTGTCGGGTCCTTGTTTGCCGGCTCTATTGCCAGGTCCTTTTTGCCGGCTCCTTGACCTGCATCGGCCTTCGGGTTTTCTAGTTGCCCCCCAATGTTAAGCGTCAGCGTTGTACCCTTGATGGAACATTCATCTTCAGGATTGTCGGCTTGAATGACTTCTCTACGCGATGAATTGCCCCCATCATCTTCAGCGTGCACATGTCCATTTAGGGATGAGCCGACTTGCAGTCGGGCCAACACATGATCATCGTCAAGATTACTGTTAGGCGGCTGACCATCAACTCGTGCTCCAACAATTTCCAATCGTCCTTCGATGGCTGATTGTGTCACTTTATGAAGCACATCATGGTATCTGCTTTTCTGCTTGAATGAATTGGGCATCCACTCCTATCTTGACGGCTCAGTATGGTGTTCTACCATGATAATTGGATTAGCCAGCGATGAATCGATAATGTGATCACCTATGCCCAAACTGATGGGACATTATTCATCCCTTGGCCGATATTGGGATACCGGATTAGAAAGCAAGTGGTGCTGGCTTAACATCATCCAACTCGGCTCTGCATCATCTTTTGTCCCTCTTTTCCAATTTTCTGAGTGGTGCTGGCTTAACATCTTGAAGGACTTTGAACCCGACTTTATGCACTAGTAGAAAACAGGGCTTTGATCGTGGCCAGATCAGAGCACTTGTCATGTTCGTGTTACAAACCGGGACTAATGGGAGCATCTGCCCCGGTTCGAGCGACTAGGACGCCGACCAGGCCTCGACAGGCATCAATCCCGGTTCAACTGGGACGTTTGGTCCCGGTTCCAGCCACCAACTGGGACTAAAGGGGTTGCTGCCCTTTAGTCCCGGTTGGTGTCTGGAACCGGGATTAAAGGGTAGGCCTTTAGTCCCGGTTTTAGATACAAACAGAGACTAATGTTTTGCCTATATATATCCACGCCCCCCTCCCCCGCATCTGTTCTCACCTCCTACGCACATGAGGTGTTTGATGAAATGCCCGAGCCACACTTAAGCTCTGTCCTCTCCAAGCTCGACCTCCAATCTACATTTTTCCAGGATTTGTCTAGGTTTGGCGGTGCACCAACTACACAAGTGTTCTAAAAGGTTAGAAACTTCATCCTTTCATCTCTCTCTCTCTCTGTTAGTTTAGCTCATTTGAAATGCTCTAGAAGTAGAGTGGTTTGTGGGTTTTAGTGGAAGAGTGTATTGTTGGAAATATGCCCTAGAGGCAACAATAAAATGGTTATTATTGTATTTCCTTGTTCATGATAATTGTCTATTGTTCATGCTATAATTATGTTAACCGGAAACCGTAATACATGTGTGAATACATAGACGACAACAAGTCCCTAGTGAGCCTCTAGTTGGCTAGCTCGTTGATCAATAGATGGTCACGGTTTCATGACCATGGACATTGGATGTCATTGATAACGGCATCACATCATTGGGAGAATGATGTGATGGACAAGACCCAATCCTAAGCATAGCACAAGATCGTGTAGTTTGTTTGCTAAAGCTTTTCTAATGTCAAGTACCGTTTCCTTAGACCATGAGATTGTGCAACTCCCGGATACCGTAGGAATACTTTGGGTGTGCCAAACGTCACAACGTAACTGGGTGGCTATAAAGGTATGCTACGGGTATCCCCGAAAGTATCTGTTGGGTTGGCATGAATCGAGAGTGGGATTTGTCACTCCGTATGACGGAGAAGTATCTCTGGGCCCACTCGGTAAGACATCATCATAAGGAGCTCAATGTGACTAAGGAGTTAGCCATGGGATGATGTGTTACAGAACGAGTAAAGAGACTTGCCGGTAACGAGATTGAACAAGGTATAGGGATACCAATGATCAAATCTCGGGCAAGTATCATACCGGTAGACAAAGGGAATTGTATACGGGATTGATTGAATCCCTGACATCATGGTTCATCCGATGAGATCATCGTGGAGCATGTGGGAGCCAACATGGGTATCCAAATCCCGCTGTTGGTTATTGACCGGAGATGTGTCTTTGTCATGTCTACGTGTCTCCTGAACCCGTAGGGTCTACACACTTAAGGTTCGATGACGCTAGGGTTATAGGGAAATAGTGTACGTGGTTACCGAAGGTTGTTCGGAGTTCCGGATGAGATCCCGGATGTCACGAGGAGCTCCGAAATGGTCCGGAGGTAAAGATTCATATATAGAAAGTGAGGCTTTGGTCACCGAAAGTGTTTCGGGGATTATCGGTAACGTACCAGGACCACCAGAAGGGTTCCGGGGGTCCACCAAGTGGGGCCACCAGCACCAGAGGGCTGCATGGGACGCAAGTGGGAGGGAACCAGCCCCTAGGTGGGCTGGTGCGCACCCCACAAGGGCCCAAGGCGCAGCTGAAGGTGGGAGGGGGGCAAACCCTAGGGCAGATGGGCCCTAAGGCCCACCCTAGGGCAGCCGCACCCCTCTCCCTCTGTGGCCGCCGGCCAGATGGGATCTGGGGGCTGCCGCACCACCCTAGGGCGCAGCCCTCCCTCCTCCTCCTCCTATAAATAGAGGAGCCCTTGGGGCTGCCAGAGACATGCATCTCTCTCTCCCACGGCGCAGCCCTACTCCTCCCTCTCCTCGTCCTCCGTAGTGCTTAGTGAAACTCTGCCGGAGAACCACGTAGCTCCAACATCACAACGCCGTCGTGCCGCCGGATCTCTCCCTCAACCTCTCCTTCCTCCTTGCTGGATCAAGGCGTAGGAGACGTCACCGGGCTGCATGTGTGTTGAACGCGGAGGCGCCGTTGTTCGGCGCTTAGATCGGATTCCATCGCGATCTGAATCGTTGCGAGTACGACTCCACGAACCGCGTTCCAGTAATGCTTCCGCTTTGCGATCTTCAAAGGTATGAAGATGCACTCTCCCCTTACTCGTTGCTGGTTTCTCCATAGATAGATCTTGGTGAACACGTAGGAAAATTTTGATTTACTACTACGTCTCTCAACAGTGGCATCATGAGCTAGGTCTATGCGTAGAATCTATGCACGAGTAGAACACAAGTTGTTGTGGGCGTCGATCTTGTTAATTTACTTACTGTTACTAGTCTTATCTTGATTCGGCGGTATTGTGGGATGAAGTGGCCCAAACCAACTTTACACTTACGCTTACGTGAGACCGGTTCCACCGCCTGACATGCACTTGTTGCATAAGGTGGCTAGCGGGTGTCTGTCTATCCCACGGTCCCACCTTAGTCGGATCGGATTCGATGTAAATGGTCCTTATGAGGGGTAAATAGCAATTGGCATATCATGTTGTGGTTTTGGCGTAGGTAAGAAACGTTCTTGCTAGAAACCTATAGCAGCCACGTAAAAACTTGCAACTACAAATTAGAGGACGTCTAACTTGTTTTTGCAGCATATGCCTTGTGATGTGATATGGCCAAAGGATGTGATGTGATGCATTGTGATGTATGAGATTGATCATGTTCTTGTAATAGGATTCACGACTTGCATGTCGATGAGTATGAAAACCGGCAGGAGCCATAGGAGTTGTCTTATTTTATTGTATGACCTACGTGTCAATCATAGATGCCATGTAATTACTTTACTTTATTGCTAAACATTGTTGGGGAACGTCGCATGGGAAACAAAAATTTTCCTACGCACACGCAAACCTATCCATGGTGATGAGCATCTATGAGAGGGAGAGTGGATCTACATACCCTTGTAGATCGCTAAGCGGGAAGCGTTAAGAAATGCGGTTGGTGTAGTCGAACATCTTCGCGATCCAAATCGCCGAGCGTCCCGCGATCTCATCACGATCCGTCCCGCGATCCAATCACGATCCGTCCCGTGAACTCATCACGATCCGTCCCACGATCTCATCACGATCCGTCTCACGATCTTGATCATGATCTATCCCGCGAACTCATCACGATCCGTTCCGCGATCTCATCACGAACTGTCTCGCGATCTCGATCACGGTCCTTCCGATCTAGCGCCGAACGGACGGCACCTCCGCGTTCAGCACACGTGCAGCTTGATGACGATCTCCACCGTCTCGATCCAGCGAGAGGAGGTGGAGAGGAGAGAGAGTTCACCGGCAGCGTGACGGCGCTCCGGTGATGGTGGTGGAGTGATTCCGGCAGGGCTTCGCCTAAGCGCTGCGGAAAACCGATCTAGAGGAGAAACTGTGCACCGGTGAAACGGGTAGCACGTGGCCGGAAATTCTGTCCAAAAACCACCCAATCAACTAGTATATATAGGAGGAGAGGAGAGGAGAGGCAGCCAAGGCCTTTGGGTCGGCCGAAATAGGAGGTGGGAGCAATCCTACATCACCTCCAATCCTAGTTGGAGTAGGATTGCCTCCTATTAGCTGATTTTCCACTTTTTGCTTTAGGACTTTCCCTCCTGCGCCATGGGCCTTTGTCGCTGTTTTCCCAGCCCACTAAGTGCTGGTTATTATTCTCCCACAGCCCATGGACCTCTTGGGATCGAAATACCCCTCCCGGAGGTCCTCCGGTACACTACCGACACTCCCGGTACAATACCGATACTCCCGGTACACTACCGATGAGCCCGAAACTTTTCCGGAAACCAAACTGGGACTTCCTATATATGAATCTTTACCTACGGACCATTCCGGAGCTCCTCGTGACGTCCGGGATCTCATCCGGGACTCCGAACAACCTTCGTTCACCACCATACATAACTCTACACTACCGAAACGTCACCGAACCTTAAGTGTGCAGACCCTGCGGGTTCGAGAACTATTTAGACATGACCGAGACACCTCTACAGTCAATAACCAATGGCGGGACCTGGACGTCCACATTGGTTCCTACATATTCTACGAAGATCTTTATCGGTCGAACCTCTATGTCAAGGATTCAATTAATCCCGTATATCGTTCCCTTTGTTCTTCGGTATGTTACTTGCCCGAGATTCGATCGTCGGTATCTCCATACCTAGTTCAACCTCGTTACCGGCAAGTCTCTTTACTCGTTATGTAATACAAGATCCCGCAACTAACAATTAGTCACATTGCTTGCAAGGCTTATTGTGATGTTGCATTACCGAGTGGGCCCCGAGATACCTCTCCGTTACACGGAGTAACAAATCCCAGTCTCGATCCATGCCAACTCAACAGACACCATCGGAGATACCTGTAGAGCACCTTTATAGTCACCCAGTTACGTTGCGACGTTTGATACACACAAGGCACTCCTCCGATATCCGTGAGTTGCATGATCTCGGTCATAGGAACATATACTTGACATGCAGAAAACAGTAGCTATAAACTGACACGATCATATGCTATGTTTGTAGTTTGGGTCTTATCCATCACATCATTCTCCTAATGATGTGATCCCATTATCAAATGACATCTCATGTCCATGGCTAGGAAACCTTAACCATCCTTTGATCAACGAGCTAGTCCATTAGAGGCATACTAGGGACATGGTTTTGTCTATGTATCCACACATGCATTTAAGTCTCCGATCAATACAATTATAGCATGGATAATAAACGATTATCATGAACAAGGAAATATGATAATAACTAATTTATTATCGCCTCTAGGGCATATTTCCAACAGTCTCCCACTTGCACTAGAGTCAATAATCTAGTTCACATCACCATGTGATTCGCATTGTTATGAATCTAACACCCAATGAGTTCTGGGGCTCGATCATGCTTTGCATGTGAGAGAGGTCTTATAGTCAACGGGTCTGCGATATTCAGATCCGTGTGTACTTTGCATATCTCTATGTCAAACCGTAAACACTGCTACCACACTCCACTTGGTACTATTTCCAAATGGCTGCTCCACTATACGTATCCAGATTGCTACTACTAGTCATCCGGATAGGTGTTAAAGCTTGCATCGACGTAACTCTTTACGACGAACTCTTTATCACCTCCATAATCAAGAAACATTTCCTTAGTCCTCTGGTTACTAAGGATAATTCCGACCGCTGTCCAGTGATCCACTCCTGGACCACTCTTGTACCCCTTCACAGACTCATGGCAAGGCACACATAGGTGCGGTACACAGCATGGCATAATATAGAGCCTATGGCTAAGGCATAGGGGACGATGTTTGTCCTTTCTCTTTCTTCTGCCGTTGTCGAGCTTTGAGTCTCACTCAACTTCACACCTTACAAATCAGACGAGAACTATTTCTTTGGCTGATCCATTTTGAACTCTTTCAAAATCTTGTGAAGGTATGCACTCATTGAAAGTCTCATCAAGCATCTTGATCTATCTCTATAGATTTTGATGCTCAACAATTAGGTAGCTTTATCCAGGTCTTCCTTTGAAAATCACTTTCCAAATAACCGTTTTATGCTTTCCAGAAACTCTACATTATTTTTGAACAACAATATGTCATCCACATATACTTATCAGAAATTCTATAGTGCTCCCACTCACTTTATTGCAAATACAAGTTTCTCATAAACTTTGTATAAACATCAAAACTTTGATCACCTCATCAAAGCGTATATTCCAACTCCGAGATGCTTGCTTCAGTCCATGGAAGGATCACCGAAGCTTGCACACCTTTTAGCATCCTTAGGCCTGACAAAACCTTCTGGTTGTATCACATACAACCTTTCCTCAAGTAAACCATTAAGGAAACGATGTTTTGACATCCATCTGCCAGATTTCATAATTGAAAACACAGCAACTGCTAACATAATTCCAACAGACTTTTAGCATCGCTACGAGTGAGAAAGTCTCATCGTAGTCAACTCCTTGAACTTGTCACAAACATCTTTGCAACAAGTCGAGCTTTACAAATAGTGACATTCACCATCAGTGTCTGTCTTCATTTTAAAGATCCATTTGTACTCAACGACCTGCCGTCCAATGAGCAAGTCTACCAAAGTCTACACTTGGTTTTAATACATGGATCCTATCTCGGATTTCATGGCCTCCAACCATTTGTCGGAATCCGGGCCCATCATCGCTTCTCCATAGCTCGTAGGTTCATCGTCGTCCAACAACATGACCTCCAAGACAGAGTTGTCGTACCGCTCAGGAGCAGTACACATCCTTGTCGACCTACGAAGTTCGATAGTAACTTGATCCTGAAGCTTCATGATCATCATCATTAACTTCCTCTTCAACTAACGTAGGCTTCACAGAAACATCTTTCTGCGCTGCGCTACTCTCTGGTTGAACAAAGGTTTAACAACCTCATCAAGTTCTATCTTCCTCCCACTCAATTCTTTCGAGAGAAACTTTTTCTCGAGAAAGGACCCAGTTCTAGCAACAAACACTTTGCACTCGGATCTGAGATAGAAGGCATACCCATCTGTTCTTAGGGTATTCTATGAAGATACATTTGTCCGCTTTGGGTTCTAGCTTATTATGTGAAAACATTTTCCACACAAGCATCGCAGCCCCGAACATTAAGAAATGACAGCTTAGGTTTCTATCAAACCATAATTCACACGGTGTCATCTCAACGGATTTAGATGATGCCCTATTTAAAGTGAATGTAGTTGTCTCTAATGCATAACCCCAAAAATTATAGTAGTAAAACGGTAAGAGACATCACAGTATGCACTATATCAATAGAGCATGACTATGATGTTCGGACACACCATCACACCATGGTGTTCCAGGTGGCGTTAGTTGGGAAACAAATTTCACGTTGTCTTAAGTTGTATGCCAAACTCGTAACTCAGATATTCACCTCCACGATCATATCGCGGTCATTTTTATCTTCTTGTCACGATGATCTTTAAACTTCACTCTGAATTTGCTTTAACCTTTCGAACGATTCAGACTTGTGTTTCATTAAGTAAAGATACACTATATCTACTCAAATCATTAGTGAAGGTAAGAAAATAACGATATCCACTGCACGCTACAAGACTCACTAGATTGCATACATCAACATGTATCATTTCCAATGAATCACTTGCCCGCTCCATCCAACGGGGTCCTTTAGTCATCTTTCCCAAGAGGCATGGTTCACATGTCTCAACCGATTCGAAATCGATGAGTCCAAATATCCATCAGCATGGAGTTTCTACATGCGCTTTATACCAATATGACATTTAGCGGCAGTGCCACAAGTATGTGGTACTATCATTATTAACTTTGTATCTTTTGACATCAATGTTATGAACATGTGTACTACTACGATCAAGATTTCAACAAACCATTCTCACTGGGTGCATGACCATTGAAGGTATTATTCATGTAACCAGAATAACTATTATTCTCTGACTTAAATGAATAACCGTATTGCAAGAAACATGATCTAATCATGTTCATGCTCAACGCAAAACACCAAATAACATTTATTTAGGTTCGTCACTAATCCTGAAGGTAGAGAGAGCGTGCGATGTTGATCACATCAACCTTGGAAACATTTCCAACACACATCGTCACCTCATCCTTAGCTAGTTCTCCGTTTATTCCGTAGCTTTTATTTCGAGTTACTAACATTTAGCAACCGAACCGGTATCCAATACCCAGGTGCTACTAGGAGTACTAGCAAGGTACACATCAATAACTCGTATATCAAATATACTTCTGTCGATGTTGCCAACCTTCTTATCTACCAAGTATCTAGGGTTGTTCCGCTTCAGCGACCTCTCACCTCATAATAGAAGCACTTAGTCTCGGGTTTGAGTTCAACTTTGGGTTTCTTCACTGGAGCAGCAACTGACTTGCTATCCATGAAGTTTCCCTCCTTGCTCTTGCCCTTTTCGAAACTAGTGGTTTGATTAACCATCAACACTTGACGCTCCTTCTTGATTTCTACCTTCGCGGTGTCAAACATCGCGAACTGCTCAGGGATCAATACTTCTATCCCTGGTGTATTATAGTTCATCACTAAGTTCTAGTAGCTTTAGTGACAGTGACTTGGAGAATTATATCAATCACTATCTTATCTGGAAGATCAACTCCCACTTGATTCAAGCGATTGTAGTACCCAGACAATCTGAGTACATGCTCAACGATTGAGCTATTCTCCTTCATCTTACAAGCAAAGAATCTTGTTGGAGATCTCATATCTCGCAACAAAGGCACGAGCCTGAGATCACAATCTCTGCTCCTAGAACATCTCATATGTTCCGTGACGTTCAAAACATTTTGGAGCCTCAATTCTAGGCCGTAATGCATGACGCACTAAACTATCAAGTAGTCATCGAAACGTGCCTGTTAGATGTTCACAACATCTATAGACGACTCTAGAGGGGGTGGCGCACCGAGCGGTGCATTAAGGACATAAGCCTTCTGTGCAGCAATGAGGACAATCCTCAGATCACGGACCCAGTCCGCAATTTTGCTACCAACATCTTTCAATTCTATTTCTCTAGGAACATATAAAAATACAAGGGAGCTACAGCGCGAGCTAGTAATCTACAACATAATTTGCAAAGACACTTTGACTATGTTCATGATAATGAGTTCAATTAATCATATTACTTAAGAACTCCCACTCAAATTGACATCCCTCCGATCATTCGAGTGATACATGATCCAAATTCACCAACTCAAGTCCGATCATCACGTGAGTTGAGGTGGCTGCAATGGTGAACATCATTATGTTGATCATATCTACTATATGACTCATGTTCGACCTTTCGGTCTCTCGTGTTCCGAGGCCATGTCTGTACATGCTAGGCTCGTCAAGTTTAACCCGAGTGTTCTGCGCGTGCAAATCTGGCTTGCACCCGTTGTATGTGAACGTAGAGTCTATCACACCCGATCATCACGTGGTGTCTCAACACGACGAACTTTCGCAACGGTGCACACTCGGGGAGAACACAGTTCATCTTGAAATTCAAGTGAGGGATCACCTTATAATTCTACCGCCGTACTAAGCAAAACAAGGTGCATAAAAGGATTAACATCTCATGCAATTCATAAGTGACATGATATGGCCATGAACTTGTGTTTAAGATCTCCATCTTCGAAACACCGGCATGATCTCCATCGTCACCGGCACAACACCATGATCTCCATCATCTTGATCTCCATCAATGTGTTGCCATTGGGGTTGTCACGCCCTGCATGCTTCTACTACTATTGCTACCGTAGCGATAAAGTAAAGCATTACATAGCGCTTAATGATTGACACGGAGGTCATACAATAATTAAAGACAACCCTATGGCTCCTGCCGGTTGCCGTACTCATCGACATGCAAGTCGTGATAATCTATACATCACATGATCATCTCATACATCACATATATCTCATCATGTAATTGGCCATATCACATCACAACATACCCTGCAAAAACAAGTTAGACGTCCTCTAATTGTTGTTGCATATTTTACGTGGCTGCTATGGGTATCTAGCAAGAACGATTCTCACCTATGCATAAACCACAACGGTGATACACTAGTTTGCTTTTCAACCTTCTCAAGGACCGCCTTTGTCGAATCCGATCCAACTAAAGTGAGAGAAACTGTCACCCGCAAGCCATCTAGGCAACAAGTTGCGTCGAGGGAACCGGTCTCTCGTAAGCGTACGAGTAATGTTGGTCCGGGCCGCCTCATCTCACAATCCCGCTGAACCAAAATACGACCAAGGGAGGAAGCAATCTAAGCATCAACGCCCACAAACCTTTTGTGTTCTACTCGAGATCTCATCGAACCATCAACCTAGCTCATGATGCCACTGTTGGGGAACGTCGCATGGGAAACAAAAAACTTCCTACGCACACGCAAACCTATCCATGGTGATGAGCATCTACGAGAGGGAGAGTGGATCTACATACCCTTGTAGATCGCTAAGCGAGAAGCGTTAAGAAATGCGGTTGGTGTAGTCGAACATCTTCGCAATCCAAATCGCCGAGCATCCCGCGATCTCATCACGATCCGTCCCGCGATCCAATCACGATCCGTCCCGTGAACTCATCACGATCCGTCCCGCGATCTCATCACGATCCGTCTCACGATCTTGATCACGATCTGTCCCGCGAACTCATCACGATCTGTCCCGCGAACTCATCACGATCCGTTCCGTGATCTCATCACGAACTGTCTCGCGATCTCGATCACGGTCCTTCCGATCTAGCGCCGAACGAACGGCACCTCCGCGTTCAGCACACGTGCAGCTTGATGACGATCTCCACCGTCTTGATCTAGCGAGAGGAGGTGGAGAGGAGAGAGAGTTCACCGGCAGCGTGACGGCACTCCGGTGATGGTGGTGGAGTGATTCCGGCAGGGCTTCGCCTAAGCGCTGCGGAAAACCGATCTAGAGGAGAAGCTGTGCTCCGGTGAAACGGGTAGCACGTGGCCGGAAATTCTGTCCAAAAACCACCCAATCCACTAGTATATATAGGAGGAGAGGAGAGGAGAGGCAGCCAAGGCCTTTGGGTCGGCCGAAATAGGAGGTGGGAGCAATCCTACTTCACCTCCAATCCTAGTTGGAGTAGGATTGCCTCCTATTGGCTGATTTTCCACTTTTTGCTTTAGGACTTTCTCTCCTGCGCCATGGGCCTTTGTGGCTGTTTTCCCGGCCCACTAAGGGCTGGTTATTATTCTCCCACAGCCCATGGACCTCTTGGGGTCGAAATACCCCTCCCGGAGGTCCTCCGGTACACTACCGACACTCCCGGTACAATACCGATACTCCCGGTACACTACCGATGAGCCCGAAACTTTTCCGGAAACCAAACTGGGACTTCCTATATATGAATATTTACCTCCGGACCATTTCGGAGCTCGTCGTGACGTCCGGGATCTCATCCGGGACTACGAACAACCTTCGGTCACCACCATACATAACTCTACACTACCGAAACGTCACCGAACCTTAAGTGTGCAGACCCTGCGGGTTCGAGAACTATGTAGACATGACCGAGACACCTCTACGGTCAATAACCAATGGCAGGACCTGGACATCCACATTGGTTCCTACATATTCTACGAAGATCTTTATCGGTCGAACCTCTATGTCAAGGATTCAGTTAATCCCGTATATCGTTCCCTTTGTTCTTCGGTATGTTACTTGCCCGAGATTCGATCGTCGGTATCTCCATACCTAGTTCAACCTCGTTACTGGCAAGTCTCTTTACTCGTTCCGTAATACAAGATCCCGCAACTAACAATTAGTCACATTGCTTGCAAGGCTTATTGTGATGTTGCATTACCGAGTGGGCCCCGAGATACCTCTCCGTTACACGGAGTAACAAATCCCAGTCTCGATCCATGCCAACTCAACAGACACCATCGGAGATTCCTGTAGAGCACCTTTATAGTCACCCAGTTACGTTGCGACGTTTGATACACACAAGGCACTCCTCCGATATCCGTGAGTTGCATGATCTCATGGTCATAGGAACATATACTTGACATGCAGAAAACAGTAGCAATAAACTGACACGATCATATGCTATGTTTGTAGTTTGGGTCTTATCCATCACATCATTCTCCTAATGATGTGATCCCGTTATCAAATGACATCTCATGTCCATGGCTAGGAAACCTTAACCATCCTTTGATCAACGAGCTAGTCCATTAGAGGCATACTAGGGACATGGTTTTGTCTATGTATCCACACATGCATTTAAGTCTCCGATCAATACAATTATAGCATGGATAATAAATGATTATCATGAACAAGGAAATATGATAATAACTAATTTATTATCGCCTCTAGGGCATATTTCCAACAAACATTAGCCATAGTAGTAGAAGTAATAGTTGGCGAGACAACTTCATGAAGACACGATGATGGAGATCATTGTGTCGTGCCGGTGACAGTGATGATCATGGTGCCCCGAATATGGAGATCAAAGGAGCAAGATGATATTGGCCATATCATGTCACTATATTGATTGCATGTGATGTTTATCATGTTTACATCTTATTTTCTTAGAACGACAATAGTAAATAAGATGATCTCTCAATAAAATTTCAAGAAATGTGTTCGCCCTAACTGTGCACCGTTGCTAAGGATCGTTGTTCCGAAGCACCACGTGATGATCGGGTGTGATAGGTTCTAACGTTCGCATACAATGGGTGTAAGCCAGATTTACACATGCAAAACACTTAGGTTGACTTGACGAGCCTAGCATGTACAGACATGGACTCAGGACACAGGAGACCGAAAGGTCGAACATGAGTCGTATAGAAGATGTGATCAACATGGAGATGTTCACCATGGATGACTAGTCCGTCTCACGTGATGATCGGACACGGGCTAGTCGACGTGGATCATGTGTCACTTGGATGACTAGAGAGATGTCTATCTAAGTGGTAGTTCATTAAATAATTTGATTATGTGAACTTAATTATCATGAACTTAGTCTAAAATTGTCTTTACAATCTATATTGTAGATCCAATGGCCAACGCTAATGCACCCTCAACTTCAACGCGTTCCTAGAGAAAACCAAGCTAAAAGACGATGCAAGCAACTATGCGGACTGGGTCCATAGCTCGAGGATCATCCTCATAGCTTCCAAGAGGTTGTATGTCCTTGATGCACCGCTAGGTGACCCACCCATTTTCCTAGTGGATCAAGACGTTACGAACGCTTGGCAGTCATGCTGTGATGATTACTCCCTGGTTCAGTGTGGCATGCTTTACAGTTTAGAACCGGGGCTCCAAAAGCGTTTTGAGCAACACGGAGCATATGAGATGTTCGAGGAGCTGAAACTGGTTTTCCAAGCTCATGCCCGGGTCGAGAGATATGACGTCTCCGACAAGTTCTTTAGCTGTAAGATGGAGGAGAATAGTTCTGTCAGTGAGCACATACTCAAAATGTCTGGGTTGCACAACCGCTTGACTCAGGTGGGAGTTAATCTCCCGGATGACTCGGTCATTGACAGAATCCTCCAGTCGCTTCCACCTAGCTACAAGAGCTTTGTGATGAACTACAACATGCAGGGTATGGAGAAGTCCATTCCTGAGTTGTACTCGATGCTGAAATCAGCGGAGGTCGAGATCAAAAAGGAGCATAAAGTGTTGATGGTGAATAAGACCACTAGTTTCAAGAAAGGTAAGGGTAAGAAGAACTTCGAGAAGGACGGCAAAGTTGTTGCCGCGCCCGGTAAGCAAGTTGTCGGGAAGAAGAACAAGCATGGACCCAAGCCAGAGACTGAGTGATTTTATTGCAAGGGTATCGGTCACTGGAAGCAGATCTGCCCCAAGTACTTAGTGGATAAGAAGGCCGACAACGTTAAAGGTATATGTGATATACTTGTTATTGATGTGTACCGTACCAGCGCTCGTAGTAGCTTCTAGGTATTTGATACCGGTGCAGTTGCTCACATTTGTAACTCCAAGCAGGAGCTGCGGAATAAGCGGAGACTGGCAAAGGACGAGGTGACGATGCGCGTCGAGAATGGTTCCAAGGTCGATGTGATCGTCGTTGGCATGCTACCTCTACATCTACCTTCGGGATTAGTTTTAAACCTCAATAATTGTTATTTAGTACCAGCTTTGAGCATGAACATTGTATCTGGATCTCGTTTGATGCGAGATGGCTACTCATTTAAATATGGGAATAATGGTTGTTCTATTTATATGAGAGAATTTTTTTATGGTCATGACCCGCTGGTCAATGGTTTATTTTTGATGAATCTCGAATGTGATGTTACACATGTTCATAGTGTGAGTACCAAAAAGTGTAAGGTTGATAATTAGTCTCACTTACATGTGGCACTGCCGCCTTGGTCATATTGGTGTCAAACGCATGAAGAAGCTCCATGCTAATGGACTTTTGGAGTCTCTTGATTTTGAATCATTTGACACGTGCGAACCATGCCTCATGGGCAAGATGACCAAGACTCCGTTCTCCGGAACAATGGAGCAAGCAACTGACTTGTTGGAGATAATACATATCGATGTATGCGGTCCAATGAGCGTCGAGGCTCGCGGTGGCTACCGTTATGTTCTCACCCTCACTGATGACTTGAGCAGATATGGGTATGTCTACTTAATGAAACACAAGTCTGAAACCTTTGAAAGGTTCAAGGAATTTCAGAGTGAGGTACAGAATCAACGTGACAGGAAAATAAAGTGCCTACGATCTGATCATGGCGGAGAATATTTGAGTCATGAGTTTGGCACACACCTAAGGAAATGTGGAATTGTTTCACAACTCACACCGCCTGGCACACCTCAGCGAAATGGTGTGTCTGAACGTCGTAATCGCACTCTATTAGATATGGTGCGATCTATGATGTCTCTTACCAACTTACCGCTATCATTTTGGGGATATGCATTAGAGACTGCCGCATTCACTTTAAATAGGGCACCGTCATAGTCCGTTGAGACGACACCGTATGAACTATGGTTTGGAAAGAAACCTAAGCTATTGTTTCTAAAAGTTTGGGGATGCGATGCTTATGTGAAGAAACTTCAACCTGAGAAGCTTGAACCCAAATCGGAAAAGTGTGTCTTCATAGGATACCCCAAAGAAACTATTGGGTATACCTTCTACCTCAGATCCGAAGGCAAAGTCTTTGTTGCCAAGAATGGATCCTTTCTTGATAAAGAGTTTCTCTCTAAAGAAGTAAGTGGGAGGAAAATAGAACTTGATGAGGAAGTTGTTACTTGGAGCCTGCACCGGCTGGAGAGGAAGTTAATGATGATGATCATGAAACTTTAGATCAAGTTACTATTGAACGTCGAAGGTCCACTAGGACACGTTCCGCACCAGAGTGGTATGGTAACCCTGTCCTAGAGATCATGTTGTTGGACAATGGTGAACCTTCAAACTATGAAGAAGCGATGGCGGGCCCGGATTCCAACAAATGGCTTGAAGCCATGAAATCCGAGATAGGATCCATGTATGAGAACAAAGTATGGACTTTGGTGGACTTGCCTGATGATAAGTGAGCCATCGAAAATAAATGGATGTTTAAGAAGAAGACTGACGCGGATGGTAATGTGACCGTCTATAAGGCTCGGCTTGTCACCAAGGGTTATCGACAAGTTCAAGGAGTTGACTACGATGCTGAAGTCTGTCCGAATCATGTTAGCAATTGCTGCATTTTATGTTTATGAGATCTGGCAAATGGACGTCAAAACAGCATTCCTTAATGGTTTCCTTAAGGAAAAACTATATATGATGCAGCCGGAAGGTTTTGTCGATCCTAAAGATGCTAACAAGGTATGCAAGCTCCAGCGCTCCATCTATGGGCTGGTGCAAGCATCTCGGAGTTGGAACATTTGCTTTAATGAGGTGATTAAAGTGTTTGGTTTTATACAGGTTTATGGAGAACCCTTTATTTACAAGCAAGTGAGTAGGAGCTCTGTACCATTCCTCATATTATATGTAGACGACATATTGTTGATGGGAAATGATATAGAAATCTTGGAAAGTGTAAAGGCCTACTTGAATAAATGTTTTTCAATGAAGGACCTTGGAGAAGCTGCTTACATATTAGGCATCAAGATCTATAGAGATAGATCGAGACACCTCATAGGTCTTTCACAAAGCACATACCTTGACAAGATATTGAAGAAGTTCAATATGGATCAGTCCAAGAAGGGGTTCTTGCCTGTGTTATAGGGTGTGAGATTGAGTACGACTCAATGCTTGACCACGGCAAAGGATAGAGAAGAGATGAGTGTCATCCCTTATGCTTCAGCCATAGGCTCTATTATGTATGCCATGTTGTGTACCAGACCTGATGTGAACCTTGCCATAAGTTTGGTAGGGAGGTACCAAAGTGATCCTGGAGCGGAACATTGGACAGTGGTCAACAATATCCTGAAGTACCTGAAAAGGACAAAGGACATGTTTCTCATATATGGAGGTGCCGAAGAGCTCGTCGTAAAGGGTTACGTCGATGCTAGCTTCGACACAGATCCGGATGACTCCAAGTCACAAACCGGATACGTGTATATTTTGAACGGAGGGGCAGTGAGCTGGTGCAGCAGCAAGCAAAGCATCGTGGCAGCATCTACATGTGAAGCGGAGTATATAGCTGCTTCGGAAGCAACAAAGGAAGGAGTCTGGATGAAGGAGTTCATCACCGACCTAGGAGTAATTCCCAATGCGTCGTGCCCGATGACGCTATTCTGTGACAACACTGGAGCTATTGCCCTTGCCAAGGAGACCAGGTTTCACAAGAAGACAAGACACATCAAGCGCCTCTTCAACTCCATCCGTGATTACATTCAGGAGGGAGATATAGATATTTGTAAAGTACATAGGGATCTGAGTGTCACAGATCCGTTGACTAAACCTCTCTCACGAGCGAAACATGATCAACACCAGAACTCTATGGGTGTTCGATTCATCACAATGTAACTAGATTATTGACTCTAGCGCAAGTGGGAGACTGTTGGAAATATGCCCTAGAGGCAATAATAAAATGTTTATTATTGTATTTCCTTGTTCATGATAATTGTCTATTGTTCATGCTATAATTGTATTAACCAGAAACCGTAATACATGTGTGAATACATAGACCACAACAAGTCCCTAGTGAGCCTCTAGTTGGCTAGCTCGTTGATCAATAGATGGTCACGGTTTCATGACCATGGACATTGGATGTCATTGATAACGGGATCACATCATTGGGAGAATGATGTGATGGACAAGACCCAATCCTAAGCATGACACAAGATCATGTAGTTAGTCTGCTAAAGCTTTTCTAATGTCAAGTATCGTTTCTTTAGACCATGAGATTGTGCAACTTCCGGATACCGTAGGAATACTTTGGGTGTGCCAAACATCACAAAGTAACTAGGTGGCTATAAAGGTATGCTACGGGTATCCCCGAAAGTATCTGTTGGGTTGGCACGAATCAAGACTGGCATTTCTCACTCCGTATGACGGAGAGGTATCTCTGGGCCCACTTAGTAAGACATCATCATAATGAGCTCAATGTGACTAAGGAGTTAGCCACGGGATGATGTGTTATGGAACGAGTAAAGAGACTTGCCGGTAACGAGATTGAACAAGGTATAGGGATATCGACGATCGAATCTCGGGCAAGTATCATACCGATAGACAAAGGGAATTGTATACGGGATTGATTAAATCCCCGACATCGTGGTTCATCCGATGAGATCATCGCGGAGCATGTGGGAGCCAAAATGGGTATCCAGATCCCGCTGTTGGTTATTGACCGGAGAGGTGTCTCTATCATGTCTACGTGTCTCCCGAACCCGTAGGGTCTACACACTTAAGGTTCGATGACGCTAGGGTTATAGGGAAATAGTGTACGTTGTTACCGATGGTTGTTCGGAGTTCCGGATGAGACCCCGAACGTCACGAGGAGCTCTAGAATGGTCCGGAGGTAAAGATTCATATATAGGAAGTGAGGTTTTGGTCACCGGAAGTGTTTCCGGGATTACCGGTAACGTATCGGGTCCACCGGAAGGGTTCCGGGGGTCCACCAAGTGGGGCCACCAGCACCAGAGGGCTGCATTGGCCGCAAGTGGGAGGGAACTAGCCCCTAGGTGGGCTGGTGCGCCCCCACAAGGTCCCAAGGCGCAACTGAAGGTGGGAGGGGGGCAAACCCTAGGGCAGATGGGCCCTAAGGCCCACCCTAGGGCAGCTGCACCCCTCTCCCTCTGTGGCCGCACCACCCTAGGGTGGGAACCCTAGGGTGCATCCCTCCCTCCTCCTCCTCCTCATACTAGAAATAATGGAGCCCTTGGGGCTGCCGGAGACACGCATCTCTCTCTCCCACGGCGGAAACCTACTCCTCCCTCTCCTCGTCCTCCGTAGTGCTTATCGAAGCTCTGTCGGAGAACCACGCAGATCCAATGTCATAAGCCGTCGTGCTGTCGGAGCTCTCCCTCAACCTCTCCTTCCTCCTTGCTGGATCAAGGCGTAGGAGACGTCACCGGGCTGCATGTGTGTTGAACGCGGAGGCGCCGTTGTTCGGCGGTTAGATCGGATTCCACCGCGATCTGAATCGCTGCGAGTATGACTCCACCAACCACGTTCCAGTAACGCTTATGCTTTTTGATCTTCAAAGGTATGAAGATGCACTCTCCCCTTACTCGTTGCTGGTTTCTCCATAGATAGATCTTGGTGAACACGTAGGAAATTTTGATTTACTACTACGTCTCTCAACATTTATGTGGGAGTTCATTTGATTTAGATGCACAATTTGAGCTCAAATTAACTTCTTAGAGTCTTCACATGTGTAGGGTGTCATCCCGTCCCCGTCCTCGTTCTCACCGTCGTCGATCGCCCGCGCCGATCTCGTCATCGGCACCACTATGGTGAGACTCTTGTTCTTATCTTCTTTTTAAAATGAGACAAATTCTTACTTGTATGATTTATATAGCTAGTTGTATAAGCTTCTTACTTTTATTATTGTTTGTTATTATACATTCACATGGTTTTGGTATGCGCTCCCGCCGGCTCTCGCCCGGTCTATGATTCGGATGTGGTATATTATATTTTATAACTATTTATTTCATTTAGTGTTTATGACAATTATGCCGACCAATGTGACATAGATGTTTTTATTTAGGAGGTATCTGAACCGGAAATTCCAACCGACCCTGTTGTCGAGAGGTTAAATTTGGTTGAAAAAGAAAACAATTACTTGAAAGAAAAATTGAAAAGAATTGAAGAGAAGAAGATGAAATTTGAGTTGCATGTTGCTGATGTCGTCGACGATCACAAGATCCATATGGATGCAATGCGCTTGAATATTAGAAAGATTAGAAAATATGCCATTGATAATGAGGCTTGCTATCATTATGCTGTTGGATCAATTGTTACCTTAGTTGCGATTTTGATCGCATTTGTTGTTGCATTTAAATGTTTTAAATAGTTGTATGTTAGTTTCAATGTATGTTTTAATTAGATGCTCTAGAGAGTTGTATGTTGTTCTATGAGAACTATATGTATGAACTTTATGTATTTATTTTTTAAGTAATAACATTTGATCAATATTGTACTTTGGTTTTAATGCGATGATGAACTTGTATTAATTTTGTCACTTCTCTATTGATGATGTTTTGTAATGGTTTTTGATATACTTAATTATATAATGCACACAGATGAACCGGCAATGGATGCACGGTGACCGACGCACCTCCGACTACATTGGGGGCCTGCATAATTTTCTCGAAGTGGCTGAGGCAAACAAGGAGAATGGTTTTATGTATTGTCCATGTACTGTCTGTGGGAATACGAAGGATTACCCTTCCCTCAAAACCCTTGACTTGCACCTACTTGAGAAAGGTTTCATGCCACACTATAATGTTTGGACCATGCATGGATATAGAGGGGTTATGATGGAAGACAATGAAGAAGAAGAGGATGATGACAACTATCCTATGTTCCCTGAATACAGTGATACTGCAAGGAGGGACGCTGAAGATCAAGAGGGACCAGATGTGCCTGATGATGATCTCCGCCGGATCATTGTTGATGCACAGAGAGAATGCAAAAGTGAAAGGGAGAAGTTAAAGTTTGATAGCATGTTAGAGGATCAAACAAAAGGGTTGTATCCAAATTGCGAAGATGACAACACAAAGGTCAGTACCACACTGAAATTGCTGCAATGGAAGGCAAACAATGGTGTACCTGACAAGGGATTTGGTTCGCTGCTGAAAATGATGAAGACGAAACTTTGAAAGGATAAAGAATTGCCTGACAGTATGCACAAAGGAAAGAATTTTCTCTGCCCTATAGGATTAGAGGTGCATAAGATACATGCTACCCTAATGACTCCATTATCTACCGCGGTGAGTACGAGAATTTGATTGCATGCCCGGTATGTGGTGCATTGCGGTATAAGATTTAACGAGATGACCCTGGTGATGGTGAGGGCGAGCGCCCCAGGAAGAGGGTTCCTGCAAAGTTGATGTGGTATGCTCCTATAATACCATAGTTGAAACGCCTGTTCAGAAACAAAAAGCATGTTAAGTTGTTGTGATGGCACACAGAAGACCATAAGAAAGACGAGAAGTTGAGAGTACCCGCTGACGGGTCACAGTGGAGAAAAATCAAGAGAAAGTGGCCGAACTTTGCAGATGACGCAAGGAGCATATGGTTTGGTTTAAGTGGAGATGACATTAATCCTTTTGGGGAGGAGAGAAACAATCATAGCACCTGGCCCGTGACTCTATGTATCTACAACCTTCCTCCTTGGTTATGCATGAAGCAAAAGTTCATGTGGAATGAGCACAAACAGCAGGAATTGGACGTACGAGCATTGCTGTTTGTAACCATCAATGATTGGCCTACTCTTAGTAACCTTTCAGGACAGACAAACAAGGGATACAATGCATCCACGCACTATTTAGTTGATACCCAAAGTATATATTTGGACAAATGCAAGAAGAATGTGTACCTAGGACATCAGCGATTTCTTAAGACCAAGCACGCCTTAAGAAAGAAAGGCAAGCATTTCAAAGGTGAGGCAGACCACCGAAAGAAGCACGTCCTCCATACTGGGGATGATATACCTGATAGTGTCAAAGATTTACAAGTAATCTTTGGAAAGGGTCCTGGCAGACAATCAATTCCGAATGACGTTGGCAGAAGAAATCTATATTTGGGACCTACCCTATTGGAAAGACCTAGAGGTCCGCTCTGCAATCAACGTGATGCACATGACGAAGAATGTTTGCATGAACCTGCTAGGATTCTTGGGTGTGTATGGGAAGACAAAATATACACCGGAGGCACGAGAGGACCAGCAACGTGTGAACGAAAAAGACGACTTGCATCCAAAGCAGTATCTACGCTCATACCAAAGCAGAGAAGGAAGTCTTCTTTGAATGCCCGCTCAGTATCAAGGTCCCATTTGGCTTCTAGTTGAATTAAAGGGAATAATAAAAATGGCATAGAAAAAAATTCCAGAACCTAAAGTCTCATAACTGCCATGTGATTATGACGCAACTCCTTTCGGTTGCATTGAGGGGGCTTCTACTAGAAAATGTTTGATTAACCATTGTGAAGCTATGTCATTCCTCGATGCAATTTCCCAAAGGGTAATTGATCCAGAAACCCTTCCAAGGTTATAGAATGATTTGGTCCAATGTTTTGTCAGTTTCGAGTTGGTATTGCCATCATCCATGTTCAATATTATGATGCACATCCTAGTTCACCTAGTCGACGAGATTGCCATTCCGGGTCCTATATTTCTACACAATATGTTCCCATTTGAGAGGTTCATGGGAGTCTTAAAGAAATATGTTTGTAACCGTGCTAGGCCAGAAGGAAGCACCTCCACGAGCCATCAAAAGAGGAGGTCATTGGGTTTTGTGTTGACTTTATTCCTGACCTTAAGACGATTGGTGTTCCTCAATCGTGGTATGAGGGGAGACTGAGTGGAAAAGGCATGCTAGGAGAGGATTCAATAATATGTAGGGATGGGCATTCTTCGCAAGCACACTACACAGTTCTACATAATTCTACCTTGGTGACCCCGTATATCAATGAACGCAAGAATATTCTATACCCCAAACACCAGGAGCAGTCTGATGACTGGATTACACGTGAACACATCGGAACTTTCAGCAGTTGGTTGCGAATGGATCTCATGTCTAACAACACTATTGGAGATGAGTTGTACTTGTTCGCTAGGACACCATCTTCGACTGTATTGACTTACCAAGGGTATGAGATAAATGGGAATACATTTTACACGATCTCCCAAGATAAAAAGAGCACCAACCAAAATAGTGGTGTCCCCTTTGATGCAACAATCACCAATAGGGAAAAGGACACATATTATGGTTACATAGAGGAGATATGGGAACATGACTATGGACATGAATTTAAGGTCCCTTTGTTTCGGTGCAAAATGGGTCAATCTGTCAGGAGGCGGGGTACAGGTAGACCCGCAGTACGGAATGACAACAATGGATCTTAACAATCTTGGGTACACAGACGAACCATTCATCCTAGCCAATGATCTGGCGTAGGTTTTCTATGTGAAGGACATGTCTACCAAACCGAGAAAAAGAAAATATAAGGAAGAAAATACATCATACGATGAGCCAAAGCTCCACATAGTTCTTTCAGGGAAAAGAAACATCATGGGAGTGGAGGACAAGACATACGTGTCTGAAGATTATGAAAAGTTTCATGAAATTTCGTCCTTCAAAGTAAAGGCTGAACCAAGCATCCTCTTAAATGATGAAGATTCTCCATGGTTACGGCGTAATAGGCAAGGGAGATACGTGAAGAAAAAGTGAGGACGTTCTCTCTAGCTAAGACAGCATATCAGATGGTACGATTGTACAAGTAACTGTTCGACATATACAAGATAACAAAATATTTTGCACCTTTGATTCTGGGTTCAAAGCCATAGTTATGCTCCACAACTATTATGATGCTGGCTTTGATCTAGAATATCACTGCAGTTATATGTCAAAAAATGAAATCTCTTTGTAATAGATGAGTTTTCGTCCGAAACCCTGATACTTCGAAAGAGATTGTCCAATTTGTACACGAAGTGCATCCACTTTTTGCCGTAACCCTCTAAAGTTTCAGCACCTGCTATGTGGGTGAAATTGCTGTACCATCTCAAGTTTCAACCTTTTCATAGTTCATTTATAGTGCTTTTCAATTTCAGGGTCGTTTAGCTCAAAATAAATCATTAAATGCATGAAAATAGCAAATGAAGTTAAAAAAGGTTGAAAATTGATGATGTGGCTTTGAATGATGCATATTGAACGCACAAAAAGTATAGAGTTAAAATATGTTTAAAAAATAAAATCACTTTCTAATAGATGAGTTTTCGTCCGAAACCCTGATACTTCGAAAGAGATTGTCCAGTTTGTACACAAAGTGCATCCAGTTTTTCCTTAACCCTCTAAACTTTTTATCACATGCTATGTGGGTGAAATTATGATACCATGCCAAGTTTCAACCTTTTAAAAGGTTATTTGTATTGCTTTTCAACTTCAAGGTCATTTAGCTCAAAAAAATCATTAAATGCATGAAAAGGAAAATACTAATTACTTAACAGAAAAGAAAATATAACATTATTAGGTTAACAAAAAGTATCTTATAATATTCTTCATTTGTAGTGCCTTTTAGTTTCATGGTCATTTAGCTGGAAAAATCATTAAAATAATCAACTAAAAAGTTTTTATAAAACTCTAATAGCAAAAAGAATCAACTAAAAAGAATCATTTATAATATTTTGTTATGATCAACTAAAGCAAAACTATAATATTCTTCAATAGCAAAAAGAATCAAGTAAAAAAGCTTTTATAAACCTCTAGTTATGATCAAAATAATATTAACTTAATTTTTTTATAAAATTTATGCAATTAAAATTATCAATGTATTTTTTTTGTTAAAAACTTTAATAGCAAAAAGAATTTTCTTAAAAAAAAATTTGTTAAAAACTTTACTGGCAAAAATTTCAAAAAGTATTTTTCCTTAAAAACTTTAATATACAAAAAATAACATAAAAATACAAAAAATGTTCGCCTACTAGGCCACCACGGCGTGCATACGACTAGAAACCCAACTATACATGGGCCAGGATGCAGGCCCGCAAGGCAGGTAGGCCCAACAGGGCAGGATAGAGAGGAAATTTAGGCCCACGGCCTGCTTTAAAGAGGAGCTCGAGTTGGCAGCCACAGCAGGGCTTATAAAAAACTACGAGCGCGCTTCTCTTGGCAAGGTGGGACTAAACTTCCACCGCCCCTCGATCGTGCCAGGAACAGGCCTTTAGTCCTGGTTGGTGGCTCTAGCCGGGACTAAAGGCCCCCCTGAAGGCCCCTTTAGTCCCGGTCCAAACCACCAACCGGGAGTAAAGGCTTGGGCTTCCCGCCCTTTCGCCTTGTAAAATTCACCTTTAGTCCCGGTTGGTGGCTCGGACCGAGACTAAAGGGGGCCTTTAGTCACGGTTGGAGCCACCAACCAAGACTAAAGGGTGGGATATATAAGTGACACTTAGCAAAATTTCCAAATCCATCTGCTTTCTTCGATATCCTCCTCTCCTCCGACAATGCCGATGACCACCTGGACGCCGCCAGGCTACCGGACCTCACTCTCGCCTCCTCGAGCCCTACCCCGACGGTGTCCCCCGCTCCTCTCGCCACGCCCTGCCCCGACGCCATCATCATGCCCTGCCTCGACGTCGTCGTCACCGCGCCCTTGCCCCGATGCCGTCCCCGCGCACTTCCCTTGCCATGCCCTGACCCGACGCCGTTGCCGCACCCTGCCGTGACATTGTCATTGCCACGCCCTGCCCCCACGTCACCGTCGCCGGGCCCCTGCCCCGATGTCGTCCCCCCACGCGCTCCCCTCGTTGCCGGCAGGCCCTCCAGCTCCATCGCTCACCGCCCCCAGTGAGCTCCTCCGCTGCATGCTTTGCTTGCTGCCGCCGCTGCATTGCCGTTTTTTGTTCATAGAAATTTTTGTCTTTAGAGTTTATTTAGATTTTAGAGTTTAGTATGGGGTAGTGTCTTATTCAAAGTGATTGTTTTGTGCATCATACGATTATTATTAGGGGATATATATGTTCATTAGTTTGTTCGATAGTGCTTCAAAACTTCTTTAGTGATGCGACAAAAATATATTAAGAATGCTGAATTTTTGCTTAGTTATACTCTACTATAGCATATAGCCACCCCAAACGCTAGAAGAAAGAGCATTGTTGATCTCCTACCCCCTCCCGCCCCTACCCGTTTGTCGAAGGTGGCAGGTGGGGTCTTATATAACGCGACAACAATAATACCATATAGCACTATTGTTATGTGATACGTCTCCAACGTATCTATAATTTTTGATTGTTCCATGCTATTATATTATCTATTTTGGATGTTTTATATGTATTAATATGCTATTTTATATTATTTTTGGGACTAACCTATTAACGTAGAACTTAGTGCTAGTTTCTGTTTTTTCCTTGTTTTTGAGTATTGTAGATAAGGAATATTAAAGGAAGTCCAAACGGAATAAAATCTTTGCCATGATTTATCTTGGACCAGAAGAAACCTACCAGACTTGGAGATGAAGGTAGGAGACCTGTCGGGGAGTCACAAGCCTGCAGGGCGCGCCCTAGGGGGGGCTTGGCTTGTGGCCCCCCAGCAGGACTCCTAACCCTATTCTTCAGCCTATAAATTCCCAAAGATTCCCCCAATACCAAAAAGAGCCATGAAAATAGTTTTCCGCCGCCGGAACCCTCTGTTCCCGTGAGATCCCACCTTGGATCCTTTTTCGGTATTCTGCCGGAGGGGGATTCAATCACGGAGGGCATCTACATCAACTCCATTAATTGCCCCTCCGATGATGCGTGAGTAGTTCACCTCAGACCTTCAAGTCCATAGCTAGTAGCTAGATGGCTTCTTCTCTCTCTCTATGTTCTTCAATACCATGTTCTTCCCGATCTTAATGGAGATCTATCTGATGTAATACTATTTTGCGGTGTGTTTGTCGAGATTCGATGAATTGTGGGTTTATGTTCATATTATCTATGAATATTATTTGAGTCTTTTCTGAATTCTTATATGCATGATTTCATATCTTTGCAAGTCTCTTCGAGTTATTGGTTTGGTTTGGCCAATTAGATTCGTAATTCTTGCAATGGGAGAAGTGCTCAGTTTTGGGTTCAATCTTGCGGTGTCCTCACCCAGTGACAAAGTAGGGGTAGCGAGGCACGTATTTGTATTGTTGCCATTAAGGATAAAAATATGGGGTTTTCATCATATTGCTTGAGTTTACCCCTCTACATCATGTCATCTTACCTAATGGGCTACTCTGTTCTTCATGACATAAATACTCTAGATGCATGCAGGAGTCGGTCGATGTGTGGAGTAATAGTAGTAGGTGCAGAATCGTTTCGGTCTACTTGACACATACATGATGTCTATATGCATAATCATTGTCTTGGATAGCTTCATAATTATTCACTTTTCTATCAATTGCTCGACAGTAATTTCTTCACCATCGTATTATTTTCCTTCACGAGAAAAGCCTCTAGTGAAACCTATGGCCCCCGAGTCTATTTTCCATATTATATTTTCAGATCTATAAACAAAAATACAAAAAATACTTTGCTGCAATCTGTTTACTTTTCGTTTTAGTAATCTTCTATATCTATCTCTATCAGATCTCATTCTTGCAAGTAACCGGGAAGGGATTGACAACCCCTTTATAGCACTGGGTGCAAGTGTTTAATTGTTTTTGTAGGTGTGAAGATTGGGGACTTGCTTGTATCTCCTACTGGATTGATACCTTGGTTCTCAAAACTGAGGGAAATACTTATCTACTTTGCTGCATCACCCTTTCCACTTCAAGGGAAAACCAACGCAAGCTCAAGAAGTAGCAAGAAGGATTTCTGGCGCCGTTGCCGGGAAGATCTACATCAAGCCTACCAAGTCCCCATCACAAACTCATCTCTTGCATTTACATTATTTGCCATTTGCCCCTCGTTTTCCTCTCCCCCACTTCTAAAACGATTTTCAGAAAGTACAAAAAAGATTTTCCTCTTTATTCACCTTCTTTCGTTCGTCTTTTCGTTTGCCTTTTCTTTGCTTGTGTGTTAGAACGCTTAAACTCATGGCTAGCCTTACTACTATCGCTAGTACTCCCGAGAGTGAAGTTCTTCATATTAAGCAAAGGGAGGGAGAAAACCTAAAAGATGCTTGGTATAGAATTTGCAATGCTCAAAATAGATCTACTCGTAAGAAATCTACTACCATTCTCCTTCGCAATTTTTATGTGGGTGTTTCTCCTTGGAATAGATATGTTCTGGACAGTATTACAAGAGGAAATTTATTGGAAAGCCATACCTTTGAATCTTATAATGCTATGACAAATTTGGTAGGTTCACCCCCACTCATGGTTAATGAAACAATCTTAACTTTGGAACATGTGATGCGAAGGCTTGATATTATTGAAAATAAAGTTGCTACTATAGAGATAATTGAAAACTTGGATAAAAAGATTCACAATCATATTACTCAATATGGATCTAAGGTACGAGTTACTTTAAAAAACCTAAGGGAAAAAGAACTCATAGTTAATGAAAAATTGGATCAAGATTCCTCTAGAACTGGAAAGCTAGAGGACATTATTACCAACTTGGGTTCCGCTTTTGCCTCTGTTCATACAACTCCAAATTTTCATCCTACTAAGACTTCCAAATTTATTTATGTTCCTAGAAATAAGGGTGAATCCTCTAGAAAAGGAGATGAAGATCTTAACATGATAAGTGTTCACCCTAAATTTATTAATATTGTTCGGGAACCAATTGCTACAAGTGAATTTCTTGATTTCTTGCCTAGGAGTATGATTATTGATAAAACCAAAGAATCTCCTAGGGTTTATAAGTGTGCAATTGAGGAATTGCATAACAAAGATGACAATACCTAGATCTATTGCGTTTTGCCTAGCTAAGGGCGTTAAACAATAGCGCTTGTTAGGAGGCAAGCCAATTTTATTTTTATGCTTTTGTTTTTGCTTCTGTTTTTGAGTGTTTTCCACATTATTACCTCTATATTTATTTGTTTGTGTGTTTTAATTAGTGTTTGTGCCAAGTAAGACCTTTGGGATGGTTTACGGTGATCGTTGATTTGGTTTTGCTGAAAAACAGAAACTTTTGCGCTCAGTCTAGGATTTTTATAAATTCACCAGAGCGTCATTGGATCTGCATTTTTTTACAAAAGATTGATATTAAAATTTCCCAGAATTTCCTATTTTTCAGAATTTTTGGAGTTACAGAAGTATTCAAAGTCTACAGATTGCTACAGACTGTTTTGTTTTAGACAGATTCTGTTTTATTTGTGTTGTTTGCTTATTTTGATGTATCTATGGGATGTATCGGGGGGGGGGGGGTATGAACCACGGAGAAGTTAAAATACAGTATATATTACACCAATATAAATAAAGAATGAGTTTAAAGTGGTGATTTGTTTTTCTTATACTAACGGATCTCACGAGTTTTCTGTTGACTTTTGTGTTGTGAAGTTTTCAAGTTTTGGGTAAAGATTTGATGGACTATGGAATAAGGAGTGGCAAGAGCCTAAGCTTGGGGATGCTAAAGGCTCCCCAAGCCATATTAAAGGATACCAAAGAGACTAAGCTTGGGGATGCCCCGGAAGGCATCTCCTCCTTTGTCTTCAATCCATCGGTAAATTTACTTGAGGCTATATTTTTATTCACCACATGATATGTTTTTTCCTTGGAGCGTCTTGTATGATATGATTCTTTGATTTTTAGTTTGCCACAATCATCCTTGATGCATACATATTTTGAGAGAGACATGTGTTAATCGTGAATTTATTATAATACTCTTTGTGCCTCACTTATATCTTTTGAGCTAGGCAATGTTGCTCTAGTGCTTCACTTATATCTTTTTAGAGCACGGTGGTGTTTCATTCTATAGAAATTATTAAACCCTCATACCTCGCTTATATTATTTTAAGAGTATTTAAATAGCATGGTAATTGGTTTAGGTTATGAATTTAGTCCTAATATAATGGGCATCCAAGAGGGATATAATAACAACTTTGATATAAAGTGCATTGAATACTATGAGAAGTTTGATTCCTTGCATATAGTTTTGAGATATAGAGATGGTGATATTAGAGTCATGCTAGTGAGTAATTGTGGATTGGTAGAAATACCTATGTTAAAGTTTATGATTCATGTAGCATGCATGTATGGTGAACCGTTATGTAACGAAGTCAAAGCATGATTTGTTTAATGATTGTCATCCTTTGTGTGAGGGTCGCGAGCGCGTGATGGTTAACTCCTACCAACCTCTCCCCTAGGAGCATGCGTCTAATACTTTTCTTTGATAAATAATAGAATTTTGCAGTAAGTATGTGAGTTCTTTATGACTAATATTGAGTCCATGGATTAAACGCACTCTCACCCTTCCACCTTTGCTAGCCTCTCTAGTATCGCGCAACTTTCGCCGGTGCATTAAACCCACCTTCCTCAAAACAGACACCATATACCTTCCTCAAAACAGCCACCATACCTACCTATTATGGCATTCCATAGCCATTTCAAGATATATTGCCATGCAACTTCCACCGTTCCGTTTAGTATGACACACACCATCACTTTCATATTGCTTTGCATGATCGTAAGACAGCTAGCAGGATGTTTTCATGGCTTGTCCGGTTTTTCGATGTCATTTGCTATGCTAGATCATTGCACATCCCGGTACACCACCGGAAGCATTCATATAGAGTCATATTTTTTTCTAGGTATCGAGTTGTAAGTAAATAAAAGTGCGATGTTCATTATTATTAGAGCATTGTCCCGTGAGAGAAATGGAAGATGGAAGCTATGATTCCCTCATAAGTTGGGATGAGTCTCCGGACTTCACAAATAATAAAAGATGCCAATGAAGCCCAAATAAAAAAAGAGTGCAAAGATGCCCACCAAAAAAGAGAAAAAAAGAGAGAACAGAGATAAGGGACAATGCTACTATCTTTTTTCCACACTTGTTCTTCAAAGTAGCACCATGATATTTATGGTAGAGAGTCTCTTATTTTGTCACTTTCATATAACTAGTGAAATTTTTCATCATGACGCACGTCCACTTAGTTTCTTTTTGAGCTTTCATACACTTATAGCTCTAGTGCATCCGTTGCATGGCAATCCCTACTCACTCACATTGATATCTATTGATGGGCATCTCCATAGCCCGTTGATATGCATAGTTGATGTGAGACTATCTTCTCCTTTTCCTCACAACCTCCACCATATTCTATTTCACCTATAGTGCTATATCCACGGCTCACGCCCATGTATTGCGTAAGAGTTGAAAAGGTTTGAGAACATAAAATGTGTGAAACAATTGCTTGACTTGTCATCGGGGTTGTGCATGATTTAAATACTTTGTGTGGTGAAGATGGAGCATCGCCAAGCCATATGATTTTGTAGGGATAGCTTTTTGAGGCCATGTTATTTCGAAAGGACACAATTGCCTTGTTAGTATGCTTGAAGTATTATTGTTTTTATGTCAACATTAAACTTTTGTTTTGAATCTTGCAGATCTGAATATTCATGCCACAGTAAAGAATATTACATGGATAAATATGTTAGGTAGCATTCAATATCAAAAATTCTGCTTTTTATCATTTACCTACTCGAGGGCAAGTAGGAATTAAGCTTGGGGATGCTTGATATGTCTCCAACGTATCTATAATTTTTGATTGTTCCATGATATTATATTATCTATTTTGGATGTTATATATATATTAATATGCTATTTTATATTATTTTTGGGACTTTGTTAACCTGGAGCCTAGTGCCAGTTTTCTGTTTTTCCTTGTTTTTGAGTATTGCAGATAAGGAATATTAAACAGATTCCAAACAGAATAAAATCATCGTGATGATTTTTCTTGGACTAGAAGAAACCTACCAGACTTGGAGATGAAGGCAGGAGACCTATCGGCGAGTCACAAGCCTGCAGGGCACGCCCTAGGGGGGGGGGGGCTGGCTTGTGGCCCCCCAACAGGACTCCTAACCCTATTCGTCGGCCTATAAATTCCCAAATATTCCCACAATACCAAAAAGCCACGAAAATACTCTTCCTCCTCCAGAACCCTCTGTTCCCATGAGATCCCATCTTGGAGGCTTTTCTGGTAATCTGCCGCAGGGCGATTCGATCACAGAGGGCATCTACATCAACTCCATTGCCCTTCCGATGATGCGTGAGTAGTTCACCTCAGACCTTCGGGTCCATATATAGTAGCTAGATGGCTTCTTCTCTCTCTCTATGTTCTTCAAGACCATGTTCTTCATGATCTTCATGGAGATCTATCCGATGTAATACTCTTTTGCGGTATGGTTGTCAAGATCCGATGAATTGTGGGTTTATGTTCAGATTATCTATGAATATTATTTGAGTCTTTTCTGAATTTCTTATATGCATGATTTCATATCTTTGCAAGTCTCTTCGAGTTATTGGTTTGGTTTGGCCAACTAGATTGGTAATTCTTGCAATGGGAGAACTGCTCAGTTTTGGGTTCAATCTTGCGGTGTCCTCACCCAGTGACAAAGTAGGGGTAGCGAGGCACGTATTTGTATTGTTGCCATCAAGGATAAAAATATGGGTTTTCCATCATATTGCTTGAGTTTAGCTATCTACATCATGTCATCTTACCTAATGGGTTACTCTGTTCTTCATGACATAAATACTCTAGATGCAGGCAGGAGTCGGTTGATGTGTGGAGTAATAGTAGTAGGTGCAGAATCGTTTCGATCTACTTGACACGGCCGTGATGTCTATATGCATAATCATTGCCTTGGATATCTTCATAGTTATGTGCTTTTCTATCAATTGCTTGACAATAATTTGTTCACCCACCGTATTATTTTCCTTCATGAGAGAAGCCTCTAGTGAAATCTATGGCCCCGGGGTCTATTTTCCATATTATATTTTCAGATTTATAAACCAAAAATACCAAAAATACTTTGCTGCAATCTTTTTACTTTTTTTTTAATTTTCGTTTTAGTATTCTTCTATATCTATCTATATCAAATCTCATCCTTGCAAGTAACCGTGAAGGGATTGACACTTTTATAGCGTTGGCTGCAAGTGTTTGATTGTTTGTGTAGGTGCAAAGATTGCGGACTTGATTGTATCTCCTACTGGATTGATACCTTGGTTCTCAACAACTGAGGGAAAAAATTATCTACTTTGTTGCATCACCCTTTCCTCTTCAAGGGAAAACCAACGCAAGCTCAAGAAGTAGCATTACGTATAATACTATTGACGTCTAATTCACATGTCTTACCTAGTGAACCAAAGGGACTTTATTTATTCGGTAGGTGGCATAGGTCAATGGGTTAGAATAATGGATATTTCAATCTCCTGCATAGCGATTGTTTGTAATTCTGTCGGGAATTCAAATTGAAGAACAATTTTTTTGCAAATTATCCTCTCCCGAATGTACCCACTGTTTTCTGCCACCATAAACCCTATATTGGATAATTGATCTTGATATAAATGATGCACAAAAGCTCAACAATCAATTAGAAATTTACATGGTGTTCATTGAATTCAACATGAGGGGAGGGGCGTCGTTAAAACATAACCCCGATAATTTTGGTATAACTTCGACATGAGGGGGGGGGGGGGAGGAGTCATCGACGATCGTCTAAAACTGACTGTTATAAAACTTGTCAACTTTGCATGATGTTTGCCACTAATCCATTGCTCATATGCATATGATTCCTTGTTGTGATTAGGTCTATGTTTGCCAGTAATCCATCTCTCATGGTTGTATATTGCCATGTTGTGATATTTGCAGAAACTATGGACACAAACTTAAAGAAAGAAGAGTTGTTGGGGGATATAATCCGCAACGGAGGTCATGATAGCACCTAGTCGTTTGTCAATGACACCGATGGTGAGGGAAGAGAGGATGACGGCTCTGATGATCGAATGGGGGGAGGAGATGACGGCTCCGGTGATCGAATGGAGGAGGAAGGAGATGATGGCTCTGCCGGTGGTGGAGCCTTAACTATTGCAAAGTTCGGCAAGGTATATATATATATATTCATTAAGCCTCTGCTGACTAGATGCATTAATTGTTTTGTATGGACGTATATTAACGCTTCTTTCTTCTTTTAGCCCTCCAGATCGAGCCAAACTTCTGTAAAGAGACGAGGCTCGAAGAAAAGGTTGGGCCAGGATGAAAGGTTCACAATCGAAGAAGTTGCTCCAGATGGCCAACCGATTGCTCCCAAGCGGACCAAAGAAAAATTTATACATCAGTGCGGAGTTATTGTTAGGGACATTGTCCCGATCAGCATCCAGGAATGGAATAAGAATAAGGGAGGTGAAGTTTCTTATGTCGACTATAGACAGAAAGATGAGATTTGGAACTCGCTGATGACAAGTTTCAGCCTACCGCCAGAGGAGGATCTAAATAACCCAGTTATACAGAAAAAAGTCAAGCCATTTGCTCTTAAAAAGATGCCACAACTATTCAAGAACTGGAAGAAACCATTGAACAAAAAGTTTGTCGAGAAATACGAGACTCCAGAATTCACCGGTCAATATGCGAAGATAAAAGAGATCACTGGCCCGCATTTGTGGCTTACAAGGAATCAGAGAAAGCTAAGAAAAGGTCATAGACAAGTAAGATAAATGCCACAAAGAAGAAGTATCACCATGTTACGGGGTCATGTGGCTACAATGTTGCCCGGCCTACGTGGGACAAAGCTGAGAACAATCTACTTGCTAAAGGGGTCCAACCAACGACATTGAACTGGCCCGATCGGTGTAGTACATAGTTCTTCGGGCATGGGGAACTTTGAACCCACAAACAGGAAAGTGTGTTTTCACGAAAGGTCAACTTGAAACACCCGTCAAAATTATTGACGAAGCAATCAAGGAAGTGCAGGAAGGGAGGTTCCATCCTGACAGAGAGAAGGACGAGCTGTCAAAGGCCCTCAGGAATCCTGAACACCCTGGACGAACTAGAGGCACATCAGGCTCCGTTGCGTGGAAGTATGGGTTTCTGGACAACACCGATTATAGAAACTGAGGGAGAAAGAAGAAAGTGGAAGCATATCAGATGCATAAGATGGAACGAAGATTAGCGTTGCTATAGGCACGTACCTGTGAGCGAGCTATTACCGGCCCACCATCTAAGCAGCACGAAGATCCTTCATTCGATACTGCCCACAAAGCTACGTGACCATCTCAGCAAAAAAGCAGTGTGGCTTCCACGGAGCTTGTTCAACCTGATATCACGGCTCCTCGCTACCCCATGGATGGTATCATGGAGAGGGAACATTGGGAGCTAATTGCAAAATGCCATAACCAAACCTTGAAGGTGGCGGTTAGCTATGTCTTACCTCCTCGACCTGATAGAACTTTCCATGTCGCTCCGATTCTAGATGGCTTTGCTGTTGTCGGGGTGGATGAAGTTATGAACGGATTTGAGGGGCTGGAGCTTGAATACCCTACAGGTGAAGGGGAGGTTCATCTGAAAATGCCGCCAGGACTACCTGAGTATGGAGAAATGAAAACATCGTGCTTCCAAACTGGACGCCGCCTCAGCACACTCAGTCGGAGGAGGCCCCTCAACAGACTCAGCTGGAGGAGGCCCCTCGGCAGAATCCTCCCGCGCCACAGCTGTCTCTGCCGCTTCAGCAGACTCCACCTTATTCCCCGCATCAAGGGATTTCGCCTCCTCCGCCACGTCAGCGGTCTTCAATTCCTCCGTCGGGTCAGCTAACTCTGCCGCCCCAGCATCGGCAGAAGAGAGCCGTCGCCGCTCCGGCGGCTAGCAGCAATACAACAACGAAGAAATCCAGAGCAGGTCCTGTTGGGAGACGTAGTAGTAAATCAAAAAATTTCCTACGTGTCACCAAGATCTATCTATGTAGAAACCAGCAACGAGCAAAGGGGGAGTGCATCTTCATAGCTTTGACTATCGCAAAGCGGAAGCGTTACTTGAACACGGTTGGTGGAGTCATACTCGCAGCGATTTAGATCGCGGTGGATTCCGATCTAAGCGCCGAACAACGACACCTCCTCGTTCAACACATGTGCAGCCCGGTGACGTCTCCTATGCCTTGATCCAGCAAGGAGGAAGGAGAGGTTGAGGAAGAGCTCCGACAGCACGATGGCGTGGTGATGGTGGGGCTGCATGGTACTTCGGCAGGGCTTTGCCAAGCACTACGGAGGACGAGGAGGAGAAGGGGTAGGGCTATGCCGAGAGGGAGAGAAACTTGTGTGTTGGTAGCCCCACTATATATAGAAGGAGGAGGAGGGAGGGTGCAGCCCCTAGATGGTACTTGGGGCGGCGGCCAAGGGAGGGGAGAGGTGGTGCGGCAGCCCTAGGCACCCTAGGGTGGGCCTAGGGCCCATCTGGGCCTAGGGTTTGCTCCCCCTCTCTCTGTGCCTTGGGCCAGGTGGGAGGCGCACCAGCCCACCTAGGGGCTGGTTCCCTCCCACTCTTGGCGCATGTAGCCTCCTCGGGCTGGTGGCCCCTCCCAGTGGACCCCCCGAAACCCTTCCGGTGGTCCCGATACATTACCACCGGTGCCCGAAACACTTCCGGTGACCAAAACCTCACTTCTTATATATGAGTCTTTACCTCCGGACCATTCTGGAACTCCTTGTGACGTCTGGGATCTCATCCGGGACTCCGAACAACCTTCGGTAACCATGTACACTATTTCCCTATAACCCTAGCAATATCGAACTTTAAGTGTGTAGACCCTACGGGTTCGGGAGGCATGTAGACATGACCGAGACACCTCTCCGGTCAATAACCAACAACGGGATCTGGATACCCATGTTGGCTCCCACATGCTCCACGGTGATCTCATCGGATGAACCACGAGTTCGGGGATTCAATCAGTCCCGTATACAATTCCCTTTGTCTACCGGTACGATACTTGCCCGAGATTCGATCGTCGGTATCCCTATACCTTGTTCAATCTCGTTACTGGCAAGTCTCTTTACTCGTTCCATAACACATCATCCCTTGGATAACTCCTTAGTCACATTGAGCTCATTATGATAATGTCTTACCGAGTGGGCCCAGAGATACCTCTCCGTCACACGGAGTGACAAATCGCAGTCTCGATTCGTGCCAACCCAACAGATACTTTTGGGGGTACCCGTAGCATGCCTTTATAGCCACCCAGTTATGTTGCGACTTTTGGCACACCCAAAATATTCATACGTTATCTGGGAGTTGCACAATCTCATGGTCTAAGGAAACGATACTTGACATTAGAAAAGCTTTAACAGACGAACTACAGGATCTTGTGCTATGCTTAGGATTGGGTTTTGTCCATCACATCATTCTCCTAATGATGTGATACCGTTATCAACGACATCCAATGTCCATGGTCATGAAACCTTGACCATCTATTGATCAACGAGTTAGCCAACTAGAGGCTCACTAGGGACATGTTGTGGTCTATGTATTCACACATGCATTACGGTTCCCGGTTAATACAATTATAGCATGAACAATAGACAATTATCATGAACAAGGAAATATAATAATAACCATTTTATTATTGCCTCTAGGGCATATTTCCAACAGTCTCCCACTTGCACTAGAGTCAATAATCTAGTTACATTGTGATGTATCGAACACCCATAGAGTTCTGGTGTTGATCATGTTTCGCTCGTGAGAGAGGTTTAGTCAACGGATCTGCAACATTCAGATCCGTATGTAATTTACAAATATCTATATCTCCTTCCTGAATGCAATCACAAATGGAGTTGAAGCGGCGCTTGATGTGTCTTGTCTTCTTGTGAAACCTGGGCTCCTTGGCAAGGGCAATAGCTCTAGTGTTGTCATAGAATAGAGGCATCGGGCCCGACGCACTGGGAATCACTCCTAGGTCGGTGATGAACTTCTTCATCCATACTCCTTCCTTTGCTGCTTCCGAAGCAGCTATGTACTCCGCTTCACATGTAGATGCCGCCATGACACCTTGCTTGCTGCTGCACTAGCTGACTGCCCCTCTATTCAAAATATTCACGTATCCGGTTTGTGACTTGGAGTCATCCGGATCTGTGTCGAAGCTAGCATCGACGTAACCCTTTACGACGAGCTCTTCGGCACCTCCATATACGAGAAACATGTCCTTGGTTCTTTTCAGGTACTTCAGGATATTCTTGACCGCTGTCCAGTGTTCCGCTTCAGGATCACTTTGGTATCTCCCTACCAAACTTATGGCAAGGTTCACATCAGGTCTGGTACACAACATGGCATATATAATAGAGCCTATGGCTGAAACATAGGGGATGACACTCATCTTTTCTCTATCCTCTGTCGTGGTCGGGCATTGAGTCGTACTCAATCTCACACCCTGTAACACAGGCAAGAACCCTTTCTTGGACTGATCCACATTGAACTTCTTCAATATCTTGTCAAGGTATGTGCTTTGTGAAAGACCTATGAGGCGTCTCGATCTATCTCTATAGATCTTGATGCCTAATATGTAAGCAGCTTCTCCAAGGTCCTTCATTGAAAAACACTTATTCAAGTAGGCCTTTATTCTTTCCAAAAGTTCTATATCATTTCCCATCAACAATATGTCATCCGCATATAATATGAGAAATACTACAGAGCTCTCACTCACTTTCATGTAAATACAGGGTTCTCCATAAACCTGTATAAACCCAAACACTTTAATCACCTCATTAAAGCGAATGTTCCAACTCCGAGATGCTTGCACCATCCCATAGATTGAGCGTAGAATCTTCCATACTTTGTTAGCATTCTTAGGATCGACAAAACCTTCCGGCTGCATCATATACAATTCTTCCTTAAGGAAACCATTAGGAATGCCGTTTTGACGTCCATTTGCCAGATCTCATAATTATAAAAAGCGGCAATTGCTAGCATGATTCGGACGGACTTCAACATTGCTACGGGTGAGAAAGTCTCATCTTAGTCAACTCCTTAAACTTGTCAATAACCCTTAGCGACAGGCCGAGCCTTATAGACGGTCACATTACTATTCGCGTCAGTCTTCTTCTTAAAGATCTATTTATTTTCTATGGCTATCTTATCATCGGGAAAGTCCACCAAAGTCCATACTTTGTTCTCATACATGGATCCTATCTCGAATTTCATGTCTTCAAGCCATTTTTTGGAATCCGGGCCCGCCATCGCTTCTTCATAGTTCGAAGGTTCACCGCTGTCCAACAACATGATCTCCAGGACAGGGTTGTCGTACCACTCTGGTGCGGAACGTGTCCTAGTGGACCTTCGAATAGAAACTTGATATGAAGCTTCATGATCATCATCATTAACTTCCTCTCCAGCCGATGCAGGCTCCACAGAAACAACTTCCTGTGCCACGCTACTCTCCGGTTCGAGTGGAGGTACAATTACCTCATCAAGTTCTATTTTCCTCGCACTTACTTCTTTCGAGAGAAACTCTTTCTCTAAAAATGATCCATTCTTGGCAACAAAGACTTTGCCTTCGGATCTAAGGTAGAAGGTATACCCAACAGTTTCTTTGGCGTATCCTATGAAGACACACTTTTCCGCTTTAGGTTCGAGCTTCTCAGGTTGAAGTTTCTTCACATAAGCATCGCATCCCCAAACTTTCAGAAACGACAGCTTAGGTTTCTTTCCAAACCATAATTCATACGGTGTCGTCTCAGCGGAATTTAACGGTGCCCTATTTAAAGTGAATGCGGCAGTCTCTAATGCATATCCCCAAAATGATAGCGGCAAGTCGGTAAGATACATCATAGATTGCATCATATCCAATAGAGTGCGATTACGATGTTCATACACACCATTTCGCTGAGGTGTGCCAGGCGGCGTGAGTTGTGAAACAATTCCACATTTCCTTAGGTGCATGCCAAACTCATGACTCAAATATTCTCCGCCACGATCAGATCACAGGCACTTTATTTTCCTGTCATGTTGATTCTCTACCTCACTCTGAAATTCCTTGAATTTTTCAAAGGTTTCAGACTTGTGTTTCATTAAGTAGACATACCCATATCTGCTTAAGTCATCGGTGAGGGTGAGAACATAACGGTAGCCAGCACGAGCCTCAACACTCATTGGACCGCATACATCAGTATGCATTATCTTCAACAAGTCAGTTGCTTGCTCCATTGTCCCGGAGAACAGAGTCTTGGTCATCTTGCCCATGAGGCATGGTTTGCACGTGTCAAATGATTCAAAATCAAGAGACTCCATAAGTCCATCAGGATGGAGTTTCTTCATGCTTTTGACACCGATATGACCAAGGCGGCAGTGCCACATGTAAGTGGGACTATCGTTATCAACCTTACACTTTTTGGTACTAACACTATGAACATGTGTAACATCACGTTCGAGATTCATCAAAAATAAACCATTGACCAGCGGGGCATGACCATAAAACATTTCTCTCATATAAATAGAACAACCATTATTCTCAGATTTAAATGAGTAGCCATCTCGCATCAAACGAGATCCAGATACAATGTTCATGCTCAAAGCTGGTACTAAATAACAATTATTGAGGTTTAAAACTAATCCCAAAGGTAGATGTGGAGGTAGCATACTGACGGCGATCACATCGACCATGGAACCATTCCCGACGCGCATCGTCACCTCGTCCTTTGCTAGTCTCCACTTATTTTGCAGCTCTTGCTTGGAGTTACAAATGTGAGCAACTGCACTGGTATCAAATACCCAGGAGCTACTACGAGCGCTGGTAAGGTACACATCAATAACAAGTATGTCATATATACCTTTAACGTTGCCGACCTTCTTATCCGCTAAGTACTTGGGGAAGTTCCGCGTCCAGTGACCGGTACCCTTGCAATAAAAGCACTCAGTCTCAGGCTTGGGTCCATTCTTGTTCTTCTTCCTGGCAACTTGCTTACCGGGCATGGCAACTGCTTTGCCTTCCTTCTTGAAGTTCTTCTTACCCTTGCCTTTCTTGAAACTAGTGGTCTTATTGACCATCAACACTTGATGCTCCTTTTTGGTCTCAACCTCCGCTGATTTTAGCATCGAGTACAACTCAGGAATGGACTTCTCCATCCCTTGCATGTTTTAGTTCATCATAATGCTCTTGTAGTTAGGTGGGAGTGAATGGAGGATTCTGTCAATAACCGAGTCATCCGGAAGATTAACTCCCAGGTGAGGCACGCGGTTGTGCAACCCAGACATTTTGAGTATGTGCTCGCTGACAGAACTATTTCCCTCCATCTTACAGCTGAAGAACTTGTCGGAGACATCATATCTCTCGACCCGGGCATGAGCTTGGAAAACCATTCTCAACTCTTGTAACATCGCATATGCTCCGTGTTGCTCAAAACGCTTTTGTAGCCCCGGTTCAAAGCTGTAAAGCATGCCGCACTGAACCAGGGAGTAATCATCACAGCGCGACTGCCAGGCACTCATAACATTTTGATCCTCTAGGAAAATGGGTGCATCACCTATGGTGCATCAAGGACATATAATCTTTTGGAAGCTATGAGGATGATCCTCAAGCTACGGACCTAGTCTGTATAGTTGCTTCCATCGTCTTTCAGCGTGGTTTTCTCTAGGAACGCGTTGAAGTTAAGGGCAACATTAGTGTTGGCCATTGGATCTACAATATAGATTGTAAAGACAATTTTAGACTAAGTTCATGATAATTAAGTTCACATAATCAAATTATTTAATGAACTCCCACTTAGATAGACATCTCTCTAGTCATCCAAGTGACACATGATCCACGTCAACTAGCCCGTGTCCGATCATCACGTGAGACGGACTAGTCATCAATGGTGAACATCTCCATGTTGATCGTGTCTTCTATATGACACATGTTCGACCTTTCGGTCTCCCGTGTTCCGAGGCCATGTCTATACATGCTAGGCTCGTCAAGTCAACCTAACTATATTGTGTGTGTAAATCTGGCTTACACCCGTTGTATGCGAATGTTAGAACCTATCACTCCCGATCATCACGTGGTGCTTCGGAACAATGAACCTTAGCAAAGGTGCACAGTTAGGGTGAACACATTTCTTGAAATTTTAGTGAGAGATCATCTTCTTTAGCTACTGTCGTTCTAAGCAAATAAGATGTAAACATGATAAACATCACATGCAATCAATATAGTGACATGATATGGCCAATATCATCTTGCTCCTTTGATATCCATCTTCGGGGCACCATGATCATCACTGTCACTGGCATGACACCATGATCTCCATCATCGTGTCTTCATGAAGTTGTCTCGCCAACTATTACTTCTACTACTATGGCTAACGATTAGCAATAAAATAAGTAATTACATGGTGTTTATGATTGACACGCAGGTCATACAATAAATTAAGACAACTCTTATGGCTCTTGCCGATTGTCATACTCATCGACATGAAAGTCGTGAATCCCTACAAGAACATGATCAATCTCATACATCACATATATCACATCACATTCTTTGGCCATATCACATCACACGACATATGCTGTAAAAACAAGGTAGACGTCCTCTAATTTGTTGTTGCAAGTTTTTACGTGGCTGCTATAGGTTTCTAGCAAGAACGTTTCTTACCTACGCAAAAACCACAACGTGATATGCCAATTTCTATTTAGCCTTCATAAGGACCCTTTTCATCGAAACTGATCCGACTAGAGTGGGAGAGACACACACCCGCTAGCCACCTTATGCAACAAGTGCATGTCAGGCGGTGGAACCAGTCTCACGTAAGCGTACGTGTCAAGTCAGTCTGGGCCGCTTCATCCCATAATACCGCCGAATCAACATAAGACTAGTAACGGCAAGACAATTGAAAAAACATGCACAACACCTTGTGTTCTACTCGTGCATAGATTCTACGCATAGACCTAGCTCTGATACCACTGTTGGGAGACGTAGTAGTAAATGAAAAAAAAGTCGTACGTGTCACCAAGATCTATCTATGGAGAAACCAGCGACGAGCAAAGGGGGAGTGCATCTTCATACCTTTGAAGATCGCAAAGTGGAAGCGTTACTAGAACGCGGTTGGTGGAGTCGTACTCGCAACGATTCAGATCATGGTGGATTCCGATCTAAGCGCCGAACAACGGCGCCTCCACGTTCAACACACGTGCAGCCCGGTGATGTCTCCTATGCCTTGATCCAACAAGGAGGAAGGAGAGGTTGAGGGAGAGCTCCGGCAGCACGACGGCACGGTGACGGTGGAGCTGCATGGTACTCCAGCAGGGCTTCGCCAAGCACTATGGAGGATGAGGAGGAGAAGGGGTAGGCCTGTGCCGAGAGGGAGAGAAACTTGTGTGTTGGCAGCCCCCAAAGACCCCACTATATATAGGAGGAGGAGGAGGAAGGGCACAGCCCCTAGGGTGTTGGGGAACGTCGCATGGGAAACAAAAATTTTCCTACGCACACGCAAACCTATCCATGGTGATGAGCATCTACGAGAGGGAGAGTGGATCTACATACCCTTGTAGATCGCTAAGCGGGAAGCGTTAAGAAACGCGGTTGGTGTAGTCGAACATCTTCGCGATCCAAATCGCCGAGCGTCCCGCGATCTCATCACGATCCGTCCCGAGATCCCATCACGATCCGTCCCGCGATCTCATCACGATCCGTCTCACGATCTTGATCACGATCTGTCCCGCGAACTCATCACGATCCGTTCCGCGATCTCATCACGAACCGTCTCGCGATCTCGATCACGGTCCTTCCGATCTAGCGCCGAACGGACGGCACCTCCGCGTTCAGCACACGTGCAGCTTGATGACGATCTCCACCGTCTTGATCCAGCAAGAGGAGGTGGAGAGGAGAGAGAGTTCACCGGCAGCATGACGGCGCTCCGGTGATGGTGGTGGAGTGATTCCGGCAGGGCTTCGCCTAAGCGCTGCGGAAAACCGATCTAGAGGAGAAACTGTGCACCGGTGAAACGGGTAGCACGTGGCCGGAAATTCTGTCCAAAAACCACCCAATCCACTAGTATATATAGGAGGAGAGGAGAGGAGAGGCAGCCAAGGCCTTTGGGTCGGCCGAAATAGGAGGTGGGAAGAAATCCTACTTCACCTCCAATCCTAGTTGGAGTAGGATTGCCTCCTATTGGCTGATTTTCCACTTTTTGCTTTAGGACTTTCTCTCCTGCGCCATGGGCCTTTGTGGCTGTTTTCCCAGCCCACTAAGGGCTGGTTATTATTCTCCCACAGCCCATGGACCTCTTGGGGTCGAAATACCCCTCCCGGAGGCCTCCCGGTACACTACCGGCACTCCCGGTACACTACCGGCACTCCCGGTACACTACCGATGAGCCCGAAACTTTTCCGGAAACCAAACTGGGACTTCCTATATATGAATCTTTACCTCCGGACCATTCCGGAGCTCCTCGTGATGTCCGGGATCTCATCCGGGACTCCGAACAAACTTCGGTCACCACCATACATAACTCTACACTACCGAAACGTCACCGAACCTTAAGTGTGCAGACCCTGCGGGTTCGAGAACTATGTAGACATGACCGAGACACCTCTACGGTCAATAACCAATGGCGGGACCTGGACGTCCACATTGGTTCCTACATATTCTACGAAGATCTTTATCGGTCGAACCTCTATGTCAAGGATTCAGTTAATCCCGTATATCGTTCCCTTTGTTCTTCGGTATGTTACTTGCCCGAGATTCGATCGTCGGTATCTCCATACCTAGTTCAACCTCGTTACCGGCAAGTCTCTTTACTCGTTCCGTAATACAAGATCCCGCAACTAACAATTAGTCACATTGCTTGCAAGGCTTATTGTGATGTTGCATTACCGAGTGGGCCCCGAGATACCTCTCCGTTACACGGAGTAACAAATCCAAGTCTCGATCCATGCCAACTCAACAGACACCATCGGAGATACCTGTAGAGCACCTTTATAGTCACCCAGTTACGTTGCGACGTTTGATACACACAAGGCACTCCTCCGATATCCGTGAGTTGCATGATCTCATGGTCATAGGAACATATACTTGACATGCAGAAAACAGTAGCAATAAACTGACACGATCATATGCTATGTTTGTAGTTTGGGTCTTATCCATCACATCATTCTCCTAATGATGTGATCCCGTTATCAAATGACATCTCATGTCCATGGCTAGGAAACCTTAACCATCCTTTGATCAACAAGCTAGTCCATTAGAGGCATACTAGGGACATGGTTTTGTCTATGTATCCACACATGCATTTAAGTCTCCGATCAATACAATTATAGCATGGATAATAAACGATTATCATGAACAAGGAAATATGATAATAACTAATTTATTATTGCCTCTAGGGCATATTTCCAACAGTCTCCCACTTGCACTAGAGTCAATAATCTAGTTCACATCACCATGTGATTCGCATTGTTATGAATCTAACACCCAATGAGTTCTGGGGCTCGATCATGCTTTGCATGTGAGAGAGGTCTTATAGTCAACGGGTCTGCGATATTCAGATCCATGTGTACTTTGTATATCTCTATGTCAAACCGTAAACACTGCTACCACACTCCACTTGGTACTATTTCCAAATGGCTGCTCCACTATACGTATCCAGATTGCTACTACTAGTCATCCGGATAGGTGTTAAAGCTTGCATCGACGTAACTCTTTACGACGAACTCTTTATCACCTCCATAATCAAGAAACATTTCCTTAGTCCTCTGGTTACTAAGGATAATTCCGACCGCTGTCCAGTGATCCACTCCTGGACCACTCTTGTACCCCTTGACAGACTCATGGCAAGGCACACATAGGTGCGGTACACAACATGGCATAATATAGAGCCTATGGCTAAGGCATAGGGGACGACGTTCGTCCTTTCTCTTTCTTCTGCCGTTGTCGAGCTTTGAGTCTCACTCAACTTCACACCTTACAAATCAGACGAGAACTATTTCTCTGGCTGATCCATTTTGAACTCTTTCAAAATCTTGTGAAGGTATGCACTCATTGAAAGTCTCATCAAGCATCTTGATCTATCTCTATAGATTTTGATGCTCAATAATTAGGTAGCTTTATCCAGGTCTTCCTTTGAAAAACACTTTTCAAACAACCTTTTATGCTTTCCAGAAATTCTACATTATTTCCGATCAACAATATGTCAACCACATATACTTATCAGAAACTCTATAGTGCTCCCACTCACTTTATTGCAAATACAAGTTTCTCGTAAACTTTGTATAAACTACAAAAACTTTGATCACCTCATCAAAGTGTATATTCCAACTCCGAGATGCTTGCTTCAGTCCATAGAAGGATCACTGAAGCTCTCTCATCTTTTAGCATCCTTAGGACTGACAAAACCATCTGGTTGTATCACATACAACCTTTCCTTAAGTAAACCGTTAAGGAAACGACGTTTTGACATCCATCTGCCAGATTTCGTAATTGAAAATGCAGCAACTGCTAACATAATTCCAACAGACTTTTAGCATCGCTACGAGTGAGAAAGCCTCCTCGCAGTCAACTCCTTGAACTTGTCACAAACAACTTTGCAACAAGTCGAGCTTTACAAATGGTGACATTCACCATCAGTGTCTGTCTTCATTCTAAAGGTCCATTTGTACTCAACGACCTGCCGTCTAACGAGCAAGTCTACCAAAGTCTATACTTGGTTTTCATAAATGGATCCTATCTCGGATTTCATGGTCTCTAACCATTTGTCGGAATCCGGGCCCATCATCGCTTCTCCATAGCTCGTAGGTTCATCGCTGTCCAACAACATGACCTCGAAGACAGGGTTGTCGTACCGCTTAGGAGCAGTACACATCCTTGTCGACCCACGAAGTTCGATAGTAACTTGATCCTGAAGCTTCATGATCATCATCATTAACTTCCTCTTCAACTAACGTAGGCTTCACAGAAACATCTTTCTGCGCTGCGCTACTCTCTGGTTGAACAAAGGTTTAACAACCTCATCAAGTTCTATCTTCCTCCCACTCAATTCTTTCGAGAGAAACCTTTCCTCGAGAAAGGATCCGTTTTAGTAACAACCACTTTGCACTCGGATCTGAGATAGAAGGTTCACCCAACTGATCTTAGGGTATTCTATGAAGATGCATTTGTCCGCCTTGGGTTCGACCTCATTAGGTGAAAACATTTTTCACACAAGTGCCGCTGCCCCAAGTATTAAGAAACGACAGCTTAGGTTTCTATCAAACCATAATTCATATGGTGTCATCTCAACGGATTTAGATGGTGCCCTATTTAAAGTGAATGTAGTTGTCTCTAATGCATAACCCCAAAATTATAGTAGTAAAACGACAAGAGACATCATAGCACGCACCATGTCCAATAGAGCATAACTATGATGTTCGGACACACCATCACACTATGGTGTTCCAGGTGGCGTTTAGTTGTGAAACAACTTTCACATTGTCTTAAGTTGTATGCCAAACTCGTGACTCAGATATTCACCTCCACGATCATATCGCAGTCATTTTTATCTTCTTGTCACGATGATCTTTAAACTTCACTCTGAATTTGCTTGAACCTTTCAAACGATTCAGACTTGTGTTTCATTAAGTAAATATACACTATATCTACTCAAATCATCAGTGAAGGTAAGAAAATAACGATATCCACTGCACACTACAAGACTCACTAGATTGCATACATCAACATGTATCATTTCCAATGAATCACTTGCCCGCTCCATCCAACGGGGTCCTTTAGTCATCTTGCCCAAGAGGCATGGTTCGCATGTCTCAACCGATTCGAAATCGAATGAGTCCAAATATCCATCAGCATGGAGTTTCTACATGCGCTTTATACCAATATGACATTTAGCGGCAGTGCCACAAGTATGTGGTACTATCATTATTAACTTTGTATCTTTTGACATCAATGTTATGAACATGTGTAATACTACGATCAAGATTTCAACAAACCATTCTCACTGGGTGCATGACCATTGAAGGTATTATTCATGTAAACAGAATAACCATTATTCTCTAACTTAAATGAATAACCGTATTGCAATAAACATGATCTAATCATGTTCATGCTCAACGCAAAACACCAAATAACATTTATTTAGGTTCGTCACTAATCCTGAAGGTAGAGAGAGCGTGCGATTTTGATCACATCAACCTTGGAAACACTTCCAACACATATCGTCACCTCACCCTTAGCTAGTTCTCCGTTTATTCCGTAGCTTTTATTTCGAGTTACTAACATTTAGCAACCGAACCGGTATCCAATACCCAGGTGCTACTAAGAGTACTAGCAAGGTACACATTAGTAACTCGTATATCAAATATACTTCTATCAATGTTGCCAGCCTTCTTATCTACCAAGTATCTAGGGTTGTTCCGCTTCAGCGACCTCTCACCTCATAATAGAAGCACTTAGTCTCGGGTTTGAGTTCAACTTTGGGTTGCTTCACTGGAGCAGCAACTGACTTGCTATCCATGAAGTTTCCCTCCTTGATCTTGCCCTTTTCGAAACTAGTGGTTTGATTAACCATCAACACTTGACGCTCCTTCTTGATTTCTACCTTCGCGGTGTCAAACATCGCGAACAGCTCAGGGATCAATACTTCTATCCCTGGTGTATTATAGTTCATCACTTAAGTTCTAGTAGCTTTAGTGACAGTGACTTGGAGAACTATATCAATCACTATCTTATCTGGAAGATCAACTCCCACTTGATTCAAGCGATTGTAGTACCCAGACAATCTGAGTACATGCTCAACGATTGAGCTATTCTCCTTCATCTTACAGGCAAAGAATCTTGTTGGAGATCTCATATCTCGCAACACAGGCACAAGCCTGAGATCACAATCTCTGCCCCTAGAACATCTCATATGTTCCGTGACGTTCAAAACGTTTCGGAGCCTCAATTCTAAGCCGTAATGCATGACGCACAAAACTATCAAGTAGTCATCGAAACGTGCCTGTCAGATGTTCACAACATCTATAGACGACGCTAGAGGGGGTGGCGCACCGAGCGGTGCATTAAGGACATAAGCCTTCTGTGCAGCAATGAGGACAATCCTCAGATCACGGACCCAGTCCGCAATATTGCTACCAACATCTTTCAATTCTATTTCTCTAGGAACATATAAAAATACAAGGGAGCCACAACGCGAGCTAGTAATCTACAACATAATTTGCAAAGACACTTTGACTATGTTCATGATAATGAGTTCAATTAATCATATTATTTAAGAACTCCCACTCAAATTGACATCCCTCCGATCATTCGAGTGATACATGATCCAAATTCACCAACTCAAGTCCGATCATCACGTGAGTTGAGGTGGCTGCAATGGTGAACATCATTATGTCGATCATATCTACTATATGACTCATGTTCGACCTTTCGGTCTCTCGTGTTCCGAGGCCATGTCTGTACATGCTAGGCTCGTCAAGTTTAACCCGAGTGTTCTGCGCGTGCAAATCTGGCTTGCACCCGTTGTATGTGAACGTAGAGTCTATCACACCCGATCATCACGTGGTGTCTCAACACGACGAACTTTCGCAACGGTGCACACTCGGGGAGAACACAGTTCATCTTGAAATTCAAGTGAGGGATCACCTTATAATGCTACCGCCGTACTAAGCAAAACAAGGTGCATAAAAGGATTAACATCTCATGCAATTCATAAGTGACATGATATGGCCATGAACTTGTGTTTAAGATCTCCATCTTCGAAACACCGGCATGATCTCCATCGTCACCGGCACAACACCATGATCTCCATCATCTTGATCTCCATCAATGTGTTGCCATTGGGGTTGTGGCGCCAGCCCTGCTTCTACTTCTATTGCTACTGCTTAGCGATAAAGTAAAGCATTACATAGCGCTTAATGATTGACACGCAGGTCATACAATAATTAAAGACAACCCTATGGCTCCTGCCGGTTGCCGTACTCAACGACATGCAAGTCGTGAAATTCTATACATCACATGATCATCTCATACATCACATATATCTCATCATGTAATTGGCCATATCACATCACAACATACCCTGCAAAAACAAGTTAGACGTCCTCTAATTGTTGTTGCATGTTTTACGTGGCTGCTATGGGTATCTAGCAAGAACGATTCTCACCTACGCATAAACCACAACGGTGATACACTAGTTTGCTTTTCAACCTTCTCAAGGACCGCCTTTGTCGAATCCGATCCAACTAAAGTGAGAGAAACTGTCACCCGCAAGCCATCTAGGCAACAAGTTGCGTCGAGGGAACCGGTCTCTCGTAAGCGTACGAGTAATGTTGGTCCGGGCCGCTTCATCTCACAATCCCGCTGAACCAAAATACGACCAAGGGAGGAAGCAATCTAAGCATCAACGCCCACAAACCTTTTGTGTTCTACTCGAGATCTCATCGAACCATCAACCTAGCTCATGATGCCACTGTTGGGGAACGTCGCATGGGAAACAAAAATTTTCCTACGCACACGCAAACCTATCCATGGTGATGAGCATCTACGAGAGGGAGAGTGGATCTACATACCCTTGTAGATCGCTAAGCGGGAAGCGTTAAGAAACGCGGTTGGTGTAGTCGAACATCTTCGCGATCCAAATCGCCGAGCGTCCCGCGATCTCATCACGATCCGTCCCGAGATCCCATCACGATCCGTCCCGCGATCTCATCACGATCCGTCTCACGATCTTGATCACGATCTGTCCCGCGAACTCATCACGATCCGTTCCGCGATCTCATCACGAACCGTCTCGCGATCTCGATCACGGTCCTTCCGATCTAGCGCCGAACGGACGGCACCTCCGCGTTCAGCACACGTGCAGCTTGATGACGATCTCCACCGTCTTGATCCAGCAAGAGGAGGTGGAGAGGAGAGAGAGTTCACCGGCAGCATGACGGCGCTCCGGTGATGGTGGTGGAGTGATTCCGGCAGGGCTTCGCCTAAGCGCTGCGGAAAACCGATCTAGAGGAGAAACTGTGCACCGGTGAAACGGGTAGCACGTGGCCGGAAATTCTGTCCAAAAACCACCCAATCCACTAGTATATATAGGAGGAGAGGAGAGGAGAGGCAGCCAAGGCCTTTGGGTCGGCCGAAATAGGAGGTGGGAAGAAATCCTACTTCACCTCCAATCCTAGTTGGAGTAGGATTGCCTCCTATTGGCTGATTTTCCACTTTTTGCTTTAGGACTTTCTCTCCTGCGCCATGGGCCTTTGTGGCTGTTTTCCCAGCCCACTAAGGGCTGGTTATTATTCTCCCACAGCCCATGGACCTCTTGGGGTCGAAATACCCCTCCCGGAGGCCTCCCGGTACACTACCGGCACTCCCGGTACACTACCGGCACTCCCGGTACACTACCGATGAGCCCGAAACTTTTCCGGAAACCAAACTGGGACTTCCTATATATGAATCTTTACCTCCGGACCATTCCGGAGCTCCTCGTGATGTCCGGGATCTCATCCGGGACTCCGAACAAACTTCGGTCACCACCATACATAACTCTACACTACCGAAACGTCACCGAACCTTAAGTGTGCAGACCCTGCGGGTTCGAGAACTATGTAGACATGACCGAGACACCTCTACGGTCAATAACCAATGGCGGGACCTGGACGTCCACATTGGTTCCTACATATTCTACGAAGATCTTTATCGGTCGAACCTCTATGTCAAGGATTCAGTTAATCCCGTATATCGTTCCCTTTGTTCTTCGGTATGTTACTTGCCCGAGATTCGATCGTCGGTATCTCCATACCTAGTTCAACCTCGTTACCGGCAAGTCTCTTTACTCGTTCCGTAATACAAGATCCCGCAACTAACAATTAGTCACATTGCTTGCAAGGCTTATTGTGATGTTGCATTACCGAGTGGGCCCCGAGATACCTCTCCGTTACACGGAGTAACAAATCCAAGTCTCGATCCATGCCAACTCAACAGACACCATCGGAGATACCTGTAGAGCACCTTTATAGTCACCCAGTTACGTTGCGACGTTTGATACACACAAGGCACTCCTCCGATATCCGTGAGTTGCATGATCTCATGGTCATAGGAACATATACTTGACATGCAGAAAACAGTAGCAATAAACTGACACGATCATATGCTATGTTTGTAGTTTGGGTCTTATCCATCACATCATTCTCCTAATGATGTGATCCCGTTATCAAATGACATCTCATGTCCATGGCTAGGAAACCTTAACCATCCTTTGATCAACAAGCTAGTCCATTAGAGGCATACTAGGGACATGGTTTTGTCTATGTATCCACACATGCATTTAAGTCTCCGATCAATACAATTATAGCATGGATAATAAACGATTATCATGAACAAGGAAATATGATAATAACTAATTTATTATTGCCTCTAGGGCATATTTCCAACATAGGGTTCCCACCCTAGGGCAGTGGCTGGCCCTAGATGGGACTTGGGGCGGCGGCCAAGGGAGGGAAGAGGTGGTGCGGTAGCCCTAGGCACCCCTAGGATGGGCCTAGGGCCCATCTGGGCCTAGGGTTTGCCCCCCCTCTCGCCTTTGCTGTGCCTTGGGCCAGGTGGGAGGCGCACCATCCCACCTAGGGGATGGTTCCCTCCCACTCTTGGCCCATGTAGCCTCCCGAGGCTGGTGTCCCCTCCCGGTGGACCACTGGAACCCTTCTGGTGGTCCCGGTACATTACCAGCGGTGCCCGAAACACTTCCGGTGTCCTAAACCTCACTTCCTATATATGAATCTTTACCTCCGGACCATTCCGAAACTCCTCGTGACATCCGGATATCATACGGGACTCTGAACAACCTTCGGTAACCATGTACACTATTTCCCTATAACGCTAGCATCATCGAACCTTAATTGTGTAAACCCTACGGGTTCGGGAGGCATGTAGACATGACCGAGACACCCCTCCGGTCAATAACCAACAGCGGGATCTGGATACCCATGTTGGCTCCCACATGCTCCACGATGATCTCATCGGATGAACCACGATGTTGGGGATTCAATCAATCCCGTATACAATTCCTTTTGTCTACCGGTATGATACTTGCCCGAGATTCGATCGTCGGTATCCCTATACCTTGTTCAGTCTCGTTACCGGCAAGTCTCTTTACTCGTTCCGTAACACATCATCCCGTGGCTAGCTCCTTAGTCACATTGAGCTCATGATGATGATGTCTTACTGAGTGGGCCCAGAGATACCTCTCCGTCACACGGAGTGAGAAATCCCAGTCTCGATTCGTGCCAACCCAACAGATACTTTTGGGGATACCCGTAGCATACGTTTATAGCCACCCAGTTACGTTGCAACGTTTGGCACACCCAAAATATTCCTACGGTATCTAGGAGTTGCACAATCTCATGGTATAAGGAAACGATACTTGACATTAGAAAAGCTTTAGCAGACAAACTACAAGATCTTGTGCTATGCTTAGGATTGGGTCTTGTCCATCACATCATTCTCCTAATGATGTGATCCCGTTATCAACAACATCCAATGTCCATGGTCATGAAACCGTGACCATCTATTGATCAACGAGCTAGCCAACTAGAGGCTCACTAGGGACATGTTGTGGTCTATGTATTCACACATGCATTACGGTTCCTGGTTAATACAATTATAGCATGAACAATAGACAATTATCATGAACAAGGAAATATAATATAACCATTTTGTTATTGCCTCTAGGGCATATTTCCAACAGGTCCAAGCATCAAGAAGGCTCCTGCCAAGTTACCATACGACATGACCGAGTAGGAAACCAACGAGATCGTGTCTGCCGATGTGAAACGCCAGCTTGCACCGAAATGTCCAGATCCAAAGGAGAAAATATATCTGGTAAAAGCGAAGCGCTGTCTGGATGCCCTTAAGCGACCACCACCGCCTCATGACCATTGTATTGTAAAGACACATGCTAACCGGTCGGGAAGTAGTAGTGCAGCAAGAAGTGGGAAAACAATTCCCCATCTTGGCGAACAGGAAAAAAATCATGCCCCCCTCCCGCTAAAGGTGTTTGCCAATATTGCTAATGATCCCGGGGTAGCGGCCGCTCATCCTGGTTACACTCTTGATGATTATTTAGGCGATGAGGTACAATTTGAAAAGGCTGGGGTAGTAGCAGCCTTAAAATACGAGCACGGGAAGCCCCTCTTCAGACCTGAGTAGCTCTTGCGTCTACCAACAATGATGCGAACATTGCATGATTGGTACTTGAAAGCCTGCAAGGACGGGACCGACAATATCTTCAGGGGAATTGAAGACGAACACTACTTCAATGGAGTCCAGACGTTGTACATTGAATTTGAAGAATTTTTTCAGTTATACACTCAAGACGCCCTCGACAAAACAATCGTCAGTTGCTATTGTCTATAAGTATTTTTTACTGTAATTAAGTCTCTAGCTTAGCTCGTTCATTGCATGTATAATTATCCTCACACTATATTATGCAGATTGAAGATCCTCAAATGCAAAAAACGACAAATCTATGACATTGGATTAACTAACCCAAATAACGTAAATGAATATACGGTACAAAAACACCCTGATGATATAGAGAAAAACTTGCTAAAGGCATTACTTGGACAACAAAACTGAAGGGAAATACTATTTCCTTACAACTTCAAGTGAGTGTTACTATCTTGTGCACATTCTGTTTCGCTTACTTGAGGTTAAGTGTAATTGATGAGTTATGCATCCGCAGGTTCCACTTTATTCTGGTAGTCATTCAACTTGACGAGGAACGAGTAATTGTCTTGGACTCGAGACGTAAAGAGCCTAAGGAGTGGGCGGACATGAGTCAAATGCTCTAGAAGTAAGTTCAATCATTACCACACCATATCGACAACTTTCGTTCATTTCCTGATATCAAGTAATCATTTTGTTTGCCGGACAGGGTTTGGAAAGAGTTCACCAACCAGGTTAGGGGTGAATGGAAAAAGCAGCTGTGATTTTCACACCCCCAAAGTAAGTACTACTAGCTAGTTCCGCGCATCTCTCATTGATTCTAGTTTCAATACCATTATCATGCTTGATTATCATTTTGATTGAACTATATTCTCGTAAGGTACTTGTGGCAGGCACCTGGGAATAATTTATGTGGATACTACATTTGCGAGTTCATTCGGCACTCGACCTCTAAGCGGGGTGTAGGAGATATGCCCTAGCGGCAATAATAAATGATATTATTTATTTCCAAGTTCATAATTATGTTTATGTTCCATGCTATAACTGCTATGGTTCTTGAGTCTACAATAACCATGAGGCTTGGAGGAATACTCATATGCACGTGTGGAATAATAAACTGTAAAATGTATTCCTAGTCTGGCCTCTACGACTAGCTCAAGTGTTGCATGATGGTTCTATTTTCCTGATCATGGGCATGTCTATGCCAACAATTTTGAGGGCGCAATGTTGGTAGAACACTTGTGTTGAATCGACCCGAATTGATGTTATGCTATGATATACATTCATCACAAGTTAATTGTTAACAACATAGAGAAGTTAATGTTTGCATAATTCCTTAGACCATGAGAGTATTGAGTTTATTCATACTTGGTTCATGAGCTTTGGGGTTTGTTAAACATCATCCGTAAATGGGTGGTTATTACGGCAGCTTACGGGTTCATGGAAAAGTGTGTCAAGTAACTTGATAGCTCAAGATAGGGATTTGCTCCTCTGACGGTTGAGAGATATCTCTGATCCCTCTCAGTATTACGATATCCATCATTGTCTGGCCAGACACAGGGTGATTTGATCATAGGGATGCCGAAACACGGTAATGAGAAAAGAGAACAATACCGGCAACAAGGTAGCTGGCGTAGTGAACAAGTTGTTGATCCATGGGGATGCTAACATGTCTCACCTCAGGTATTTGTAGCATATCGCGAAGCAACAGGAATATCACACGGAAACTGGAGGTTCACTCGTGGGTATAGGGGTCAATATGGGTGTCTGGGGCTCCGTTGTTGATCATTGATCAGAAGGGGTTCCGGGTCATGTCTATACTTCAGCGAACCTATAGGGTCACACACTTAAGGGTCATCTATCTATTGAATACTACACAAGGATGAGTTCCGGTAAAACTGAAAAGAAAGTCCCCGGAAAAAGTCTGAGAGACAGCGGAAACGTTCCGAAGAGAGAGGTCACCGGATGAGTTCCGGTAAAACTGAAAAGTTGTTTCAGGGGATACCATTAAGTCAAATGGGTTTTGGAACACACCTGATAATTCTTGGAGGGTGCCAGAATCATTCTGGAAACTTCTCGGAATTTTCTGGAAGAAAAACCGGAAATCTTCCGGAGCTGCCGGAACCGCTTTGTTTCCTTTTCGCAGATGAAAATCACTATTCTGGAATTGTTTCGGAACGCGTCGAAAATTATTTTAGTGGTTACTGGAAATGTTCCAAGCCCACATAAATATTTTAGGTTCGAACGGCTGCTGAAAAATGTCGCCATGAATAGTGAAATCAGTTTTATGGTTACTTTATTTGAAAGCCACCTTTTAAGGCTTTTACAAAAATAGTGGGGGCCCATGAGGGTGGCCAGCCAAGGGTGGGGTTCCTCCTTGGAGCTCCACATGGCACTCCTTTTTCACCTTATGCCCTTTATGTATGACATAAACTGTGGGTATTTTTGGTATTTTTGTGCCAAATCTACCCCTTGGTTTTCCTATAAACAAAGTGGAGGGGGCTGCCCAAACACTCATCCCTGCTCTCATACACATGCCATAGACTTGTCTGGCTTCTCTGCCCCTCACCGCGAAATAGTTTCGTAGAGCCGAAAGGCTGTCTGGGTTCCGGCAGGAACTAGTTCTGGACGGCAAAGCCCTCACGGATAGATGACACCATATGTGTGCAACTCTGTAGAGAGATCGTAGTTTCGGTCTCAGTTTGAGAGTGCCTCTCGAAGGGCTGCCCGTGTGACCGTCCGAGTTTCGAAGGTCCTCCCAAAGGGCTATCCGAGTGAGCGTCCGAGTTTCGAAGGTCCTCCTAAAGGACTGTCCACGACACCGGCCGGGGGACTGTCCGACTGCCTCCCGAAGGGCCGTGTGAGGGGCAAATGAGGGTATACATCCTCGTAGTTGGGAGGTTGTAAATCCTAGCTGTGGGGATCTGCATCGCCGATCGTCATCGACTCTACTTCCGCTGCGCTACGTGTTGATAACGAAAAAGATCAAAGCTTGGATGCAGTCTCCATAGTGGTCCTGGGCTGGTGCATAGGTCGGAAAATTTGGTTTTCTGTTGCGTTCCCCTACAGTGGCATCATGAGCCGTGCTATGCGTAGATGCAAGTTGCGATGTAGAATACATAGAGATGTATGGGTGTTGCACAATATAATTAGGTAGTAGATGAGTTCTATTACTGAAAATTATTTGTGCGGGTAGCAGATGAAATCTGTTACCCGATGTTCTTATTGCTTCCCTAGAATTTGCATATTTCTATTCTTGATAACAACATGGTGGAGTTTCAATGTTCTGGCAATCCGCGATCCTGATTGATCAACGAAGTGCTAATAGTTCATTGAATTCCACTGTAGTTAAAAAGAAAGATGAAATTTCGCAGACGAAAGGGCAATGCAGATATGATCTCCACGGAGGTCATGCGTATGATGAAGTTCAGTATGGGGTTCGAGATTGTATTATCTCGTGTTTCATACACCCCGCAAAGTTAATCTAGCAACTCGATTATCATACTTGATGATGGACGTTGGTAGCTTCGTTTTCTTTCGAAACCTTAGAAGCCATGAAAGACAAGTTCTTGCATAAACCGATTAGAGGCGTCTAACTTGGTTTTGTAGGAGGGTTTGCATGAGCATGTGATGTGGTATAGCAATCCTCATATTAATTTGATTATGTATGAGATGACTATATGATGTAAATTAACATGACCTGCGTGTCATGATTCGGCATGATGGCTGGAGCCATATGATTGTACTTATTTTATTAGCTACAGAGATAGCAATATTATCTGATGCATCAACAAGGTGGTGGCAATCTTCATGAAGGTGAACACCGACGCAAATGCTGAAGACGAAAAAAATGTTTGACTTCTCCGAAAGAAGGGGATATACCATGTCATGCTAATTATGAATTGCCTGAGATGTTTATCCATTATGATGCACCCTTCTTGATTGCGCGACAGTCGCTTTTTATTAGGGTGATCTCTCACTTTAAAATATCAAAGTAGTTAGTGTTCACCCAAGTGTAGCACCATCTAAAATTCGTATCTTTACGGGGTGCACCATGTCCACATGGGTACGAATGAATCGAGAGGAAGGAGGCGGGTAGGTCAGACCTCGTAGCAAGATCACTTGGTTCTCTTTCACGTTCAGGCAGGATAGTCCTGAGCTCGGAACACACCCATCGAAAGATGAACAGGAGTCACATAAAGATGTGATTGGCAAGTTTTCCTACTGATTAAAATTCTCGTCATCAGTGATGTCCACATCAATGGCGTTGAATTGAAATGCGCATCTTGAATCACTCACAATCAATTATGAGAGATATTGATTTGAGTGGGAGCGCACTTAGAATTAATTCTTTTAATTCTTAGTGTAATTAATTTTGAACACTGTCTAAGTGTGATTTGCATAATAGTTGTAGAAGAATGGTTCGCATTTCCACCTTCCCTGTTAAAATTGAATAGCTATTAAATATCCCGTTAAAACTTTATGGTTGGTAACGTAATGTGAGGATTGTCCTCAAGAGTGTCAAGAAGGACTTTGTCCTATCACATGCTTTCGGTATTCTCCCACTAATGCTATGGATCATGCGACTCTCATCCTTCGATTCAAAAGCTAGAATTCCGTTTCAGTCAAGTGCAATATGTTTGCTTCCATGAGACCCGAACTTCAAAAGTTTTGGGATAGTTATGTGATATTCATGGAACTGAAAATTAATTTTCAGATACAAACAAAGGCTGGAAGATATGAAATACCCAAAGAAATGTTTGTTTGCAAACTATTAGTAAAGGTGTTTACTATGCATTAGACCGATAAGAGAGGGATCCAGAAGAACGCCCATCATATGATGAAAGGTGAATAAAAGAACAACTTAAAGAGAAAGGAAGTGTCTGAAAGGTGTTAGTGAAACTTTCACGCCTAGAAAGTCCGGTGCTAAACTCCACTCTTAAGTTGGGTGCTTTTTTTGAGAGTAGGAGAAATACTAAAAGTTAAACTGTTAGAAGTATAAAAGCAGAAAGAAAGAAGACTGGAATATCCAGCTCATGTATGAGTGTCATACAAGTTTTTGATGTACAGAAGGTTGGTCAAAGATATAGTTCTCAGGAACTATGGTTAAACATGTTAATCACTAATTTTTGGGTATCTTGAGTTGATCACAAAGATACCCGCTCGATTGCATTCTGTTGCGACTCGATGCAAGAACTACTATGGCCTGAAAGACTAGCCAGGAATGAGGTCTTGATACACGCTGGGAACATAGTAAAAGTTACTATACCTTCCATCTGTGTATTACTTATGTGTTTTCTTTCATAATTCATTTTAGAACTTTACACACACTAGCCCCTTGCATAAGGTATCTTGCAAGAAGGTTGTTCATAAGAGAACTTTTGATGTTCGATGTTATGAATAAACATAAGGGTCATACTTTCATTATGAATGAGATCTATGTTATGAAAAATGATATCAATATATTACCTCTGTGTTTACTTTCATAATTCATTTTAGAGTTTCATACACTCTCCATAGTGGTCCTGGGCTGGTGCGTAGGTCGGAAATTTTTGTTTTCTGCTGCGTTCCCCTACACGGGGCACATCTTTAGAAAAATTGAAGTACGTACTAAATATCCATATTTTTATTTTATTACCATCAATTGTGTTGAGTTTCACACACACACACACATTGACTCCTTCTTTAAATTAGATTTGGCGGAAGCGGGATGAACTCCTACCAACTGATCGCATACGAGCAATTCATGAGGAATTGGTGGGATTCTTTGCTGAGCATGTCATACCTACAGACGAAGAATACCATCAAGATTTGCAATGCGATTTTCCGTAATTAGATATTAGGGATCGTAAGAGATGTTATATTGTATATATGCCTGAACATGTACTATGTGTAGTAGTGTCGAATAGATATACGAAAACTTGTTGTTCGACCGAGTACGGAGAAAGAGAGGTCACTTCTCTCTATATATTGATCATGACGATGTTGTGTAATGGTTCCTTCACTGCTATATGTAGTAGCTAGCGTCGAGTTTAATGAAAAACATAAAATGAAAATGAAAACCCTAAATGTAAAAGAATTGAATGGTAAACATAAAATGAAATGGGAAACACAATATGAAACCCCTAAACCCTCCAAAACCCCTAAATCCCTCCTTTCAAAAAAAAAACCAACGCCTGGCAGGTGCGGATGCGTGGCTGCATTCTAGTCCCGGTTGGTGTTACCAACCGGGACTAGAGGTCCTCTTGCCTAGGCGCCCACAGCAGCCACGTGGAGCTCCTATAGTCCCGGTTCGTAACCCAACCGGGACTAAAAGTTGGGGCCGTTAGTCCCGATTGTTCAATCCTGGTTGCAGAATCGGGACTAAAGGCCCTCTAAAACCGGGACTGATGCCCTGTTATTTTACTATTGATGATTCTGCAGCCAAAATAGTTACAAAACATGTCTCATCTGAGACCAAATGTTAGCCAGGCATGAAGCAATCAAAGCTGTCCATATGAAAATAAAGCTTAGCCGATATTGACTGTGACAATTTTGGTTGGAACAGATTGCCACTATTAGCATCTACAAACAGTACATCATGTTTACCGATATAATTAGTGATAATATTATTCCTAGCAAACAAAATACTTATCTGGACTGGTCTTTCAACATTAATTAGAATTGTACTGAAAGATGCATTAATAGTATAATTTTGACCGAATCAAAAGACACGTAAATTGTTGGCTAGGGGAACCTCTTCGAAGACATCAGGAGAATGTGATGTTAGCACAATAGGAACAATACTTTCATTCGTCTCTGTATAACTCTGCAACGTTTCAACTACCTCTTTTGGATCTCGTGCCGCGTCACTTGGACGCTCCTTGTTAACCGAACATTGTTCGGCTTTACTTTCTGGCTCTTGATGTTCATTATTAACCGAATCTTGTTGGGTCATCTCCTCTTGCTCTTGTCATCATGTTTGGCAGGGAACTCATCGGACAGTATATAAGCTCCCTCACATTTAAAAAAATCGAGCACGGTCAATTTGTTGTATTTACCGTTTCTTTGCTCGGTGAAGCTTGTATCTTCTGTTTTGGTACACTCGGCAAAAACTAGCTTGGCATTAGCTGGTGATGCACTTGGATGGCTCGATGCACTCGGCCTTAACTGGCTAGATGCACTGGGTATTGTCACTATGCGCTCGGCTTTAACTTTGTCAGTGCTCAATCTGGTTGTAACCGAATCCATCATTGTTCTAGCTTTAAACAAACCATTCGATTCGGCTGTTGACGATTTAGTCATATTTTTATTGGCTTTAACCGAACTAATAGGATTAGTCGAGCCAGTATTCTTTTGCTGATTTGCTTGTGAAGCTTAGATATTTCTTTTCCTAAAGCTCTCCGTGCTTTATTGAATTGGCAAAGACATTTCCGACTGTGAAATCTTATATCTCTACCTAATAATAATAAAAGGAGGACTGTTTCTTCATATTTTTCCGTATCTGGTGGGAACCAGGTGAATTTTCGTCCGTCGGACCAAATGCAAAAAAATCAAACGCGGAAAAGAATAACACTGCGTAGCGAGGATTCGAACCAAGGCGCTCACGTTATATACCCGAGACACCTAGCCAACGGACTATACAACACTTGATATTTCATAAATACGCATAAAGAGAGATATACACTTCTTCCTCCCAGTTAAAAAAAATCGAACACATCTAAATATGCACGGATCGTGCTAACAATCAGCCTCAACTAAAGCTTAAAAAAGTGTCAAAAAAAAACTAAAGCTTAAAAAAAGAACTAAGGACCCACTAAAGAGCATGCACGCATCTGCTCAAAATCAAAAAAATCAAAAAAATGCATACACATCTGCCTTGGATGAGCACCACGGCTGCCACGCATGCCATCAGCGGCAGAAGATCAAGCGGACACCATGCTTCACGCATCATCATGTGTCTTGATTCATGTCAACTGATATTCTTTTCAAAGCAAAGCACAAACGTTGTGCTTATCGTGCCAGGAGCATGTGTTTTTCTTTTCCATTGCAACACACACGCAACGAATATTGATACTAAAACTTTTATGCATAAGCCTGTACATGCGGCCAGCAATCCAGGCCTGATATGCATGGACTTTGTTTCAAAGTGCGGCCGTTGCTACCTTACATATTGTGTGCATCTTAAAATTATTTTTGTTTGACAATAGATTAACCATACATATAGATTGTTTTGGTATATTATTTTGTCCGAAAAAAGGTTTTCCCCCGCTTTGTATTACAAAGCAATCAACTGAGACATGCAGTGATAGGTGTTGGGGCGGAAGCAACACAGCCACGTCCAAAAAAAACGACAGTGAAAACAAAAGAAACAAATGTCGACAACGGCGGATCAACAAAAACGAAAAAGCCTCATGACCGCTGCGCCCACCGGGGATCAACCACTAAGCTCCAAAAATCCGAAGCGCCGACACCAATCAACACCTTCAAGAAGGATCGCGACGATGACGACTCTGCTGCCAAGGGTTTCCCCCGGTACTCGACGAGGCGAGAGGAAGGGTAGCCCCCTACGCCCTTAAGGAAGGTCAGGCGGCACCCACAGGCGCCACCGCGCTAGAGTCGGCCATGCCGACAGGGTTTCCCCGATCCTAACTCGCACCTCGGGCGCTCCGGAGCCTGCCACCAAACCAACCACCACCCTGCGCCAACACAGTCTTGAGGCCCCCACGCCGTCTCACCACGGCACCGTGAAGTGAGGACAGCACGCCGACGATTCGGAGCCGGGACCCGGGGCAGCAGCACTGTCCACACGCGAGAGGGCTCAACCTACACCATGAATGACGGTAGCCGTCCAGACACAATAGCAGGAGCACACCAGGCCCGGCCGGGCACTCATAAGCCCGTAAAGCTCCCGCCCTCGCGATGCCGCAGGCACGCCGTTTGGACAGCAAACATCTCATTTGAATTTGGCATCAAAACCATTTTTCTGACTCATTTTTGACTTAGTTTTGCTATTTCAGAAATGCTTAATTTCTGAAACTCATTTTTGACTCGGGTTTCTAGCCAAGGAGCACCACCGCCGCCCCCTGCCCCGGGCAGAGGAGACGTGTGTGCGGGGAAGGGAGGGCCCCGCCGCTGTCGACACCACCCGGGCCGGGGGCACCCGCCGGCGGTGGCGGCGCAGGGGGAGGAAGGGCGGGTGGCAGGGGGTGGCGCGGCCGGCGGCGGCAGGAGGGCGGGGAGGGGGGTGGGGTGGCCGGCAGCGGCGGGAAGGGAGGGAGGGAGGAGGAGGGGGAACCCTAGCTCAGAGGAGGGGAGGGGGACTTTTTCAACGCCTTCGAGATCGCGCTCCGTATAAGGTTGTCCTGTATATTATTTTCTAGCAGGACAATGATTTGTCTATGAATATTATGACTTTGAGAAATACAAAATCGAGCACTATTTGTTTGCATGATAGTAAGGAGGTTGTTTCTAATTAATGTACCAGTAGTTTTTTTTTAGAGTGGCTACAATGAAAATTGGTTCTATATCCACATCATGACCCCTATCTTACCATTGTCGACGATTCTATCTCTGTGTGTTCAATCCCATGGCATCACCCCCGTCGCTATTATCGCTGTGTGTTTTACCATAACCCAGTTTCTTGACCCGACCAACTATGATTGATCGAAACCAACACTAACGTTTGTTTTCCATTGCAACGCACGGGCATATGTGCTGGTGCAAAATAAAAAGAAATTGAGGGATCATGTATGTGCGCCTTTGGTGGACCGTGGTATACGTGCATGGGCCAGGCCATAATCATAGAATCTTTCGACACTTTTATCATTTCACAATTTTTTTCACATTTTTAGTGTACGTAGCCCATAATTAGTAGTCATTGTTCACATATTTTTTCTTTGGTGAATAATCAGACGTACTACTACACGAGTAGCTCTGACCAATGGTACTCCTATTTTATCACCTTGTGAATCTCAGGGTTCATATATATGAGAACCAACGTGCAAGTTAATTAGCGCTCATGCATGTTCTCCCCGGACAAAATAGTGAATGCATGCTATGGACTGAGGCAAGAGCGACATGATCACATGACATAACATACGGACATGACATGTCAAATTAATACTAATTTTCATTTGGACAGCAAACATCTCATTTGAATTTGGCATCAAAACCATTTTTCTGACTCATTTTTGACTTAGTTTTGCTATTTCAGAAATGCTTAATTTCTGAAACTCATTTTTGACTCGGGTTTCTTATTAACTATATAATTTCACAAACAATTTCAGAAACAACCTAGTAAGAACCCTAGCATGCAGCCCCTAGCAATGTCCTAGCAAGAACCCTAGCAATCCACTGAAACCCTAACAAGCAAACTAGCAGAGGTGGCATGGGGACGTCTCACCAGAGAAGGAGACGTCCGACACGCGGAGGAGACGGTCGGAGGAGAAGCAGAGGCCGGGGTCGGGGTCACGGTCAGGGTCGGGGTCGGGGCCAGAGTCGAGGTCGCGGGGGCAGCAGAGTGGGTCGGGGTCGGGGGCGAGGTCGCTGGGCAACAGAGAGTCACCGGGGGCAGCAGAGAGTCGCGCAGGGTCGCGTTGGGAGGACCGGCGGCGTCGCAAGGGAGTGAGGAGGGAGAGAGAGGGAGAGGGTGTGAGGGGCGTGCGTGGGGAGGAGGATAAGTCCACGAGGGCGCTAATTAGCAATGGTGTGGGGCCGAGAAGGGCGCTACTGCTTAGCGTTGCTCTCTGACAACTGCTACTACTACAGGTCGTCCCTGTTGGTCGGGATGGGACCGATTAGCAGTAGCGTCGATTGAATGTCCAACGCTAATGCTAACAAGATACTTGTAGCTAGAGCATGTCACCGTCCGCGCTACTACTACTTAACAGTAACGTTGTCCTTCTAACCCACGCTACTGCAAAAATCCCATTTATAAACATTCTTCTAGTAGTGCATGCTTGTCGTGCACGGCGGATGTGCTCCATCAATCGGCAGCACCACCGACCAAAGAATCAGTATGCATGTCGCGCAACCAAAGAATCGCAAGCATATATACGATCGATCGAGGTAGTATATATCGTACCAACTTAGTGGCTTTATTCCCTTTCTTTTTTTTGATTGTAGATAACGATGATTCCTTTCTCTTTTTCAGACAGTGGAAATAGGTATTGATTCTATCCCTTAATTTCTTGTAGAGTTGTATGGCACCCATTGTTTGTACGTAATGGATTTGTTCGAAACGAAAACGGCCCAGTTACTCAACCCAAGCCTGAGGAGTACGTCAGCGGAGAGGGGTTTAATTTGCCTTCTTCCTCCTCCAAACCAACCAAGCAACCAAGTTGTCCATTCGATCGAACCAGAATAATGGAGAGCGCGGCGCAGTCCATCGTGAGCAAGTTGGGACAGGTGCTGCTGGAGGAGCTCCAGGAGATCCGTTGGGTCGGCGACAAGGTCGTCCACCTGCGGGACGAGCTGGCGACCATGAACGCCGTCCTCCGCGTCATCTCTGAGGCGGACCAGGACAAAGTCGACCACGTCGTCCGTGAGTGGGAGAAGCAGGTGCATGAGCTCGTCTACGACGCTGAGGACTGCACCGACACCTACTCGCTCCGCATCGTCCGCCCTAGCCCACGTCCGCCAAATCACGTCCCTGCCATTTTCTCTTGGGCTGCCGCTGGATACCTGCTTTCGCGTGCCAAGCGCGTTGCCAAGTACCCGTACGAGAAGCTCGTGCCAACAAGATCATCAAGGCCAAGGCGTCGTTCCATATGCATGATCCACGTCACAAGAAGAAGGCGCTGGTCCATGACGACGAGGATGACCAGATCAAGGTGCCCATCTATTATGAGGAGGATAACCAGGTCCATGACGAGGATGACCAGATCAAGGTGCCCATCTATTATGAGGAGGATAACCAGGTCCATGACGAGGATGACACGAGTCTCAAGGTGTTCTCCATCGTGGGCTTCGGAGGGCTGGGGAAGATAACCCTGGCCATGGAGTTGTGCCGGCAGCTGGACGCGGACTTCCCCCTCCAGGCGCAGGTGTCCGTGTCACAAGCGTTCAATGTCCACGAGGACATCAAGGGACTGCTGCTACGAGTGCTACTGCAGATCCACAAGGAGAAACCAAATGATAAGCAAACCAACAAGGAGGAGGTCGGTGGTGCGGGTACCGATGGCAACCAACTTCCAATCGACCGGATGGATGTGGAAGACCTGTCCAAGGAGATCAAGAAGCTCCTCAAGCAGACGAGGTATATATACACAACCGTCCCAACATAAATGTTTCAACTCTGCTCAACATCACAAGAGTTTTCCTTTAATAAAGAATATTTCAGTCAATTGATATATTGAGATGGTACAACCACATCGAAAGAATGCCCGGCCTCCTCTGCATAGCGCCATACACACAGCCAACAAGTCCAACAAGCCTAAAAATAAATATCGTTTTACAGCAAAAGTAAATCAGTCCGGCCTAGGGTGGGGCAAATCCTATCCGTAGATTACACCGCCATCCATGATGAAAGAAAACCCTTCCATACCGTATGTTCCAGCCATGTAGACGTCATCATAAAAAGATGTCTATCCTTCGGCCTAGACCACGTACGGAGCCATCGCGCGTGTGTGCCCCTCAAATTTTGCGCCGGGTACATATATCCCACTACCGCTAGCTGACCGTCAAGCACTCAAGTGGCACTTGAAAGACGATTTTTCCTGCCTCTGGCCATGCCTTGCAAGATGATTTAGCAAGCCAAAAAATTGACTTGTGTATGTCTGTGCGTGTGTGATAGATGTAGAAAAATATGAACCTTGCTTGGTGATCATCACGAACAAGAGGATTAAAAAAGTGAATTGCTGCATGCATCAAGCAATTAATGGTTCAGATTCCTAGAAAAGAAAAACATGGAGAAGAGAGATCAATCACACAAACACAAAAGGAAAGAATACTATAATTACCACCGGCACGCAAGGCACGAGAAGCAACAATGCACTCAATCCCATTGAAAACCTGGCTAGCCTTGATTAGAGATATTTGCTGCTTTCGTCTCCTTCTTCTGGGTTTATTTCGCCCCTTTGTATTTTGAATCCAAATTTGATCACGTATTTAATTAAAAAAATATAAAGTATATGCTGTCTAAAGTATATTGTTGGATTTGTATTTGAAAGAGGTTTTGCATGATATAGTTTTCGTGACATGTAGACTATATTTTATTAGTTAAATTCATGATCAAACTTTCATTCAAAATGAAACGGGGCCTAATGAGCGGGAATCAGGGAGAGATACGGGCCACTAGGTTGGGGGAGATGGTCATCTTCGTCGCGTCGTGGGAGTCAGGGAGATAGCCCCCTACTGCTGGGTGGGCGCCGCCATGGGAGAGGGGGGGGTGATTCTTACAGGTTCATCTTATTTTAGTGGTAATAGGGTCAATAGTTACAAAAACTGACAAGGTTATTTAGCTGTTGTACTTTCTCTTGTAGTTTGAATGAAGGCCTTGAATTTTATTCAATCATCTTGGCCATATCTTAGTCCAAACCTTTTTTTTAAAGGAGGAATGCCTCCGGTCTCTGCATCAACATGATGCATACGTTCCCTTTATTAAAAAAGGAAACAAATAATCCACGGTTCCACATAGTCTCCGAAAGAACAAAGTACATGAAAAAGTAAAACAGAAAGTGCCACAACCGGCAAAATAGGCCTAGATGCCTAACCATCTATTCCATTACTGGACTGTCATCCAAACCGATTGTAGATATCCCACGCTACCATCTCTCATTGGATAGACCCAGTAACCAAAGGCTCCTTGCTTTCTGCTGTTGGGGAACGTTGCATGGGAAACAAAAAAAATTCTACGCACACGCAAGATCTATCCATGGTGATGAGCATCTACGAGAGGGAGAGTGGATCTACGTACCCTTGTAGATCGCTAAGCGGGAAGCGTTAAGAAACGCGGTTGGTGTAGTCGAACGTCTTAGCGATCCAAATGCCGAGCGTCCCGCGATCTCATCACGTTCCGTCCCATGATCCAATCACGATCCTGTTGGAAATATGCCCTAGAGGCAATAAATAAAGTGTTTATTATTATATTTCCTTGTTCATGATAATCGTTTATTATCCATGCTATAATTGTATCGATTGGAAATACATTGCATGTGTGGGTAAATAGACAGCACTGTGTCCCTAGTATGCCTCTAGTGAACTAGCTCGTTGATCAAAGATGGTCAGGGTTTCCTAGCCATTGACATGTGATGTCATTTGATAATGGGATCACATCATTAGGAGAATGATGTGATGGACAAGACCCAAACTACAAACGTAGCATATGATCGTGTCAGTTTATTGCTACTATTTTCTGCATGTCAAGTATATGTTCCTATGACCATGAGATCATGCAACTCACAGATGTCGGAGGAGTGCCTTGTGTGTATCAAACGTCGCAACGTAACTGGGTGACTATAAAGGTGCTCTACAGGTATCTCCGATGGTGTCTGTTGAGTTGGCATGGATCGAGACTGGGATTTGTTACTCCGTGTGACGGAGAGGTATGTCGGGGCCCACTCGGTAATACAACATCACAATGAGCCTTGCAAGCAATGTGACTAATTGTTAGTTGCGGGATCTTGTATTACGGAATGAGTAAAGAGACTTGCCGGTAACGAGGTTGAACTAGGTATGGAGATACCGACGATCGAATCTCGGGCAAGTAACATACCGAAGAACAAAGGGAACGTTATACGGGATTAACTGAATCCTTGACATAGAGGTTCGACCGATAAAGATATTCGTAGAATATGTAGGAACCAATGTGGACATCCAGGTCCCGCCATTGGTTATTGGCCGTAGAGGTGTCTCGGTCATGTCTACGTAGTTCTCGAACCCGTAGGGTCTGCACACTTAAGGTTCGGTGACGTTTCGGTAGTGTAGAGTTATGTATGGTGGTGACCTAAGGTTGTTCGGAGTCCCGGATGAGATCCTGGACATCACGAGGAGCTCCGGAATGGTTCGGAGGTAAAGATTCATATATAGGAAGTCCCAGTTTGGTCGCCGGAAAAGTTTTGGGCTCATCGGTAGTGTACCGGGAGTGCCGGTAGTGTACCGGGAGACCTCCGGGAGGGGTATTTCTATTGGGGAACGTCGCATGGGAAACAAAAAATTTCCTACGCACACACAAACCTATCCATGGTGATGAGCATCTATGAGAGGGAGAGTGGATCTACGTACCCTTGTAGATCGCTAAGAGGGAAGCGTTAAGAAACGCGGTTGGTGTAGTCGAACTTCTTCGCGATCCAAATCGCTCGAGCGTCCCGCGATCTATTCATGAACCATCCCGCGAACCAATCACGAACCGTCCCGCGATCTCGTCATGATCCGTCCCGCGATACGATCAGGAACGTCCCGTGGCCTTGATCACGATCCTTCCGATCTAGTACCGAACGGATGGCACCTCCGCGTTCAGCACACGTGCAGCTTGATGACGATCTTCACCGTCTTGATCTAGAAATAGGAGGTGGAGTGGAGAGAGAGTTCACCGTTAGCGTGACGGCGCTCCGGCGATGGTGGTGGAGTGATTCCGGCAGGGCTTCGCCTAAGCACTGCGGAAAACCGATCTAGAGGAGCACCGGTGGAACGGGTAGCACGTGGCCGGAAATTATGTGCAAAAACCCTCTATTCCACTAGTATATATAGGAGGAAGGGAGAGGAGGCCTTGGCGCAGGGCTGAGCCCCTCTTTGAGTCGGCCGAACCCAAGGGGGAGGAGTCCTACTCCTCCTCCGATCCTAGTAGGAGTAGGACTCTCCCTTTTTGCCTTTTTCCACCTTTTTCTTTAGGTATTTTTCCTCCTGGCGCCATGGGCCTTTTGTGGCTGTTCCACCGGCCCACTAAGGGATGGTTATTATTCTCCCACATCCCATGGACCCCCTAGAGTCAAAATACCCCTCCCGGAGGTCTCCCGGTACACTACCGGCACTCCCGGTACACTACCGATGAGCCCGAAACTTTTCCGGCGACCAAACTGGGACTTCCTATATATGAATCTTTACCTCCAGACCATTCCGGAGCTCCTCGTGACGTCCGGGATCTCATCCGGGACTCTGAACAACCTTCGATCACCACCATACATAACTCTACACTACCGAAACGTCACCAAACCTTAAGTGTGCAGACCCTGCGGGTTCGAGAACTATGTAGACATAACCGAGACACCTCTATGGTCAATAAACAATGGCAGGACCTGGACGTCCACATTGGTTCCTACATATTCTACGAAGATCTTTATCGGTCGAACCTCTGTGTCAAGGATTCAGTTAATCCCGTATAACGTTCCCTTTGTTCTTCGGTATGTTACTTGCCCGAGATTCGATCGTCGGTATCTCCATACCTAGTTCAACCTCGTTACCGGCAAGTCTCTTTACTCGTTCCGTAATACAAGATCCCGCAACTAACAATTAGTCACATTGCTTGCAAGGCTCATTGTGATGTTGTATTGCCGAGTGGGCCTTGAGATACCTCTCCGTCACATGGAGTAACAAATCCCAGTCTCGATCCATGCCAACTCAACAGACACCATCGGAGATACCTGTAGAGCACCTTTATAGTCACCCAATTACGTTGCTACGTTTGATACACACAAGGCACTCCTCCGATATCCGTGAGTTGCATGATCTCATGGTCATAGGAACATATACTTGACATGCGGAAAACAGTAGCAATAAACTGACACGATCATATGCTACGTTTGTAGTTTGGATCTTGTCCATCACATCATTCTCCTAATGATGTGATCCCGTTATCAAATGACATCACATGTCAATGGCTAGGAAACCCTGACCATCTTTGATCAACGAGCTAGTTCACTAGAGGCATACTAGGGACACAATGTTGTCTATTTACCCACACATGCAATGTGTTTCCAATCAATACAATTATAGCATGGATAATAAACAATTATCATGAACAAGGAAATATAGTAATAAACACTTTATTTATTGCCTCTAGGGCATATTTCCAACAGTCTCCCACTTGCACTAGAGTCAATAATCTAGTTCACATCACTATGTGATTTACATGGTAATGAATCGAACACCCATACAGTTCTGGTGTTGATCATGTTTAGCCCTTGGAAGAGGTTTAGTCAACGGGTCTGCAACATTCAGATCCGTGTGCACTTTGCAAATATTTATGTCCTTCTCCTCGATATAGAACCGGATGGAGTTGAAGCGTCGCTTTATGTGTCTGGTCCTCTTGTGAAACCTTGGTTCCTTGGCTAGAGCAATGGCACCAGTGTTGTCACAGAACAGGTTTATTGGATTCAGTGCACTAGGCACTACTCCAAGATCTGTCATGAACTGCTTCATCCAGACACCTTCCTTTGCTGCCTCCGAGGCTGTGATGTACTCCGCTTCGCACGTAGAATCAGCCACCATGCTTTGCTTGGAACTGCACCAACTTACCGCTCCCTCGTTAAGAATAAATACATATCTGGTTTGCGACTTAGAGTCGTCCGGATCAGTGTCAAAGCTTGCATCGACGTAACCCTTTACGACGAGCTCTTCATCACCTCCATAAAGAAGAAACATTTCCTTAGTCCTTTTCAGGTACTTGAGGATATTCTTGACCTCTTGCCAGTGCTCCACTCCAGGATCACTTTGAAACCTTCCGGCCATACTTATGGCAAGGCTGACATCGGGTCTTGTGCACAGCATTGCATACATGATAGAGCCTATGGCTGAAGCATAGGGGATGACGCTCATCTTTTCTTTATCTTCTGCAGTCACTGGGCATTGAGTCTTACTCAACTTCACACCTTGTAACACAGGCAAGAACCCTTTCTTGGACTGCTCCATTTTGAACTTCTTCAAAACTTTATCAAGGTATGTGCTCTGTGAAAGTGCTATTAAGCGTCTCGATCTATCTCTATAGATCTTAATGCCTAATATGAAAGCAGCTTCTGCTAGGTCCTTCATTGAAAAACTCTTATTCAAATATTCCTTCATGCTTTCCAGCATTTCAATATTGTTTCCAATCAGCAATATGTCATCCACATATAACACTAGAAACGCTATAGAGCTCCCACTCACTTTCTTGTAAATACAAGCTTCTCCATAAACTTGTATAAACCCAAACGCTTTGATCACCTCATCAAAGCATTTATTCCAACTCCGAGATGCTTGCACCAGTCCATAAATGGATCGCTGGAGTTTGCAAACTTTGTCACCATTCTCTGGATCGACAAAACCTTCGGGTTGCATCATATACAACTCTTCCTCAAGGAAACCGTTGAGGAACGCCGTTTTGACATCCATCTGCCAAATTTCATAGTCAAAATAAGCAGCTATTGCCAAAATGATTCTGATAGACTTAAGCATCGCTATGGGTGAGAAAGTCTCATCATAGTCAACTCCTTGAACTTGTGAAAAACCCTTTGCCACAAGTCGAGCTTTATAGATGGTGACATTACCGTCCGCGTCCGTCTTCTTCTTAAAGATCCATTTGTTTTGAATGGCCTTTCGCCCTTCAGGTAGTACTTCCAAAGTCCCCACTTTGTTTTCATACATGGATCCCATCTCGGATTTCATGGCCTCTAACCATCTCTCGGAATCCAGGCCCATCACTGCTCCTCCATAGCTCGTAGGTTCATTGTTGTCTAAGAAAGGGTTGCCGTACCACTCGGGAGTAGTACGCGTCCTTGTTGACCTACGATGTTCAATAGCAGCTTGATCCGAAGCTTCATGATCATCATCATTAACTTCCTCTTCTACCGTCGTAGGTTTCACAGAAACATCTTTCTGCGCTGCGCTACTTTCTGGGTGAAGTAAAGGTTCAGTAACCTCATCAAGCTCTATTTTCCTCCCACTCAATTCTTTTAAGAGAAACTCTTTCTCAAGAAATGTTCCGTTCTTAGCGACAAACACTTTGCCTTCGGATCTAAGATAGAAGGTATACCCGACTGTCTCTTTCAGGTATCCTATGAAGACGCATTTCTCCGCTTTGGGTTCCAGCTTTTTAGGCTGAAGCTTTTTGACATAAGCATCACATCCCCAAACTTTAAGAAACGAAAACTTTGGCCTGTTGCCAAACCACAGTTCATATGGCATCGTCTCAACGGATTTTGATGGTGCCCTATTTAAAGTGAATGCAGCTGTCTCTAATGCATAACCCCAAAACGATAGTGGCAGATCGGCAAGAGACATCATAGAACGCACCATATCTAATAAGGTTCGATTACGACATTCAGACACACCATTACGCTGTGGTGTTCCGGGCGGTGTCAACTGTGAAACAATTCCACATTGTCTTAAGTGACTGCCAAACTCATAACTCAGATATTCACCTCCTCGATTAGATCGCATAAATTTAATCTTCTTGTTACGATGATTCTCAACTTCACTCTGAAATTGCTTGAACTTTTCAAACGTTTCAGACTTGTGTTTCATCAAGTAAATATACCCATATCTACTCAAGTCATCAGTGAAGGTGAGAAAGTAACGATATCCACCACGCGCTGCAACATTCATTGGACCGCACACATCAATATGTATGATTTCCAATAAGTCACTTGCCCGTTCCATTGTTCCAGAGAACGGCGTTTTAGTCATCTTGCCCATCAGGCATGGTTCACATGTGTCAAGAGATTCAAAATCAAGTGACTCTAAAAGTCCATCAGCATGGAGCTTCCTCATGCGTTTCACACCAATATGACCTAAACGGCAGTGCCACAAGAAAGTGGTACTATCATTATCAACTCTACATCTTTTGGCATCAATGTTATGAACATGTGTGTCATCACTATCAAGATTCAATATGAATAAACCCCTAACATTGGGTGCATGACCATAAAAGATATCACTCATATAAATAGAACAACCTTTATTCTCTGATTTAAATGAGTAATCGTCTCGCAATAAACAAGATCTAGATATAATGTTTATGCTCAACGCAGGCACTAACTAACAATTATTCAGGTTCATCACTAATCCTGATGGTAATCGAAGAGAGAGCGTGCCAACGGCGATCACATCAACCTTGGACCATTTCCCACGCGCATCGTCATTTCGTCCTTTGCCAGTCTTCGTTTATTCCGTAGTTCCTACTTTGAGTTACAAATGTGAGCAACCGAACCGGTATCAAATACTCAGGCACTACTACGAGAACTAGTAAGGTACACATCCATAACATGTATATCATATATACCTTCTTTGTAGTTGGCCGCCTTCTTGTTAGCCAGGTACTTGGGGTAGTTTCGCTTCCAGTGACCAGTTCCTTTGCAATGAAAGCACTCAGTTTCTGGCTTAGGTCCATGCTTAGGCTTCTTTGTAGGAGTAGCAACTGCTTTTCCATCCTTCTTGGTTTTACCCTTCTTGCCTTTGCCCTTGCCATTTTTCTTGAAACTAGTGGTTTTATTGACCATCAACCCTTGATGTTCTTTCTGGATTTCAGACTCAGCGACTTTCAGCATCGCAAACAGCTCGGATGATGACTTGTTCATCCCGTGCATGTTATAGTTCATCACAAAGCTCTTGTAACTAGGTGGCCGTGATTGAAGAACTCTGTCAATGATCGCCTCTTGCGGAAGGGTAATTCCCAACTCAGCTAGACAGTGTGAATACCCAGACATTCTGAGTATATGCTCACTGATAGACCCGTTCTCCTCCATCTTGCAAGCATAGAACTTATCGGAGGTCTCATACCTTTCGATCCGGGTATTCTTCTGAAAAATAAACTTCAACTCCTGGAACATCTCATATGCTCCATGACGTTCAAAACGTCTTTGAAGTCCCGGTTCTAAGCCATACAATATTGCACACTGAACTATTGAGTAGACTCCAGCACGAGCCTCCCAAGCGTTCTTAACGTCTTCGGAGGTCATGTCTTCTGGTTGGTCACCAAGCGGTGCATCAAGGACATATTGTTTCTGGGAAGCCGTGAGGATAATCCTCAGATTACGGGCCCAATCAACAAAGTTACTTCCATCATCTTTCAACTTAGCTTTCTCTAGGAACGCATTAAAATTCAGGGGTGCTACTGTGCGAGCCATTGATCTACAACATAAATATGCAAAGGTTACTTAGACTATTGTTCAAGATAATGAGTTTAGTTAATCAAATTACTAAAGCTCCCGAACGGACGGCACCTCTGCGTTCAGCACACGTACAGCTCGATGACGACCTCCGCCTTCTTGATCCAGCAAGAAGGAGCGGAGAGGTATACGAGTTCTCTGGCAGTGTGACGGCGCTCCGGCGATGGTGGTGGAGCTATTCCGGCAGGGCTTCGCCTAAGCACTGCAGAAAATCGATCTAGAGGAGAAACTGCGATCTAGAGGAGAGGCAGCACGTGGCTGTTTTCTATGCGTGAAAAACCCTCAAATCCTCTAGTATATACAGGAGGAGAGAGGGAGGAGGCTGGCGCAAGGGAAACCCCTAGGAGGCTTCGGCCGAACCAACTAGGAGAGGAGGAATCCTCCTCCAATCCTAGTTGGACTAGGACTCCTTCCCTTTTTGCCTTTTAACCTTTTTTCCATCTTTTCTCTTTGGGTTTTTTCTCCCAGCCGCACGGGCCTTGTGTGAGATTTCCACCAGCCCACTAAGGGCTGGTATTCACTCTCCCACAGCCCATGTAGCCTCTTGGGTCGAAATACCCCTCCTGATGGTCTTTCGGTACACTACCGACACTCCCAGTACACTATCGATGAGACCGAAACTTTTCCGGTGACCAAAACAGGACTTCCTATATATCAATATTTACCTCCGGACCATTCCGGAGCTCCTCGTGACGTCCGGGATCTCATCCGGGACTCCGAACAACCTTCGGTAACCACCATACATAACTCCATATTACAAACTCAGGATCAACTTCTCAAGGAGTAGAGTAATTCTACTAGTCTTCAGCACATCCGCACGCAGGCTACCAGCTATTCCTAAATACAGTACACATAAGAACTAAGAAGTTTTTCATTTTTTAGTAAACTTACCACATGTGAGAAATTGGCGATGGCTGGTCAGAGCAGTGCTGAATTGGAATTTTCTATTCTGTGATGTAGTGAAGTACTACCTCTGTTCAGTAATATAAGACGTTTTAGATTACTAAAGTAGTGATCTAAAACATCTTATATTACTTTACAGAGGGGTCGAGTAGTATCTTCAATTGCTTGTTGCAAACTTGTGAGATAAAAATCAGTGGCCACCATACTTGCATCCATACATTGCTTATCGTACAAGTAGAGTGGAGAGAAAGCACACAAAAAGGGATGAAAAACGATCCAAAAGTTTCTGCGCCTATTTTTCCGGGTGTTCTTTGTATGTGGGCATTCGATCTTCATAAGAAATGCTCCTCGTGGGCTATTTTTCAGGACTTCTCCACAATATTGTTTCATTGAAAGCTGAACTTTTTTTATAGAGGACCCACAGTACTTGAACTAAAAATCACTGCCCATGGTTTCCTCATCTACGACGAAAATTATAACATCTGAGTACGCTATTGCAACACATAGACGAAACAAACTTAGCTGCCATTGCATAGAAACCAAAATATATTTTTTTCACGAAAATTGAACAAAACTCCTTAGTTTGCTGTAAATGCTGTTGACGTTTCTATTTGAATGACTATTCCTAATTCTTAATCACAAAAAAAGAAACTAATTCTAATTCTATTTTGCACGTACACAAATTTCTAACTCGAAGCATGTACATGTCCAATTCTAACTCAAGCATGTACATGTCCAATTAAACCAGGTATCTCATTGTGGTCGATGATGTATGGAGCATACCAGCCTGGGAAGCTATCCGCATTAGATTGCCAGAAAATAATTGTGGCAGCAGAATCATTGTGACAACTCGGATAGAGGCAGTGGCGAAGGCCGCAACTATTTCAGAGTACTTTGTCCATCATATGAAGCCCCTCGAACGAGAAGCCAATGAGAAACTGTTTTGCAAAACAGTGTTTGGCTCCACAGAGAAAGATACTTGCCCCACGGAACTTAAAGAAACCGTGGACACAATTCTGAAAAAATGTGGTGGGTTGCCGTTGGCCATCGTTAGCATCGCTAGCATTTTGGCAACCTATAGGTCGTCTGAGGGCATAGAGATGTGGAAAAGAGTTTCTAGATCAATTGGATCTCAGATGGAGAGCCACCCTAACCTCGAGGGGATGAGGCAGTTGATTACACTCAGCTATGACTACCTGCCTCATCATCTCAAGGCTTGCATGATGTATCTGAGCATTTTCCCGGAGGATTATGTGGTTGCCAAGGATAGGCGGCTATATAGATGGATTGCTGAAGGGTTGGTCACTGAGAAGCGGGGGTTGACTTTGTTGGAGGTTGCAGAAGAATACTTCAATGAGCTATAAGTAGGAACATGATTCAACAAGACAAGTTTGTGTCCCGGGGAGTGGAGCTAGAGGGGTGCCGGGTGCATGACATGATCCTTGAGGTCATGGTGTCCGAATCCCAGGAGTCTAACTTTGTTACCTTGGTAGGGCGGCAATACGGAGGAATGACACATGGACATGGCAAGGTGCGCCGCCTTTCCATCCATGATAACGACCAAGGGCATGAGAAAGTTGAGGCGATGAAGGTACAACATGTCCGGTCACTGACCACATTTCCAAGCGATGGCCTCGACAAGCTGGTAGATCGTCTGGGTGAGTTCAAATTGTTGAGGGTACTTGACCTGGAAGATTGCAAGGCCCTGCGAAACAGGCACATGAGAGATGTCTGCCGACTATATCTTCTCAGGTTCTTGCGCTTGACTGGTACAGACGTCAGTAGGATGCCTGGAAAAGTTGGCAATCTAGAACACTTGGAGACTCTTGACGTAAAAGACACGTGCATCGGGAGGAAAAAGCTGCCGCGAACTGTGAAACAGCTTAGCAAACTAGAGCGCCTAAGGTGCAATGGCTGGCTCCTGCCACGGGGGATAGGTAACATGAAGGCGCTGCACGAGGTGGACTTTGGATGTCTCACAGGCGATGACGTTAAGGCTACCCAAGAGATTGGTGAGCTGCCACAGTTGCAGGTGCTAAGTATCTATATCATAAACAAAGGTGAGCTCAAAGAGGAGTTTTTGTGTGCGCTTGCCTCCTCCCTGAGCAAGACAAGCACTCTCCGATCGCTCGGCTAGAATGCATGTCGGGTAGTTTGGACTTCCTCCATGATGTCTCCCCACCGCCACTTCTCCAATGCCTTAGTGTGCGCGGCCGCATTAGCCAACTGCCTAACTGGATCTCATCACTTACACACCTCACAAAGTTTCTAGTAGGATGGACAGAACTTGCCGGCGACCAGTTATTTGGTGTCTTGTGTAAGCTGCCCAACCTGCAGAGCGTCCTACTGGTGAAAATTCAGTGCAAAGACAGACAACTGGTTGCACGCCCTGAACACAGCTTCCCGGTGCTGAGGATCCTAGAGGTGTTCGGAGTCAGTCGTTCCATCGTGCTCACATTCGAGAAAGGATCAATGACAAAGCTGGAGACGCTTACCATGTGGTTTGTTGAGAGGGAGACAAGGATTGAAGGCCTCGACAACTTGGAGAACCTTAAAGAGGTGCTGCTCCATGGTTGGAAAGGCAACCCGGGAATGGAACATGCAGTGGAGCAGCTCAAGGCTCACCCCAATTCCAAGTAGATCAAAGTTGTAGTGGACTGGAGAAAGGTGAGGTGATTCTCGTCTATGTGAACTGGACTGGAGTACCAAGTACTATATATATATATATGTGTGTGTGTGTGTGTGTGTGTGTGTGTGTGTGTGTGTGTGTGTGTTGTGTGCGTGTGTGTTGTAACGTGAGCGCAAGTAAAACACATCGCAAAATTTACTGCTTCTGTTGAGCCGTTACCAACCTGTGAACGTGATGATGGATGGGCTCCTGCATGCGCGAGCATCTCGTTTCTTACCTGTGAACGCCGTGCTCTCCCTACGCCCTCACCAAGCAATAATCCTACACCTGCTAACAGATACGTAATTTTTTACGAAGCCTTCCTCCTAATCCTCTCTCCCCCCCCTGATTTTCAAGTGGGGTGGGGCCATCCTCACCAAGCCACCAATCCTTGGTGCTCCCACCTAGCTTGCTCGTTGTCTTCTCCGCCATCGGAGCCTCGTAGCAGCCAGCCAGAGAAAGCGGACACAGGCGGCAAGGACAAGAGCAGCGGGACAGCGTTTGACCTCCCTACACGGATAGCGAGACAACGTTTGGCCTCCGTTCAGTTGTTGCATTTTCCAAAGCTTTACATTCTGGTTCAGTACTTGACCTTGACATCGTTGGTTGTTTCGTGACACACCATGAGATCAAATTAGGCCCAAAAAAAACTGCAAACCAACCTGCTGACCTTCTATCATCTAGACATCCTGCCGAGTCAGAAACGGAAAAAGCATTGGCAAGGGTGGAAGATGACTTACTAAAAGTGAGTCCAACACTTAGGGTATGCTTAACATATCTCAATATACACTTGGCAACAGACAAATGAGTTGTAGTGGGTTCATGAAGAAACTGACATACTATATTCACTACAAACGAGATATCAAGTCCGGTGAGTGTCAAGTGTTGAAGAGCACCTACCAAACTTTTTGCACTTGGTGCCATCCTCTTGATTCAAGGGATCCCCCTCTACAAGAGACACTTTTTCTAAGCTGGATAGTTGTGGAGGAGAAGGCTTACATCCCTGCAACCCTGCCTTGCTCAAAAGACTAGTGCCATATTTCTCTCGAGACAAGTGAAGACCACCTTCTCTACTTCATTTGACTTCAATACCGAGCAAGAAATGCAAGTCCCCCAGATCCTTGAGAGCAAACTCCGAGTTTAAGTATTGCAAAGAGCATGGACTGTGTCGGGGATATAACGTCGTGGTATAACCTGCATCATTGGGCCGGGTCAAAATAATGGCGGCTCTAGAATATATTCAAGATGGACCGCGTCGTAGAAGACAAGGCAAGCCAAGCGGTACCCAGCAAGCTTCCGGGCAGCCCAAACACGCGAAGAAGGAGACTCAAGGCCCACAAAGCAAAAGACGCCAAAAGATTCCTTGCTTGAGATGCAAGGCATGTTAGAGGCATATTAGGTTACGAGTTATAATGAGACTCGGACTCTTGAAAATCCTAGGGCCTGTATATCAAGGCAAGTCCCTAGGGTCGAAAGACTTAAGTTACAATCCCTCGAAAGATAGGTTTGCGATTCCGCATCCTTGTAATTGAGATCTATACATCAATACACACAAAGCATGACGTAGGATCTTACCTCCATCGGAAGGGACGAACCTAGGTTAACTTGTCTCTCGTTCCTGATCAACCCCTTTGAGTCGCCACCTAGCGGCGATGGCCTCACACCTAAGTCCTTGCACGAGGATATCAGTCATGACAAAACCACGACAGTTGGCGCCCACCGTGAGGCTCTTGCCTGGTGGAGTTGAGTTCTCGAAGGGAGTCCGTCCAAGGTTCGGGAGCTTCGTGGCGGATCAAATGACCAAGAGCCGCCGCGGCAAGCTCTACATTCCAAAATATGTCTATATACATTTATATGTAATTTGTAGTGAAACGCCTAAAAATACTTATATTTAGGAATGAAGGGAGTACAAAGCAACGCCATGATCAGGTGACCAGGTGATTAGTTAGCAAAGGACTAGGATGTCGATCCATCCCCGAGTCTTCTCAAATCTAGGTCTTGTTTAACAGTTAATTAATGATGACTGGCCTACAATGTTGTTGTCCAAACAAAGGCGAATCACCTCCCTGTGGTTACGCTCTCTTTCATTTGTGAATCCAGGATTGTTTAATCCGCACTAATTACCTGCTAGGCTATTGTTTACTGTTATGTATTCATGAAGCAAAGCAAAGTCTACTTTGATGACTTTCTGAATCTTAACTCTTTTTAATTCATGTTTGAGCTTAATCCAGTCTCCTCGTAAGATTCTTCTATTGTATTTTTTTCCTAACACCTACCAGGGGAGTGTCCAACCCACAAGACATGCCTAGACCGCCCAGAACGCGTGGCAACACAATGGTCACGCGATGACCATGCATCCGACATGCCAGTTTACGTGCTCTGGAGTTGGGGCCCTCGGCTGTTGGAAATATGCCCTAGAGGCAATAATAAATTAGTTGTTATCATATTTCCTTGTTCATCATAATCGTTTATTATCCATGCTATAATTGTATTGATCGGAGACTTAGATGCATGTGTGGATACATAGACAAAATCATGTCCCTAGTATGCCTCTAATAGACTAGCTCGTTGATCAAAAGATGGTTAAGGTTTCCTAGCCATGGACATGAGATGTCATTTGATAACGGGATCACATCATTAGGAGAATGATGTGATGGACAGGACCCAAACTACAAACGTAGCATATGATCGTGTCAGTTTATTGCTACTGTTTTCTGCATGTCAAGTATATGTTCCTATGACCATGAGATCATGCAACTCACGGATATCGGAGGAGTGCCTTGTGTGTATCAAACGTCGCAACGTAACTGGGTGACTATAAAGGTGCTCTACAGGGATCTCCGATGGTGTCTGTTGAGTTGGCATGGATCGAGACTGGGATTTGTTACTCCGTGTGACGGAGAGGTATCTCGGGGCCCACTCGGTAATACAACATCACAATGAGCCTTGCAAGCAATATGACTAATTCTTAGTTGCGGGATCTTGTATTATAGAACGAGTAAAGAGACTTGCCAGTAAACGAGGTTGACCTAGGTATGGAGATACCGATGATCGAATCTCGGGCAAGTAACATATCGAAGAACAAAGGAAACGTTATACGGGATTAACTGAATCCTTGACATAGAGGTTCTGTGACATCCCAAGTGATGTCCCTACCTTTTATGGCATGTAATCCAGATGTATGAACCTTGTGTCATGGCTTATGAGTGGGGTTGCACCCTGTCATTCTTGTGTTGTTGGCATTTTTGCATCATCATCTTCATCATCATCATCATCATCATTTCATCATGCATCTTCTCTTCATCTTGCTTGTGGTTTCCTTGTGTTTGTTGTGGTGTGATGTTGTGAGTGCTTGGTGTTGTTGTTGTTGTGTGGTGTGGTAATAGAGGATGAGGCCTTCTTCTCTTCTTCTTCCTCTCATCTCTTCTCGTGCAAAAACCCCTCCTTAATGCTTTAAACCCCCAAGTGTTTTTATGACCAGAATTAAATTGCTTCTAAAATCATTTTAAAATGTCCATGAGGTGGCCCTATTATTATTATGAATATTGGGGATGTAGATCTTGTTATTTGCACATGATTTAATTTTGTAAACTAATTAAAACAGGGCTGTTAATCATTTTATAAATAAAATAACTTCCTCTAAAAATCTTCCAAGTATTTTATTTAATAGGGGCATAATGTCTTCTTCTCAAAATAATTTGGTTAGGTCTCAAAACCCCTTTTCTATTTTCCAAAGGATTTGTTTGAGTGGCTGGTTTTAATTAAATTAGAAACCCTGTGTTTTTTCCTATTTATTCGAGAGAGAGGAGGCAGTGGAGCCGGCCCACTCAGCCCACGTGAGCAGTAACGGGGACCTGTTCCCCGTCTCCCTCCGTCAGCTTCAGAGGGAGGAAGTGCGTCGCCGTCGCCTTTTCTGTTCCTCCCCGCCGTCAGCTCCAGGGTATTTAGCCCCCTCGGCGTCCGTGTCCCCCTCGCCTAGGATTCCTCTCCCTCTAGCCGCCGCTGCCGCTCCTCTTTCTTCCTCCTCCGCTCTCCCCCCGCGATTCTTCTCCCCTGTCAGGTAAGTTTCAGAGAGAGAGCAGAGTGCGTAGCTTCGTTGACGGCAAGCTCCTCGTCGTCTCCGTCGAGCCTGTTGTCGTCCATGGCGTCCAAGGTCTTCGTCTTCGCGCTGCCGTTCCGTTCCAGGTGCTAGGAGGACTCGGGAGGCCTTCTCCTTCTTCTTCCTCGTCGCCGGATTGTCGCCGGAGCTTCTTCCTCTTCGCTCGCGTCGTCTCTGCCTCTCCTTCCCCTTCGTCGTCGCCGCTCACGTCCCCGCGTCCCCGAGCAACCCTTGGTGAGCAGCCGCTCCTCGCAGCCCCCTCTCCTTGCCGTGTCCGTTGTCTGTCGCCACCGTTGCCTGTGTCGCCGCCGATAGGTAGGAGAGCACCTGTTGCTCGTGTCCTTCCCCCTCTTTGCAAGATGAGCCCGGGAATGGAACTGCTGGTCCTTTGAGCACGTGTAGGTGTAACTGGGATCGTCGGAGATGGCCTCTATCGCCGGAATTTCACCGTCGATCCCCTCTGTCGCCGTGCCCCTGTCAAGTTCAGTTTCGTCAGTTAAACTGTGTGTGCGTGTGTATAAGAGCAGTGCCCCCTTCCTCTGTTGTCTATCGGTGTAGTGGTGTAGTGGGAGGAGGGCAGAGTAATACAGGGGAGGAGGGTTCGATCCCTCTTCTCCCCCTTTTTAGGTTTTGTTTTTTTTGTGTTCTTTTTCTTTCTTTTCTTTAGTTCCTTTTGCAAATCAGCTTTGTAAATTATATAAATTGGTTTGTGTGGTGTATATATGCCATGTGCATATATATACACATGTAGTGTAAGTGTGCCCTAGTGTATTGTGTGTGTATGCTTGCATACACACATAAGTGCATATGTATGGTATGTGTGTGTATGTGTGTCTTGCTCATACACACATATGTGCATGTGTGTGCCTAGAGTGTGTGTGTGTGTGCATGTGCTTAGTGCATGCCCACATATGTTTGTGTGTTGTGGTGTGTGTTGGTGTGTTTGCTAGGTGTGTGTGCTCTTGTTCATATGTTTGTGTGAGCTTGTGAGTGCATGTATATAGTGTGTGAGTGTGTGTGTGTGTGCAAGTTTTGCACACACACTTGTGAGGTGGTGTAGGTGTGTATGTACCTTGTATGCAAGTGTAGGTATGATGCATCTAGAGTGTATGTGTAGGATGACATGTGGGTGTGTATTCACCATTGCATATATATACTTATGTATGTGTGGGTAGTCATATTTGTGTGTTGTAGGTGTGTGTATATGCACCCATGTGCATATACATATTAGAGTGGTGTGTATGTTAGGTAGAGGTGTGTGTGTGTATGCACCATGTGCATACACACCCATACTTTTGTGTGTTTGTGATCCTCTTGAGGTGAGTGCACATGAGTGGATGTGTATGTGATCTTCTTGTACTCATTTGTGTGAATGAGTAGAATCCATGTGTAGGTTTCTCCCTATTTGATCACATGAGCATGTTTCCCACTCTAGCTAGTTTCATCCTTATTTCTTGTTTCCATGCCATGCTAACATGTTCCTAGAGTGTTATTTGTGCATTTCCAACTTGTATGCATAGGTCTCATGTCATTTCTTTAGCTTTCCATCAAGAGACTTAAGTGCCATAAGTCTTACATGGAGAGGGGGTCAAATTTCGACCCCCCTTTACTCCCTCATGTTCCATACAAGAATCTAGGTATGAGTAATGATTTTGGGGTGTTTTCAAACCCTCTATGCACCTGTGAAGTCAGATTTGACTTTGGGGCAACTTGACAAAAGTGCATTTTTATGCTGTGATGCCCTTTTGTCTTTTTCATATGATTTAATCTATGCATACTTTCATGTTCTTGTCAACTAGAGATTGTTTGTCAAAGTTTCTGTGAACATCCAAGTATTTTTCTTATTCATGATAAGTTACCAGATCAGTGGGAACCATGCTGTTAAGTTGCCTACTTTCTGTTTCTGTCCAGCTAGTCTGAAAATGACTAAGTCTGGAGTATCTGCTGTTATTGTTTTTCCTTGAAGAACAGGGTGTAGCTAGTGTTGTGTTGTGAATTTCACCATGATCAGTGTTAGGTATTTGTAGTAGATATTGACATATACCTTCCTGTTAATTTTCATTCCATTTGGATGTTTCTAGCATATTTAACCAGTGCTGTTAACTTGCTACTTTATTAACCCAGATTCCAGAAAACTGGAATTTTCACTAAGTCCCTAAAAATCTGTTTCATCATGCTAACTTACCAGCTCCATGCATAGTGATGTGTTGCTCTTTTGTTGATTGTATAATTGGATTAATTGATGTGGGTGTTGAGTAGAACCTGTTCATATCTTGTTTGTGGCTGTAGAGTTCCTGTGGCAATAGATGTGAGCTGTTCTAAATGCTATGTTGCTGTTTTGTGGCAGATTGAGTGTTATTTTGTTTTGGTTGTTGTGGGAGCTATACTCCATGGAATTGAGTGATTCTTGAGTCTGTTGTGATTGAGTTTTCATCACCTATCCAGTGGCTACCTTGGGATGCCAAGAATTAGCCCAGATATTTGATGGTGTTGTGTTTTGCCTTCGTACCTTGTCGTGAGCGTATCTCGAGAACCGTAGCTCCGTTTCTCGCAATCCTTATATGCATTTCCATAGATTTTTTATGATGCATCCATATTTGCCATGTTCATGCATGTCTAAATAACTTAACAAGAGGTTCTGTCCAGATCCACTAATCCACCACTTTTGCATGTGAAACTTGACTAGAATTGGATTGCCATGTAAAAACTCATTAAAATGATCATGCATCATCTTGTTGTGCATTGCACCTTGTTTGGTTATTTATTTGCTGTTTCTCTTGGGTAGACGCGAGTGTCGAATCTGAGTTCGAGGAACCTGGAGAGTACCACTACGAGGATCCCGCTACTTGTTCCGCTGAAGAACCAACATGCAAGATGATCGTACCCGGATCTCAATACTATCTTTGCTTGCTAGATTCTCGTTCTTATCGTTACATTTGCACTACCTAACACATGATATCAGCCCCCATGTTGCCATGACAGCCTCTAACCTCCACATCCCAGCAAACCGTTGATTGGCTAAGTTACAGCTGCTCAGCCCCTCTTATAGCGTTCTTAGTTGCAGGTTGTTCCATGTGATAACATGGATTGGATATCACCATAAATTCTGTTATTTAAATTAATGCACATATATATCTGGTATTGGTGGAAGGCTTGGCCTTTTGCTAAGTGATTTGTTCCGCTCGTACCGCCATTAGATTCTTGTTACCGGTGTTATGTTTCCATATTTTGCGCTCCTAACACGCTTGGGGTTGTTATGGGGACCCCCTTGTTTATTCGGTTGAGATTGAAACTCGTCTGGCAAGACCCAACATTGGTACTACATTTGCTAATAACTTAATGAACCTGCATAGGGCTTTGCAACCCCGTGGATAATTTAATCAACCCCCAGGCCAGTGCTCCGCATGAGCGTTGGTCCACCCACCTAGCAGGCGGCGATGCCACCTCGGGGCAACTCGAGACGTTTGGCTACCGTCCACTTCGCATAGACGGATGATGCCCGTGGATAGAGAGCGCACGGCTCTAGCTGCAGATCTGGCTCACCAGGAGGTCTTGCTGGACTGGTTTTACCTTTATCGAATGTCTTGCGTGTGGACTCTGACTTTCTTCGGGTTTACTCGAGGTGTTGGAAATCCTTTGGAATTACCGATGAAGATCACGAGATCCGTGGTCGAGGAATTCCCGCGGAGTGTGGTTATTTGTGATGGACTAGTTGGAGCACCCCTGCAGGGTTAAATCTTTCGGAAAGCCGTGCCCGCAGTTATGTGGCAACTTGGATATTTGTTTAACGCCCGGTTATAGTAAACTTGAAGTAAACCCAAACTAAAATACACCAACTGTGTGAGTAACCATGACTGTCTCTGCTCGTGAACATGATCCGAGAGAGAACACGGTGGGGTTATGATTAACGTAATTCAGGATCTCTTAGAGATCATGTTAGAAATCGATCGATCATCGTAGACCACTCACTTTAAGTTATTGTTACATAAGTTAGCCACCATACATGCTTAGAGCTGCTGCAGACTTAAACATCACCATTTCCATCCCAAAGCTTATATAGTGTTGGCACCCGGGTTACTTGATTGCTGAGTCCTCTGTGGCTCACAGTTTACTACAACAATTCAGGTACAGGTTCAGATGATTGTGTTCAAGATGATCTTACGCAGCTGCAATGGGAATATGATGAGGAGAGAGGACAAATGTATGTGACATACCCCGACGAGTAGAGGACCTGGTCGTGGTCTTGGGCAGCTTGATAGTATCATCGCATTGTTGTTTTATCGTTTGATTTCGTCCGTAGCCGGACCCTGTGTTCTTCTTGATGTATGAACTGAGTGACATTGTAATTTAGCATGTGGCGAGTGTAAGCCAACTCATATACTCTTCTCTTTAGTACATGTATGATGTGATGATGCTTATCTTGCTAACGGCAAGATGCGCTTCTATCCTTTGCGAGGACCTCGTGCCTCAAAACGGATAGGCGCACATCTTGGGTGTGACAAGTTGGTATCAGAGCCATACGACCATAGGAGCCTTTACTTGTTTGAACTTGGCCGAGTTGTGTCTAGCAAAACTATTTTGAGTCTAGTTATATCGGAGATTAGGATTCTTTTTACTCCTCTTCTATGCTCTGGAGAGGTTTCCGACTTAGGAATTTTGATTCTACTCCTCTTCTCGCTCAAAAAAATTTTAGGATCACGCGGCTATTTTGGAATCTATATGATGCCGATGTGACAGGGTTCTGTCTTGGTGCCTCCTGTCTGACTTGATTTCTTCCGGGGAGTTGAGCTCGGAGGAATGTTGGCACATCGTTATCATTCAGTTTCCTTGATATCTCAGGACAGAGAATGTTCGAAATTGCTTCAATACTTATCGTGGTGAGATAAGGTCGGAGTCACCCGGTACTGGGGAGGCGTCCGGGATACCACCATGGTTTAGTATCGTTGTGAGTTCGAGGATTCGTGATTAGACGAGTTTGCGAAATGTCTGTTGGGGAACGTCGCATGGGAAACAAAAATTTTCCTACGCACACGCAAACCTATCCATGGTGATGAGCATCTACGAGAGGGAGAGTGGATCTACGTACCCTTGTAGATCGCTAAGCGGGAAGCGTTAAGAAACGCGGTTGGTGTAGCCGAACATCTTCGCGATCCAAATCGCCGAGCGTCCCGCGATCTCATCACGATCCGTCCCGCGATCCAATCACGATCCGTCCCGTGAACTCATCACGATCCGTCCCGCGATCTCATCACGATCCGTCTCACGATCTTGATCACGATCTGTCCTACGAACTCATCACGATCTGTTCCGCGATCTCATCACGAACCGTCTCGCGATCTCGATCACGGTCCTTCCGATCTAGCGCCGAACGGACGGCACCTCCGCGTTCAGCACACGTGCAGCTTGATGACGATCTCCACCATCTTGATCCAGCAAGAGGAGGTGGAGAGGAGAGAGAGTTCACCGGCAGCGTGACGGCGCTCCGGTGATGGTGGTGGAGTGATTCCGGCAGGGCTTCGCCTAAGCGCTGCGGAAAACCGATCTAGAGGAGAAACTGTGCACCGGTGAAACGGGTAGCACGTGGCCGGAAATTCTGTCCAAAAACCACCCAATCCACTAGTATATATAGGAGGAGAGGAGAGGAGAGGCAGCCAAGGCCTTTGGGTCGGCCGAAATAGGAGGTGGGAGCAATCCTACTTCACCTCCAATCCTAGTTGGAGTAGGATTGCCTCCTATTGGCTGATTTTCCACTTTTTGCTTTAGGACTTTCTCTCCTGCGCCATGGGCCTTTGTGGCTGTTTTCCCAGCCCACTAAGGGCTGGTTATTATTCTCCCACAGCCCATGGACCTCTTGGGGTCGAAATACCCCTCCCGGAGGTCCTCCGGTACACTACCGGCACTCCCGGTACAATACCGATACTCCCGGTACACTACCGATGAGCCCGAAACTTTTCCGGAAACCAAACTGGGACTTCCTATATATGAATCTTTACCTCCGGACCATTCCGGAGCTCCTCGTGACGTCCGGGATCTCATCCGGGACTCCGAACAACCTTCGGTCACCACCATACATAACTCTACACTACCGAAACGTCACCGAACCTTAAGTGTGCAGACCCTGCGGGTTCGAGAACTATGTAGACATGACCGAGACACCTCTACGGTCAATAACCAATGGCGGGACCTGGACGTCCACATTGGTTCCTACATATTCTACGAAGATCTTTATCGGTCGAACCTCTATGTCAAGGATTCAGTTAATCCCGTATATCGTTCCCTTTGTTCTTCGGTATGTTACTTGCCCGAGATTCGATCGTCGGTATCTCCATACCTAGTTCAACCTCGTTACCGGCAAGTCTCTTTACTCGTTCCGTAATACAAGATCCCGCAACTAACAATTAGTCACATTGCTTGCAAGGCTTATTGTGATGTTGCATTACCGAGTGGGCCCCGAGATACCTCTCCGTTACACGGAGTAACAAATCCCAGTCTCGATCCATGCCAACTCAACAAACACCATCGGAGATACCTGTAGAGCACCTTTATAGTCACCCAGTTACGTTGCGACGTTTGATACACACAAGGCACTCCTCCGATATCCGTGAGTTGCATGATCTCATGGTCATAGGAACATATACTTGACATGCAGAAAACAGTAGCAATAAACTGAAACGATCATATGCTATGTTTGTAGTTTGGGTCTTATCCATCACATCATTCTCCTAATGATGTGATCCCGTTATCAAATGACATCTCATGTCCATGGCTAGGAAACCTTAACCATCCTTTGATCAACGAGCTAGTCTACTAGAGGCATACTAGGGACATGGTGTTGTCTATGTATCCACACATGTATCTGAGTTTCCAATCAATACAATTATAGCATGGATAATAAACGATTATCACGAACAAGGAAATATGATAATAACTAATCTATTATTGCCTCTAGGGCATATTTCCAACAATGTCTTGAGTTACGGTGTGGAAGGTTGCGGGGCAGTCGCAGCTGATTGCCTAGGGCAGGTTCCTGACTCCGCAATCCGAATCGCATAAAACAAGAAAGTTTTCGGAAATTCATAGGTGGGAAATCTTGTAGTCATGTAGGATCATCTTCTCCAGATGTATAGAGTGGTACATTTGTTCCGAGCGCTTAGCTCAATACAGTGGCATCTTTTCTAATTCGATCAAGTCAGCCCGACATGAACCATCCATCATACCACATCGCACTGCATCCATCTAGTGCGAACGATTGGTAAGATGGATGAGTCGTGGGTGCAATGGCTAGAGAGTTTCAGAATTCAGACTTTCAGTTGCTGCTAGGTTAGGTCTACTCTGCTCTGTCATTTGGTTCACGATTTACAGAATCTTCAATCTTCATTCTTAGTAACTATATGATCTGTTGTTCTTTTGCTCAGCGATGTATTCTAGTGTGTGTTTAATTTATACTACTAAAAGATAAACTACACAGCTCTGTAGCATGCGCACCTGAATGCACTCCAGCAAGTTACAATTCCTTTATACTCACAGCAATAATATTTTTGCCATCCGTTTCCTGTCACTTTATGGCTATGATATCCAGCAATTTCCCTTTTAAATTCCATTGTTAGATGTGTATAGTTCTCTTTTGATATATCCCTATTGTATAAGAGGTTTCTTACACTTTACCGCACATGTATATGTATGGCCTTTGGTCATCAGCGAATGTCAGTTGCTCACTTCTCTAACACTAGATAGTACTCTGAATTCAACCGTATGCATATGATGCCACCAAGAAATGTATACTAGTCCTACATTTTAGTGGATAGAGTCTATGCGGGCGTCAAGACGCTTGGATTTGTGCTTGATCATCCGGAGCGTGGATCCTTGTCGCACCACCTCCACGCCGGTGAGCAAGACCACCGTGTCGACACACTTGGTGCCACTGCCCCATCCATCCATTTCCATGATGTCGAAGCTCCTGTGGATGCAGAACTTGCCGTCCCCGAGATACACCATGCTCCGGCCATCCTGATGGTGGGTCCATTTCGACCCACGCATGGCGCAGCACCGGGGCCGACCCATCCATCCTCAGAGCGCCGGAGATGTCCACGGCGGTGAAGCGTGAGTGTATGTGGAAGCCTGTATTCTCGAAGCCGAACAGAAGGCCGTTACCGAGCTCGGGGACATGCAGGGCGCGGTACGAGAATGGCAACTTGCAATCGCCGGCCTTGGTCCAGTCACCGGTTCCCGTGTCGAAGCAGTAGGTGCCGGAGGTGGGGTTGGGCCTTGGTCTAGTCACCGGTTCCTGTGTCGAAGCAGTAGGTGCCGGAGGTGGGGTTGGGCTCTGGCCATTCCCATGACGAATCACTAGGTTCGAACGAGACGCATATGGTGTTGCTGCTGCTGCTGCGAACAATAGCTACAGTGCACAAATGCGACCCGGGTGGCCTGCCAATAATGTTATATAATCCATATAAAATCATAAAAATAAAATGAGGTACCGACCACCGCTCAGTTCCAAGGCTGCAGTTTCATCAAGTTCAAAAAAAAAAGGCTGCAGTTTCATCGGTGTTGGATATTTTGCTCCTTGCTGATGCACTCTCGTTTAGATATTTTATTACTTACCCCATATGCGCCGTACACTACACAGCTAGCATCAAGTTTTAAGAAACATCAGAGCAGCAAACTAGCCCGAAATAAGGCACGCACGTGAGCAATTCGTTGGATAGATCCAATCTCATATCCTCCAGCCCACCAAACTACTAGGCCCCTCGGCCCACAAAGAAACGGACACGGTTCAATAGCTCAACCCTAGCCCACCATTGCTTCTCTTCGTTTCTACTTCTTTCTTCCTCCAAACCACCAACGGATACAGCCGCCATCACGCATCAACTCGACAAGGCAACCGATGATGCCTATACAAATTATTTTTTGCAAAATTTAAGGTTATGAGCACGGGCCTGCCTCGTTTCGTCTTTACGAAAAGGAAAAAACAAATCTAAACACGTTTTTTGAGCTCCAAAGAAAAGTGAGGACCCAAACCAACTCAAACTGGTTTTTTAACGGTGTCGGTTCCCTGAATAAGTTTAAAAACGGATATCAAACATGCCAGGAAAAACGATTTCAATTACTAAAAATATATGTTTAAATATAAAAAAACCGATTTCATCCATATGTTTCAATAATTTAGAAAAGCTAATACACTGTTTTCAATGAATTGATTTCAGGTCGATAATTTCAAAAGTTTTTTTCATACATTTTGAAATGAAACAATTGATTTCACATATATGAAATAACCGTTTCACATATTTCATAAAAATACACAATGAAATCAGTTTCACTTATTTTAATTAGTTTTAAAAAACTGGTGCATGGTAGAACATGCATTTCACGTATCATATTAAAGTGAAACACACATAAAAAAATGCATTTCAATTTCATAATTTTTTTCCAGTTATTTCCAAATACCTATTTCAACTATTTCAGGTATATCATATTAAAGCTACAACCGCGGACAGCACGTGCTACGAGATCGGTGACCGGTTGGATGGTGCTACGTGTGTGGAGGAGGACGAGAGAGGAGACACGTACGGTGGATCTGATCGAATAGCTGTTTTGCGAGGCATCCAACGGCTCCCGAGGCGACCCTTGTGGTGTCGTGCTGGAGGTGCTCGGCGGATGTGCAACCGTGTGGTGGAGGACGATTTCCTTTTTCTCCGGGCTTGTTTGTGCTCGTGTATGTTCTAGGACAGCTGTGTATGGTCTAGGACGATTTCATGTATGTTTTAGGACAGTTGTGTTCGAGGTGCTCTGGAGGATGGTTCCAGTGGGGTACATGCATGTATGTTTGTACTACCTTTGATGTGGAATGCACGCCGCGCTCGCTACAACATAGACCAGGCCACTCTGCCAAGAGCTGCCTTCTTGGCCCCTGTCTTGGCGGCGTCTATCTCCGCGAATGCCCTCAGCCGTGCTGACAACCCTGATCAGTTTGTCGGCATCACCAAACAGGCCAACACCCTGGCCAAGAAGATCAAGGCTGGTTCATGACAAGGAGGACATGATCATGGCGTCGTTCCATGATCCGCGTGACAAGATGAAGGCGCTGGTCCATGACGAGGATGACCAGATCAAGGTGCCGATCTATTATGAGGATGACAAGATCAAGACGCCAGTCCATGATGAGGATGACAAGAGTCTCAAGGTGTTCGGAGGGCTGGAGAAGACAACCCTGGCTATGGAGTTGTGCCGGCAGCTAGACGCGGACTTTCCCTGCCAGGCGCTGGTGTCTGTGTCACAAGCGTTCGATGTCGGCAAGGACATGAAGGGACTGCTGCTACCAGTGCTCCAGCAGATCCTCAAGGGAAAGCAGATACTAACGCTAACCAAACCAACAAGGAAGAGGAGGCCCAAATCGACCAGATGAATGTGGAAGAGCTGTCCAGCAAGATCAAGCAGCTCCTCGGTCACAAGAGGTATAGGCTACTGTCTCCAAATAAAATTTTAAACTCTACTCAACATTATCCTTATAAACATAACGCAAGGCTGCAATCAAAATTAATTCTGATATTAATACCATCTTTATAAATATTACAAACTCAGGGATAAGCTTCTTAAGGAGTACATAATTCTATTAGTCTTCAGCACATACACAGGAAGGCTAGCAGCTATTTCAAAGTACACATAACCACTATTTTTTTAGGCTTTTTAGTAAATTTATCACAAGTGCGAAATTGCCAACGGCTGGGCAGAACAGTGATGAACTGGGATTTTCAATTGCTTGTTGCAAAATCTCTCCTACTTAAAGAATACGTAAGGTTCCACGGTTCGTTCCTTTCTTTCGTCCTGCCTCTCCACCCACATTCTCTGTTTCTGGTTTTGCCAATTTTTTCCACCTGTTTTTCTTGAAAACCGCCACAAGTGCCCTCATGTTTTATTAGTTCACCAAATGAAATCATGTTTTCTTTGGTAATTCAATAAGTACTGATTCAGTTGGCAGCTAAAGTCTATTTTTGATACGTGATCACATTAACAATAAAATTGTAGGTAAATTATGGTAATTACGTACAAAATATTTGTGCCCCCGTTGCAATGCACGGGCAAATATCTAGTAGTGAAATAAAAATCAGTGACCATCATACTGTAATGGAATCTTTTTAAGATAGCTTACCACATCTATCATGTGGTAAGCTATATCTATGTGTTGCATACTTCATACATTGATTATCGGACAAGTAGAGTGGAGAGAAAGCACCCAAAAAAAAATGACCACATCTAATTTTCTTTGTTCATAGTCTGTGGACATTTGATCTTCGTAATCCTCATCGGCTATTTTCAGGATGTCTCCACAATATTGTTTCATTGGAAGCTGTGCCTTTTTTATATAGGCCCATAGTAGTTGAATTAAGAATCACTGCTCTTAGCTTCCTCATCTTCTTCGAAGAAAAATATAACATCCGAATACACTATTGAAACACATAGACAAATAAATCTTAGCTGTCATTTGGAGAGAAACCAAAGTCTTTTTTTCTTCGTAAAAAAACAAACTACTTATTTTGTTGTATAAATGTTGTTGGTATTTCTATCGGAACAAGTATTTCTAATTCTATTTTTGCACGTACACAAATTTTCTAACTCCAAGCATGTATATATCCAATTAAACTAGGTATCTCATTGTGATTGATGATGTATGGAACTTACCAGCCTTGGAAGCTATCCGCATCAGATTGCCAGAAAATAATTGCTGCTGCAGAATCATCGTGATAACTCGGATAGAGACGTTGGCCAAGGCAGCAAGCGTCTCAGATTACTTTGTCCATCATATGAAGCCCCTAGAACAAGATGCCTCCGAGAAACTGTTTGTCAAAAGAGTGTTTGGCTCCACAGAGAAGGGTACTTAACCCTCGGAACTTAAAGAAACCGTGGACATAATTTTGAAAAAATGTGGTGGGTTGCCATTGGCCATCGTCAGCATTGCTAGCCTTTTGCAAGCTATAGGTCGGCTGAGGGCACCGATATGTGGAAAAGATTTTCTAAATCAACTGGATCTCAGATGGAGAGCCACCCTAACCTCGAGGGGATGAGGCGGTTGATTACACTTAGCTATGACTACCTGCCTCATCATCTGAAGGCTTGCATGATGTATCTAAGCATTTTCCCGAAGGATTATGTGATTGCCAAGGATAGGCTGCTATACAGATGGATTGCTGAAGGGTTGGTCACTGAGAAGCGGGGGTTGACTTTGTTGGAGGTTGCAAAAGAATATTTCAATGAGCTGATAAGTGGGAACATGATTCAACTAGACAAGTATGTGTCCTGGGGAGTGGAGGTAGAGGGGTGTCGGGTGCATGACATGATCCTTGAGGTCATGGTGTCCAAATCCCAGGATTCTAACTTTGTTACCTTGGTAGGGCGGCAATACCGAGGAATGCCACATGGACATGGCAAGTTTTGCCGCCTCTCCATCCATGATAACGACCAGGGGCCTAAGAAAGTTGAGGCGATGAAGGTATAACATGTCTTGCCCAAGATGCGATCTATCCATATTTTGGCACGAGGGCTTCGACAGGGATAGAAGCGCATCTCGTCGTGTTGCAAAGATGGATATCATTACAAGTACATGTACTGAAAAGACGAGTATACAAGAGGTTGGCTTACACTCGCCACAAGCTACAACAGAGTCACGCAATACAATAACATTTCAAACATCATACAGAAGAGCAGGGTCCGAATACGGACGAAAACAAACGAGAAAATGACATCCACCCTTGCTATCCTAGGCTGCCGGCCTGGAACCCATCCTAGATTGAAGAAGACGAAGCAGAAAAAGAACTCCAAATAGAACAATCATAGCGCTCATGTCAATACATCGGATTACCTGTACCTACAACTGTTGTTATAGTATCTGGTGAGCCACAGGGACTTAACAATCTCATTTCCAAGGGTAACAAGACTAGCAAAGCTTAATAGGTGAGGTATGGTTAAGTGTGAGGGTTGCAGCAAGCGTCTAAGCATTAATTGAATGGCTAACTTACGAGTACAGAAAGTAAATATGGTGGTCTACGCATAACGACCGAAAGGGGTGATCACTAAGTGATCCTGAACACCTACATACATCAAACATAACCCCACCATGTTCTCGGTCGGAGCAAGGGCTCACGAAAGAGACGATCACGGTTACACACACAGTGTTGGTGTGTTTTATTTGAGTTTAATTCAAGTTTATTATGACCGGATACTAAAAAAAGTATTCCAAGTCGCCACATAACCGCGGGCATGACTTTCCGAAAGATTTAACCCTGCAGGGGTGCTCCAACTGGTCCATCACAAATTTACACAAGCCGCGAGAATAGCCTCGACCATGAATCTCGTGATTTCTTAGACAATTCCTTAGGAAAACCGGAACCTCGAGTAAACCCGAAGTAAGATCGGAATTCCTCGCACAAGACGTTCGAGAAAAGTAAAACAAAACCAGCAAGGCCGCGCGACGTGTCGACGATCTCGATAGGAGCCACGTATCTCGTTCTCAGGACACGGAGGATGAGCGAGTGTACAGGTGCCTGATAGACATCACCCGAATTGCTTTGGGCTGGCCCCGCACACGTCTCTTTTCGGACCAACGCTCATGAGGAGCACTGGCCCGAGGGGTGGAATTAAAGATCCGCGGGTGCCGGCGGGTCCCTATGCAATTTTATTAGTTATAGTTAAGCAAATGTAGTACCAATGTTGGGCCTTGTCAGAAATGCCTTATCCTAAAACGAATATCAAGGGGGTTCCCATAACTACCCCGAACATGTTAGGAGCGCTTATTTATGGAACATAACACACCGGTTCACAAGGAACTAGGGGAGGCAAAGGTGGAACAAAACACCAAGCAAAAGGCTAAGCCTTCCACCCTTTACCAAATATATATGCGCATTAAAAATTTTAGCAGCAATAATATTGTGATATAGCAAAAAGGTCCATGTTGTCACATGGAAGCAACTGCGTCTGCAACTAACAACGCTATAAGAGGGGTTGAGCAAGCAGTAACATAGCCAAACAATGGTTTGCTGGGAAGGTGGAGGGTTAGAGGCTTATCATGGCAATGCTGGAGGCTTGACAAACATGTGATAGGTAACGAGACATAATGGTAAAAGCACGATAACTAGCATGGCAATGATAGTAATGGTATCCATGGGAATGATCATCTTGCCTGAGATCCCGCTTGGAAGAAGAACAAATTCGTAAAGAAGACAATCCATGAAGAAGACGAACCAACGTAGTCGAACGGATCCTCACACTCCGAGCGGTTCGGAAACTCTATCGAGAAGAGGCAAACCGGAAACAAACAATCAACACACGATACACCATGCATATGCAAGACATGATGCATAAATGATATGATGCATGTCCGGTTTAAATATGCAAGGCATGGCATAGCACGGCAAATCACATCAATCAAGTACTACACATTAAGTGAAGCTCGATATACAACGAGTTGCGTATCGACGAAATTCCATGTTCATATTATTTAGTTCACTCTCGTTTATTTACTCATCAATATTAAATGTTGTTAAACATGGCAGGAGGTGAACCTTGATCAACTATAACATCTAGGCATATTAATAGAGGTCGGAAACAATATATAGCATCTCTGAAATGACCTCAGATGCAATTATTAAATTAGGTCCAGATCTGTTCTAGTCATATTTTAATGTTGTTAAACAGCAAAACAAATAGCACCATGTGATTCTACACGAAAAACTAGTCAAGTTACATATAAGGAACATTTTAAACGGAGCTACGGTTTAAAAGTTATTAAACAATTAAGATTAATATGGCCTATGCGCTAAATGATGCAAACAACAAGTTTAAAAGCTTTAAACATGGCTGAGAGTTGATTATTGTGAAACTAGATGAAATTCTACACATTTTACATGTTCAAAGTTTTTACATGTGATGCCCGGATTAAAAGTTACTAACAGAGTTAAATCAGGGACTAATCTGCAATTAACAGAAATCTCGGATAATTACTAAAATCGCAAAACAGGAAAAAAGTCTACTGGGCCTAAACTGCTACAGGGTCAACTAGCAGTGCGGGCGCTAAATAACTAAAATGCACCTAAGGCGCAATATAACTAACAGGGACTAATGGGCTCGGCCCATCTACACAAAACCTAAAAGAAAAAAAACAGAAGGGGAGGGAGATGGGCCTCACCTGCGGGCCTTACTGGGTCGATCAGTGGGCTTGCTGGGCGCTGGGCCACGCTGGGGATCAGGGCGAGCCGGCTCGGGGTCAATGAGGGCGGCTGCACGGGGCGCTGTTCGTCCTCCCGTGCTCGAGCACGGAGTGGCCATGGCTGGTGGCGGCTGGCCGGGGCGAGGGAGGCGCGGCTGGAGGCAGGGGTCGGCAGGGGCGGCCGGATCCAGCGGGGGCCGGCGGGATCTGGCTGGAGGTTGGCAAGAGCTGCGAGCTCGGGCGACCGGGGGTGGCACTTCGAGCGGCTCGGCTCCATGGCCATGGGTTCCTGCGGAAGAACCAAAGAGAGATGGGAGGTTAGGGAGGGAGAAGAGAAAGAGGAGAAGGAGAGGGGAGAGATGGCCGGGCACGGGGAGAGGTCCGGTCGGAGCTGAGCTCGCCGGAGGGCACAGAATTGGGGCCGGATCGGGGGCTTCCATGGCCAGATCAGGAGGAGCTCGGGGAGAGGGAAAACAACCCAGATCTGGATCGGGAGGAGAAAACCACTGCGGGGAGAGGAAAAAAACATCTGCGGGAAGAGGGGATTGGCTGCAAAAATGAAAAGGGAGAAACCCTAGTGGAGTGGGAGACTCTCCACGGGGCTTTATATAGGGATTGGTCTATGGGTGGGTTGGACATCGTCCGCCCGATCGCGATCCGACGATCACAAACGGGGGAAGTGGCTAAGTTGGGATATTGGGCTGTGTAGTTTTCCATGGGCTTGAGAAGAGAGGGAAAATGCGGCCCGACACATGAGTTTTAAACACCAAAATACGTCCGACGATAGACCGGCTAGAGCCGCTATATATTTAACGGAACGGATATCAAACGGACTCCGATTGCGATGAAAATCGACAGGCCGTCTAACTACACTAAAACAAGACCGCACGTCAAGTTTGGACCCAATCCGAGAATACTTTTGCGCGCGTTTTTGAAACATTTTTAAAACAGTGCCGCGGGCGCGGGCGTGTGTGGTTGGACTCGAAACGGCTCACACAAGAACGAAAGAGAACCGGCAACTAACAACGAATGTAAGTTTTCGAAAACGAGTGTCGATGCTATGCACATGATGCAAATGATGCGACGATGAATGCAACAGACAAACGAAACACAAGACGACACTGGACTTAAAAGGGGAATCTCTGGAGCGTCGGTTCCGGGCTGCCACACAACATGTCCGGTCACTGACCACCTTTCCGTGTGATGGCCTCGACAAGCTGGTAGATCATCTGGGTGAGTTCAAATTGTTGAGGGTACTTGACCTGGAAGGTTACAAGGCCCTGCGAAACAGGCACATGAGAGATGTCTGCCGACTGTATCTTGTTAGGTTCTTGAGCTTGAGGGGTACGGACGTCAGTAGGATACCTGGCAAAGTTGGCAATCTAGAGCACTTGTGATGTCTCCCCACCGCCACTCCTCCAATGCCTTAGTGTGCGACTGCCCGACTGGATCTCATCACTCACACACCTCACAAAATTTGAAGTGGGATGGACTAAACTTGCTGGCGACTAGTTATTTGGTGTCTTGTGTAAGCTGCCCAACCTGAAGAGCGTCCAACTGTGGAGAAGTCGGTGCAAAGACGGAGAACTGGTTGCACGCCCTGAACACATCTTCCCGTTGCTGAGGATCCTGAAGGTGCTCACATTCGAGAAAGGATCCATGACAAAGCTCGAGACGCTTGTGCTGTTGTTTGATGACGAGAAGATGAGGGTTGTCGGCCTCGAGAACCTTTTTTTAGAAAAGGAGGGTATCCCCCGGCCTCTGCATCTGAACGATGCAACCTCGACAACTTGGAGAGCCTTAAAGAGGTCAAGCTCCATGGTAGGGAAGGCAACCTGGCAATGGAACATGCAGTGGAGCAGCTCAAGACTCGCCCAAGTCCGATCAGATGAAAGTTATGTCAAGTCAATCTTCTGATCGACCTGACTGTCTTGAGGTTTGATGATAGCCGAGATGAATTTTTGATTCAGGTGCTGAATCTTCACGTCATGAACAGAGACCGGCGCCGGCGAGGGTTTCGACTGGTTGGTCCAGGACGTCCTCAACTGAAACAAACATAACTTTTTCATGTGACAGAGTAGATGTCAGAGTCAAGGCGTCTAGAATATCAAGCTTGGATCCTACTCGCACGACCTCCACACCAGTGAGCAGGACCACTAAGTCAACAGAGTCGTAGCCACCACTACCATATCCGTCCTCTTCCATGACGTTGAAGCTTCTGCAGATGCAGAATTAGCTGTCCCCGAGGAACGTTATGTTCCAGGAGTACGGGTTCCAGTTCGGCAGTGGGTCAATGTCCACCCACGAGTGCTGCCGCATGGGAGCTTTGCTTTTTTTTGAAAGATAAAGTAGAATTTCAAGTTCTACTTTCTTGGAGACGTACCATGGTGGCGAGGGGGGAGGAGGGAGATGGGGCGGTGGCGGCGGCGGGTTAGGGTTTCCACCCGAGCCGCCCCTAGGGAGCGACACGGGGGAGGGCATGATACGTCTCCAACGTATCTACTTTTCCAAACACTTTTGCTCTTATTTTGGACTCTAATTTGCATTATTTGAATGAAACTAACCCGGACTGACACTGTTTTCAACAGAACTAACATGGTGTAGTTTTTGTGTAGAAAAAAAAGTTCTCAGAACTAGACGAAATTTAGCGAAGATTTTTTATTAAATAAATAAATAATACTGGTTCAAATATCCACAGGAGGGGAGGCACCAGCTGCTCACAAGGCAGCAGGGCACGCTCTTGTTTTGGACTCTAATTTGCATGATTTGAATGAAACTAACCCGGACTGACGCTGTTTTCAGCAGAACTACCATGGTGTTGTTTTTGTGCAGAAATAAAAGTTTTCGGAATTGGACGAAAATTTACGGCAAATTATTTTGGAATTAATAAAAAATATTGGCGAAAAGATCTACTAGAGGGGGGCCACCACGGGGCCACAAGCTCAGGTGGCGCCCCCCCTAGGGCGCGCCACCCAGGCTTGTGGGCCCCTCGAGCCTCCATTTGCTCTACCACCAAGTCCATAAGTACCATCTTCCCAAAAAAATCAAAGAGAAAGTTTTATTGCGTATTACGATACGGAACCGCCGCCACCTCTTATTCTTCATCGGGAGGGCTGATCTGGAGTCCGTTCGGGGCTCCCAAGAAAGGGATTCGTCGCCATCATCATCATCAACCCTTCTTCATCAACAATTCCTTGATCCTCACCACCGGAAGTGAGTAATTTCTTCGTTGGCTTGCTGGACGGTGATGGAGATGGATGAGATTTGTCATGTAATCGAGTCAATTTGTTAGGGCTTGATCCCTAGTATCCACTATGCTTAATGCTTGTCACTAGGCCCCGAGTGCCATGATTTTGAACCTATTATGTTTTCATGAATATATGTGAGTTCTTGATCCTATCTGCTAGTTATATGCACTTATTATTATTCTGAACCGTAGACCCTAAGGTGACAATAATTGGGATACTCTCCGGGGATGACTGTAATTTGAGAAGTTCATGTATTCACCATGTGTTAATGCTTTAATCCGGTTCTCTATTAAAAGGAGATCTTAATTAGCCTTAGATTTTCTTATGGACCCCGCTGCCACGGAAGGGTAGGACAAAAGATGTCATTCAAGTTCTTATTATAAGCACGTATGACTATATACGGAATACATGCCTACATTGAATTGTTGAATTGGAGCTATTGTGTATCGCTCTAGGTTGTGACTGTTACATGATGAATGTCATCCATACAAATATCCATCGCCGATCCAATGCTTACGCTTTGCTCATATATTGTCTTTGCTAAAGTTACTACTGTTGCTTCTACTGTTCCAACTACTACAAAACTGCTACTCTCATTGTTACTATTGCTACTGTTAGCGCTACTATCAAAACTATCATACTACTGTGGTACTGATACTTTGCTGCAGAGAAACAACTTCTCAGGTGTGGTTGAATTGACAACTCAACTGCTAAGACTTATAAATATTCTTTGCCTCTTCTTGTGTCGAATCAATAAATTTGAATGAAATACTACCCTCGAAGACTGTTGCGATCCCCTATCCTTGTGGGTCATCAGGGGAAAGTTTTTTTTTTGCTTGTTTTTGCGGTTCCTGAGATATCCATGACACAAAAGCGGTGGGGGTGCTTGTTCTCTATGCCGAACAGGAGGCCTTCGCTGAGCTCTGGAACGTGCAGGGCGCAGGACCCGAAACGCAGCCTCCAATTGCCGACCTTTGTCCACTCACCCATATCAGTGTTGAAGCAATACGTGCCGGCGACGGTGGAAGAGACACAGAGGCGGCAGAAGGAGACACAGATGGTGTTGTTGCGGCTCCTAGAGGTGCCCTCGTCGCTACCATGGTTGTGGAGCATCACGTAGCACTCGGCGAAGAGGAAGTTGTAGTCGTTTTCATCATTGACAGGCAGCAGAAGGAGTTGGCGCCAGTGCCAAGCGTAATTGCGCCTATTCTTGTAGGGGCGGCGATGGGTCGGGATTACCGTAGACGAGGGCCTGCAAACTATGGCCCGCGCCGTCCATGACGTAGAGCGCATGAGGATGGGCGGGGTCGTCGGCGGTGCTAGCCCCGTGGGTGATGGAGAAGGAGACAGGGTCATGCCACTCCCTCTCGGTCTCGGGCAAGACGAGATCAGGCATCGTCTCGACGATGGACATGTCGACCTTGCCATCCTTGTCGTAGAGCATGGCCTTGCCATCCTTGTCGTAGAGCACAGCCTTGCCATCCTTGTCGACGCAGAGGATCCTACCCTTGCCCCCACCATAGAAAGGGGGGGACTCAAGCCTTGTCGAGACGGTGCCGGCAACGTCCTAATGGGAAAAGCTGTTGAACGTGAAGTTGGGTTTGGGCAGCCACAAGACGTTGTCGTAGTCGTAGTGGTAGTCTTCATTCTCTTCCCCGGCGGACGTGCTCTCATTCTCCTCCTCCGATGGCGTCTTCCATGGCAACGAGTTCACGAGAGCTAATGAAAAGCATGACTCCGAAGACATTGAGACCAACACCCGATTCAGGACCCCCACCATGAAGTTGAGCTGCTTATAAGTCCATGTAAAACGACCGCTCCATGGATGTAGTTTCTGGAGTTGTACTTGCGCCACAGCTTGGTTGATTAAATACTGGCTTTCTTTGATGATTATACCGTAATTTTACTTTTCTTTCGCAAAATCACAGAGATCATTAATTTCAGGGTGCTGCACTATTTGTGCACACTACTAATTGAGTACGTGCGATACAAAAACCTCAATTTGGCCAATGCTGGCAGGTTTGTTGTAACAAGTTTGGAAGCAAACATTCCATTGAAATGAACCTACAGCGCACGTGTCAATTGATACAAAAACCTCAATTTGGCCAATGCTGGCAGGTTTGTTGTAACAAGTTTGGAAGCAAACATTCCATTGAAATGAACCATGACAATTTGGCCAATGCTGGCAGGTTTGTTGTACCAAGTTTGGAAGCAAACATTCCATTGAATGAACCATGACAATTTGGCCAATGCTGGCAGGTTTGTTGTAACAAGTTTGGAAGCAAACATTCCATTGAAATGAACCATGTGTATGTGCAGGGCAAAAGGGGGACAGAGGTGCCTGCATCGTAACCTCCAAGTCTGGCTACCTATGGCTTAGCGAACTATCTCCTCCTCTGTTTTCCCCGCCGAGAGATGACATCGGTTTGGCTGCAACCATGACGATTTCTTAATTCTGGTGAGTCCATGTTCTAACCTCTCTCGCCCTGAGCTCTGAGATGGTCCGGCCATCCAGCCAATGATTTAGTGGTCTTGTTGTTTGTTGTGGTGGTCTTCTGGCCGCCACAATTTTGTATCTTGTTTAAAACGGTTCCCCTGCTACTACTGTATGTGATGTTTGCTAAGGTAGTACTTTATTTAGCACCTGATTTTAATTGTACTAGTGAACAACTAGTGTGTTTCCCAAGTGCTTCGTGTGTCTAACTGTACTAGTGCTCTTTGTTATTGCAGGGGTTGGTGGTCATGCTTATTTATAAGAGCCTCTTTGGTGGGTTGGCATGATAAATAGTAAGCACCCTTCTCTTTGTTATTTGTTGCTGTGTACTACAGTATTAAGACACCATCTCTTTGTTAGGGTAGTAAGGGTTATTTGCTGCTGTGTACTACAGTATTAAGCATGCTACTTAAAATCATAATTTAAACAACTACTTAAAACTGTTATTTTAATTTTTCCCTGTTTCCGCGCGGGACAATGGACCGGCCCACTCGGGTGACCTCCTGTGAAAAAATAATTAATTTGTGAACTTTTTTTCAAATAGATGAACTTTTTCTAATTTCATGATTTTTTTGTCAAGTTCATGAACTTTTTTTTTTAAATTGATGAACTTTTTTCAATTTTGTGAACTTTTTTCGTCCTTGGAGCTAAGGGTGGGTATAAAAACAGATAAACCGAAGTCCGAACCAAAAAAACTAAATTCCATGCGCCAAGCTCATCACTTGCACAAAAAAGTTCACGAATTTGAAAAATGTTCGTGAAATTAAAAAATTCATCAATTTGAAAAAAGTTCACGAATTTGACAAAAGAAGTTGACGAATTTGGTAAAAGTTTGTGAAATTGAAAAACATCCATTCATTTGAAAAAAGTTCACGGATTCAAAAAATTAGTTCATAGATTTGAAAAAAGTTCACAAATTTAAGAAAATGTTCACAAATTTAAGCAAATTAAAAAGAAAAGAGAAAAAAAGAATAAAACCGAGGAAAAAATGGCAAACAAAACCCAAAGAAGAAGAAAACTAGACTGAAAAGATGCACTACAATAATTTTGAAAATGGCAAGATCATGCGTCCTGCCTACATCACGAAAACATAGTATTCAAAAACGCACTGCATGAAGAAGTTGAACTTCTGGGGCATGTCTGCTCGAACTGCACTCTGTTTCTTGTGTGCTATTTTTTGCCCATAACTCCTAAACTACTCATTAAAATCAAACAAACGATACACCGTTAGAAAGCTGTTGGAAAGGCACAACTTTTCCACGTTGAACATTTTTCCAAATTCATGACGGTTTAAGAGATTTTTTTTGAATACGTAAAAACTAGTTTTCAACAATATACACGAAACTTTTAAGCCATTTATCGGAATGGCGCGTATGATATACCATTGGAAAGCTTATGAATAGTAGCAACTTTTTCATGTTGCCGTTTGTGGGCAGTTTTAAAATTACAAAAAACAACTTCGTTTTTTGTGGTTTTTGAATATGTAAATGAACAATACACTTCTTGCACAAGCAATTTTGAACTGTGCCATGAGGAGCATGCGAACTTCTTGCAGCAAACCTTTTTGGGCTTTTAGTTTAGTATTTTTGTTTTTCACATCTGAAACACATTTGGTGCAGCCGTTGAACTGCTCGCTATTTTCACTTCCAACTTTCGTCTTTTTTTCCATAATTCTTCAACCGTTCATCGGATAGCTGTTGAAAAGACGCAACATTTCTTGTTAAATTGTTTTTCAAATTCACCACAATTTAAAAAAATTTGAATGAAATAAAACTTATTTTTTTCAAACGATATACACCAAAATTTTAAACCGTTTAACGGAATAGAACATATGATATAACGTTGGAAAGAGTTTGAATAGGAGAAACTTTTTCATTTAGAGATTTTTTCTTGAATTTGTCGTCGTGTTATGACCAGCTTTTAAGAATGCCAAAAATGGCGTTGATTTAATTTGTTTTTTAAACATGTAAATCCTGGGTTTTAATAAACCTTGGACTTCTGTGTTTTTTCATTTAAACTTCATATTTTTTATTTTTGAGTAAAGATTTTTTTGATTTTTAAATAATCATCGAATTGATCTCATTTGAAAATTTGAAATTCATGGTTGTATTCTTTAATTATGAGGGATATCTGAGTTTTATATAAACATGGAACTGCTCAATTTTTTTAATTTGAACTTTATTAGTTTTATTGTTTAGTAACGGAAAAAATCCTAGTTTTTTATTAAACATCGAACCAATTCGTTATTTTAATTTGAACTTCTATGTTTTTTCTAAAAAATTGGGAAAATCATTTTTTATAATCTTTTTTCAACTGTTCCTCTTTTGAATTTAAACTTCTCCTTTTTATTCTTTAGTTAAGAGAAATATCTAATTTTTTTATGAAATTCAAACTTCTTTATTTTTTATTAGAACTTCTTAACTTTATTCATAGAAAAGAAAAAAATATTCTTAAATAAACATCGAACATTTTTTAAGAAAATATTGAACTTCATACTTTTATTTTTCTTAGAAATGGGAAGAATTTGAGTTTTTTGTATACATTGAACCGCTCAGCTATTTTTGTTTGAACTTCGAGGGTTCTTTTCAAAACGGGAAATTTTGTTTTATATAAACTTTTTTGAACTGTTTTTTTATTTTTAATCCTACCTTCTTGCTTTTGTAATAAATATTTAACTTCTCCGTTATTTAAATTTGAACCTTTAGGTGTTTTTAGAAACGGGGTAAACACTTTTTTTTATAAATTTTTGAACTACTCTGTTTTTTTAATTTGGACTTCTTGGTTTATTCTTTAGTAAGGGGAAAAATTCAAGTTTTGTAATAAACATCGAATCGCTCCGCTATTTAAATTTAAACTTCTAGGTTTTTTGACCTTCTTCGTTATTTAAATTGGAATTTCTAAGTTAGAAATAGGCAAAACCCGTTTCTTAAAAAAAATTGAACTGCTTTATTTTTTATTATTGACCTTCTTCGTTTTGTAATAAACATCAAACTTCTTTATTATTTAAATTTGAACCTCAAGGAATTTTTTTGAAATGGGGGAAATCCCTTTTCTAATATAATTTTGAACTTCTCTGTTTTTTTAGTATAAACTTCTTGGTTTATTCTTTTAAGACAAAAAATCCTAGTTTGTGACAAACATCGAACTGCTCCCTTTTTTTAGTTTGAACTTCTAGGGTTTTTCTTACAAACAGGAATAATCCTTTATTTTTATTTCCCATTTTGATCATGAAATCTTCATGGTTTCTTGAGTTGGTACTTCTCTGATTTTTTTTTCAATGTGTGAATGGCTATTTTAAAGGGAACTCCATTTTTTTCTTATTTGAACTTGACATCTTTTTTTGTGAATTCCCTGCATGATAGTCCGTGAAATTTCCTGACAACTTTCCTTTTTCTTTTTTGCACACTCCAACAACAAGCATGTCGGAACTGTGCAGACGTCTATTGTTGAAATCATCGATTAAATGAATTATTCCTCATGCATTTAGAGCTCAACTCGAAAAAATACAGTGCTCACAGAATACTCATGCATCGGGGTGGTCTGGGTCGGCGGCACGGAGGGGCCAGCCAGGGCCCGGGCCCAACCCAACATCCTAATTTCCTTGGTAATATGCATATGAACAGTGACATCCTTTTACTGTTACCTGCAGCCGGCCCTCCCCAACATCCGATTATATGCATTCCTGCCTCCGCCACTGAGCATGGGCTAGCCTCGTTTCTTCTAAAAAACACAATTTCATGTTGAAAAAATCGAAACTTTTGCCTTCAAAAGTTACCTTGGATATTTCCTTTCCTGAAGCTCTCCGTCCTGCGGCTCTTTATTGAATTGGCCAAGGCATTTCTGACTACAAAATGTGAGTCAGAAATCCAGGGACTACGTCATAGTTTACAAAATTATCAATATTGAGTGCTTCCCTTTGACAAACAAAATGAGGCACGAATCCCTAGAACATGCTTACGGCCTCCTTGATCTCATATAAAATATGGAACCCCGCTGATTTCACCGAGATGGCCTCCCATTATTTATGTACTTCAGGACCAGTCTCCAGGTGTAGACATTGAAGACCTCTCTCACGAGCAAACATCACCGCATCTCGGCAAGCAAGTAGCTCCATCACCATGGGGTCAAGTACATATTCATACCACCCTCCCTGCTCCTCTCCTACTTATCTCATCAATGGCACCATCCGTGTTCAGCTAAATCCAGTAGGCCCAGGAGGCTCCATTTACGGAAAAAGGGTTTTCCCCCGCTTTATATTGTAAAGCAACCATCACCACATACATCTAAGCAAGCCGAACAAACACACGCCACCACGACACACAACGACACCCAAGGCTAGATACAAAGGTGCCGGGCACCATCACACCACTCGGAGACAACCAAGCAAACGAAAAATGAGCTACGAAGAACCACTTGGAGCCACCGAGGAGGGGTGAGACGCACAATGACGAAGCAAGGACCCCAAGACGGCGCCTCCCAGAAGGGTACGACCATGGATAGCCGCCACCGTCCGATCCGCAGATCAAGTTTTCATCTGGAGCCACGAGAGGGGTGGGAGCACCGCGACAGAGCCTTCAAGAAGAATACGACGTCCACGGACGCCGCCACCGACAGCCAGATAAGAACTAGGCAAGTGATGAACCCCAGCACTCACACCCCACCGACACACCCCTGCTTCGCCAACCACCCGCAGCCATGTCCCCCGCGAAGCCATGGCTGCCCGCCCGCACCTGAGACGCAGGTTCCGCCCCCGAACGCCATGCCTCCCGCCGCCAGGGCCGCCGCCCAACATCGAGACACCCCCAAGACCATCCGAAGAGATCAACTTTGCACCAAAGGAACACCACCGACCGACGAACCGGAGCATACGTCTTGCCTTGAACATCGCCGGAGCTGCGACAGCCAGCACACAGCCGGGGAAAGGGGGAGGTGGGGGAGAGGACGCATCCGGACCGGCACACCCCTGTGCCAGTGACGAGGGCCCGAGCACGTCGGCGCCACCCATCCCTTCAGCCAGCCTCCCCACCGGACACACCCCTGTGCCGCCCCACCTCAGCGGCGAACGCAGAACCGCACAAGGCCACCGACGTAGACCTGGCCACCGGCAAGAGGGACCCCAAGGACCGCCGTCAAACGCCAAGAATACTCACCTGGGAGCCCATCTGCCTACCGCCGTCGTCCAGCTGGCGGGACGCCTGGATCCCGACCAGCACGCCCACCTGCCACCGCCGCTGCATCTCCACCACCAGCAGCCGAGGCCATGGCAGGGGCGGACGCCCGCAGCCCACGCCGTCCGCGGCCCTCGCCGACTGGGCCCAGATCTGGCCGTCTGCCGCCATCGGAGCCCACCACGCACCACCTCCGATGCAGCCCCTTCATGCTGCCGCGCCACCCCCGACCCGCGAGTTCTTGGGGATCTGCACCGGGAGTCCATCGTCTAGGTGCTGCACCGAGAGTTCGCGATGACTGATCTCGGTGCTCTCCATCACTTCTTGGAGATCAACGTCACCGCCACCGACCGCGGATTGTTCCTCTCCCAGGACCAGTATGCCCTTGAGATCTTGGATCGTGCGGGCAGGCTCAACTGCAATCCCATCTCCACACCGGTCGACACCCTCGCCAAGCTCGCCGCCGACGCTGGACAGCTCTTCCACGACCCGTCGCCTACCGCAGCTTGGCCGGTGTGCTTTAGTATCTTACACTGACGCGTCCTGAACCTCTCCTAAACCATTCAGCAGTGTTGCCTCTTCATGCACGCCCCACGCGATTGCCACTTCCAGCTCGTGAAGCGCATTCTTCGGTACCTTCGCGACACGACGCATCTCGGGCTCCAGATTCACCTTGCCTCCACAGCTGAGTTGGTGGCCTACTCTGACGCCGCCTGGGCAGGGTGCCCGGACACACGCAAATCCACCTCGGGTTTCTGCTATTGGAAATATGCCCTAGAGGCAATAATAAAATGGTTATTATTGTATTTCCTTGTTCAGGATAATTGTCTATTGTTCATGCTATAATTGTGTTAACCGGAAATCGTAATACATGTGTGAATACATTGTTGGAAATATGCCTTAGAGGCAATAAATAAAGTGTTTACTATTATATTTCCTTGTTCATGATAATCGTTTATTATCCATGCTACAATTGTATTGATCGGAAACACGTTACATGTGTGGGTAAATAGACAACACATTGTCCCTGGTATGCCTCTAGTGAACTAGCTCGTTGATCAAAGATGGTCAAGGTTTCCTAGCCATTGACATGAGATGTCATTTGATAACGGGATCACATCATTAGGAGAATGATGTGATGGACAAGACCCAAACTACAAACGTAGCATATGATCGTGTCAGTTTATTGCTACTGTTTTCTGCATGTCAAGTATGTGTTCCTATGACCATGAGATCATGCAACTCACGGACATCGGAGGAGTGCCTTGTGTGTATCAAACGTCGCAACGTAACTGGGTGACTATAAAGGTGCTCTACAGGTATCTCCGAGGGTGTCTGTTGAGTTGGCATGGATCAAGACTAGGATTTGTTACTCCGTGTAACGGAGAGGTATCTCGAGTCCCACTCGGTAATACAACATCACAATGAGCCTTGCAAGCAATGTGACTAAGTGTTAGTTGCGGGATCTTGTATTACGGAACGAGTAAAGAGACTTGCCGGTAATGAGGTTGAACTAGGTATGGAGATACCGACGATCGAATGTCGGGCAAGTAACATACCGAAGAACAAAGGGAACATCATACGGCATTAACTGAATCCTTGACATAGAGGTTTGACCGATAAAGATCTTCGTAGAATATGTAGGAACCAATGTGGACATCTAGGTCCCGCCATTGGTTATTGACCGTAGAGGTGTCTCGGTCATGTCTACATAGTTCTCGAACCCGCAGGGTCTGCACACTTAAGGTTTGGTGATGTTTTGGTAGTATTGATTTATGTATGGTGGTGACCAAAGTTTGTTCGGAGTCCCGGATTAGATCCCGGACGTCACAGGAGCTCCAAAATGGTCTGGAGGTAAAGATCCATATATAGGAAGTCCTGTTTTGGTCGCCGGAAAAGTTCTGGGCTTATCGGTAGTGTACCGGGAGTGCCGGGAGTGTACCGGGAGACCTCCGGGAGGGGTATTTCGACCCAAGAGGCTTCATGGGCTGTGGAAGAGTGAATATCAGCATAGTGGGCTGGTGGAAATCCCACACAAGGCCCATGAAACTAGGAAGAAAAGCCCAAAGAGAAAAAGGTGGAAAAAGCCAAAAAAAATAGGGTGAATCCTAGTCTTACTAGGATTGGAGGTGGATTCCACCTCTCCCACTTGATTTGGTCAACCCAATTGCTGGTCCTTTGAGGGCCAAGCCTCCTCCTCTCTTCCTCTTATATATACTAGAGGTCTTAGGGTTTTTTGGCACCAGATTTTAGCCACGTGCTACCCGTTCCTCCAGTGCATAGTTTCCCCTCTAGATCGGATTTCTGCAGTGCTTAGGCAAAGCCCTGCCAGAATTGCACCACCACCATCGCCGGAGCGCCGTAACGCTGCCGGCGAACTCTTCTACCTCTCCGCTCTCTCTTGCTGGATCAAGACGGCGGAGAGCGTCATCAAGTTGTATGTGTGCTGAACGCGGAGGTGCCGTCCGTTCGGAGCTAGATCAGAAGTATCGTGATCAAGTTCATGGGATGGATCATGATCAAGTTCACGGAACAGATCGTGATTAGATCGTGGGATGGATTGTGATTGGATCGCGAGACGCACGGCGATTTGGATCGCGAAGACGTTCGACTACACCAACCGCATTACTTAACACTTCCCGCTTAGCGATCTACAAGGGTACGTAGATCCACTCTCCCTCTCGTAGATGCTCATCACCATGGATAGATTTGCGTGTGCGTAGGAAATTTTTTGTTTCCCATGCAACATTCCCTACAGTGGCATCATGAGCTAGGTCTATGTGTAGATGAGATCTCGAGTAGAACACAAAAGGTTTGTGGGCGTTGATGCTTAGATTGCTTTGTCGCTTGGTCGGATTTTTGTTCGGCGGTATTGTGAGATGAAGCGGCCCAAACCAACATTACTCATACGCTTACTAGAGACCGGTTCCCTCGACCGCAACTAGTTGCTTAGATGGCTTGCTTAGATGGTTTCTCTCACTTTAGTTGGATCGGATTCGACAAAGGCGGTCCTTGAGAAGGTTGAAAAGCAACTAGTGTATCACCGTCGTGGTTTTTGCGTAGATGAGAATTGTTCTTGCTAGATACCCGTAGCAGCCACGTAAAACATGCAACAACTATTAGAGGACGTCTAACTTGTTTTTGCAGGGTATGTTTGTTGGAAATATGCCCTAGAGGCAATAATAAATTAGGTATTATCATATTTCCTTGTTCATGATAATCGTTTAATATCCATGCTATAATTGTATTGATCGGAGACTTAAATGCATGTGTGGATACATAGACAAAACCATGTCCCTAGTATGCCTCTAATGGACTAGCTCGTTGATCAAAGGATGGTTAAGGTTTCCTAGCCATGGACATGAGATGTCATTTGATAACGGGATCACATCATTAGGAGAATGATGTGATGGATAAGACCCAAACTACAAACATAGCAGTTGATCGTGCCAGTTTATTGCTACTGTTTTCTGCATGTCAAGTATATGTTCCTATGACCATGAGATCATGCAACTCACGGATATCGGAGGAGTGCCTTGTGTGTATCAAACGTCGCAACGTAACTGGGTGACTATAAAGGTGCTCTATAGGTATCTCCGATGGTGTCTGTTGAGTTGGCATGGATCGAGACTGGGATTTGTTACTCCATGTAACGGAGAGGTATCTCGGGGCCCACTCGGTAATGCAACATCACAATAAGCCTTGCAAGCAATGTGACTAATTGTTAGTTGCGGGATCTTGTATTACGGAACGAGTAAAGAGACTTTCCAGTAACGAGGTTGAACTAGGTATGGAGATACCGACGATCGAATCTCGGGCAAGTAACATACCGAAGAACAAAGGGAACGATATACGGGATTAACTGAATCCTTGACATAGAGGTTCGACCGACAAAGATCTTCGTAGAATATGTAGGAACCAATGTGGACGTCCAGGTCCCGCCATTGGTTATTGACCGTAGAGGTGTCTCGGTCATGTCTACATAGTTCTCGAACCCGCAGGGTCTGCACACTTAAGGTTCGGTGACGTTTCGGTAGTGTAGAGTTATGTATGGTGGTGACCGAAGTTTGTTCGGAGTCCCGGATGAGATCCCGGACGTCACGAGGAGCTCCGGAATGGTCCGGAGGTAAAGATTCATATATAGGAAGTCCCAGTTTGGTTTCCGGAAAAGTTTCGGGCTCATCGGTAGTGTACCGGGAGTATCGGTATTGTACCGGGAGTGCCGGTAGTGTACCGGAGGACCTCCGGGAGGGGTATTTCGACCCCAAGATGTCCATGGGCTGTGGGAGAATAATAACCATCACTTAGTGGGCTGGGAAAACAGCCACAAAGGCCCATGGCGCAGGAGAGAAAGTCCTAAAGCAAAAAGTGGAAAATCAGCCAATAGGAGGCAATCCTACTCCAACTAGGATTGGAGGTGAAGTAGGATTGCTCCCACCTCCTATTTCGTCCGACCCAAAGGCCCTGGCTGCCTCTCCTCTCCTCTCCTCCTATATATACTAGTGGATTGGGTGGTTTTTGGACAGAATTTCCGGCCACGTGCTACCCGTTACACCGGTGCATAGTTTCTCCTCTAGATCGGTTTTCTGCAGCGCTTAGGCGAAGCCCTGCCGGAATTGCTCCACCACCATCACCGGAGCGCCTTCACGCTGCCGGTGAACTCTCTCTCCTCTCCGCCTCCTCTCGCTGGATCGAGACGGTGGAGATCATCATCAAGCTGCACGTGTGCTGAACGCGGAGGTGTCGTCCGTTCGGCGCTAGATCGGAAGGACCGTGATCGAGATCGCGAGACGGTTCGTGATGTGATCACGGAACGGATCGTGATGAGTTCGCGGGACAGATCGTGATCAAGATCGTGAGACGGATCGTTATGAGTTCACGGGACGGATCATGATGTGTTCGCGGGACGGTTCGTGATTGGATCGCGGGACGCTCGGCGATTTGGATCGCGAAGAAGTTCGACTACACCAATCGCGTTTCTTAACGCTTCCCGCTTAGCGATCTACAAGGGTACGTAGATCCACTCTCCCTCTCGTAGATGCTCATCACCATGGATAGGTTTGCGTGTGCGTAGGAAAAATTTTGTTTCCCATGCGACGTTCCCCAATAGTGGCATCATGAGCTAGGTTGATGGTTCGATGAGATCTCGAGTAGAACACAAAAGGTTTGTGGGCATTGATGCTTAGATTGCTTCCTCCCTTGGTCGGATTTTGGTTCAGCGGGATTGTGAGATGAAGCGGCCCGGACCAACATTACTCGTACGCTTACGAGAGACCGGTTCCCTCGACGCAACTTGTTGCCTAGATGGCTTGCGGGTGACAGTTTCTCTCACTTTAGTTGGATCGGATTCGACAAAGGCGGTCCTTGAGAAGGTTGAAAAGCAATCTATGTATCACCGTTGTGGTTTATGCGTAGGTGAGAATCGTTCTTGCTAGATACCCGTAGCAGCCACGTAAAACATGCAACAACAATTGGAGGACGTCTAACTTGTTTTTGCAGGGTATGTTGTGATGTGATATGGCCAATTACATGATGAGATATATGTGATGTATGAGATGATCATGTTATGTATAGAATTTCACGACTTGCATGTCGTTGAGTACGGCAACCGGCAGGAGCCATAGGGTTGTCTTTAAATTATTGTATGACCTGCGTGTCAATCATTAAGCGCTATGTAATGCTTTACTTTATCGCTACGGTAGCAATAGTAGTAGAAGCATGTAGGGCGTGACAACCCCGATGGCGACACGTTGATGGAGATCAAGATGATGGAGATCATGGTGTCGTGCCGGTGACGATGGAGATCATGCCGGTGCTTTCTAGATGGAGATCAAAAGCACAAGTTCATGGCCATATCATGTCACTTATTATTTGCATGTGATGTTAATCCTTTTTATGCACCTTGTTTTGCTTAGGACGACGGTAGCATTATAAGGTGATCCCTCACTTAATTTCAAGATAAATTGTGTTCTCCCCGAGTGTGCACCGTTGCGAAAGTTCGTCGTGTTGAGACACCACGTGATGATCGGGTGTGATAGACTCTACGTTCACATACAACAGGTGCAAGCCAGATTTGCACGCGCAGAACACTCGGGTTAAACTTGACGAGCCTAGCATGTACAGACATGGCCTCGGAACACAAGAGACAGAAAGGTCGAGCATGAGTCATATAGTGGATATGATCAACATAATGATGTTCACCATTGAAGCCACCTTAACTCACGTGATGATCGGACTAGAGTTGGTGAATTTGGATCATGTATCACTCGAATGACCCGAGGGATGTCAATTTGAGTGGGAGTTCTTAAGTAATATGATTAATTGAACTCATTATCATGAACATAGTCAAAGTGTCTTTGCAAATTATGTTGTAGATTACTAGCTCGCGCTGTAGCTCCCTTGTGTTTTATATGTTCCTAGAGAAATAGAGTTGAAAGATGTTGGTAGCAATATTGCGGACTGGGTCCGTGATCTGAGGATTGTCCTCATTGCTGCATAGAAGGCTTATGTCCTTAATGCATCGCTCGGTGCGCCACCCCCCTCTAGCGTTGTCTATAGATGTTGTCAACATCTGATAGGCACGTTTCGATGACTACTTGATAGTTTAGTGCGTCATGCATTACGGCTTAGAATTGAGGCTCGGAAATGTTTTGAAACATCACGGAACATATGAGATGTTCTAGGAGCAGAGATTGTGATCTCAGGCTCGTGCCTTTGTTGCGAGATATGAGATCTCCAACAAGATTCTTTGCTTGTAAGATGAAGGAGAATAGCTCAATCGTTGAGCATGTACTCAGATTGTCTGGGTACTACAATCGCTTGAATCAAGTGGGAGTTGATCTTCCAGATAAGATAGTGATTGATATAGTTCTCCAAGTCACTGTCACTAAAGCTACTAGAACTTAGTGATGAACTATAATACACCAGGGATAGAAGTATTGATCCCTGAGCTGTTCGCGATGTATGACACCGCGAAGGTAGAAATCAAGAAGGAGCGTCAAGTGTTGATGGTTAATCAAACCACTAGTTTTGAAAAGGGCAAGAGCAAGGAGGGAAACTTCATGGATAGCAAGTCAGTTACTGCTCCAGTGAAGCAACCAAAAATTGAACTCAAACCCGAGACTAAGTGCTTCTATTATGAGGTGAGAGGTCGCTGAAGCGGAACAACCCTAGATACTTGGTAAATAAGAAGGTTGGCAACATCGACAGAAGTATATTTGATATACGAGTTATTGATGTGTACCTTGCTAGTACTCCTAGTAGCACCTGGGTATTGGATACCGGTTCGGTTGCTAAATGTTAGTAACTCGAAATAAAAGCTACGGAATAAACGGAGAACTAGCTTGGGTGAGGTGACGATATGTGTTGGAAGTGTTTCCAAGGTTGATGTGATCAACATCGCATGCTCTCTCTACCTTCAGGATTAGTGACGAACCTAAATAAATGTTATTTGGTGTTTTGCGTTGAGCATGAACAAGATTAGATCATGTTTATTGCAATACGGTTATTCATTCAAGTTAGAGAATAATGGTTATTCTGTTTACATGAATAATACCTTCAATGGTCATGCACCCAGTGAGAATGGTTTGTTGAAATCTTGATCGTAGTATTACACATGTTCATAACATTGATGTCAAAAGACACAAAGTTAATAATGATAGTACCACATACTTGTGGCACTGTCGCTAAATGTCATATTGGTCTAAAGCGCATGTAGAAACTCCATGCTGATGGATATTTGGACTCATTCGATTTCGAATCGGTTGAGACATGCGAACCATGCCTCTTGGGCAAGATGACTAAAGGACCCCGTTGGATGGAGCGGGCAAGTGATTCATTGGAAAGGATACATGTTGATGTATGCAATCTAGTGAGTCTTGTAGCGTGCAGTGGATATCGTTATTTTCTTACCTTCACCGATGATTTGAGTAGGTATAGTGTATATGTACTTAATGAAACACAAGTCTGAATCGTTTGAAAGGTTCAAGCAAATTCAGAGTGAAGTTTAAAGATCATCGTGACAAGAAGATAAAAATGACTGCGATATGATCGTGGAGGTGAATATCTGAGTCACGAGTTTGGCATACAACTTAAGACAATGTGAAAGTTGTTTCACAACTAAACGCCACCTGGAACACCATAGTGTGATGGTGTGTCCGAACATCATAGTTATGCTCTATTGGACATGGTGCGTGCTATGATGTCTCTTGTCGTTTTACTACTATAATTTTGGGGTTATGCATTAGAGACAACTACATTCACTTTAAATAGGGCACCATCTAAATCCGTTGAGATGACACCGTGTGAATTATGGTTTGATAGAAACCTAAGCTGTCATTTCTTAATGTTTGGGGCTGCGATGCTTGTGTGGAAAATGTTTTCACATAATAAGCTAGAACCCAAAGCGGACAAATGTATCTTCATAGAATACCCTAAGAACAGATGGGTATGCCTTCTATCTCAGATCCGAGTGCAAAGTGTTTGTTGCTAGAACTGGGTCCTTTCTCGAGAAAAAGTTTCTCTCGAAAGAATTGAGTGGGAGGAAGATAGAACTTGATGAGGTTGTTAAACCTTTGTTCAACCAGAGAGTAGCGCAGCGCAGAAAGATGTTTCTGTGAAGCCTACGTTAGTTGAAGAGGAAGTTAATGATGATGATCATGAAGCTTCAGGATCAAGTTACTATCAAACTTCGTTGGTCGACAAGGATGTGTACTGCTCCTAAGTGGTACGACAACTCTGTCTTGGAGATCATGTTGTTGGACAACGATGAACCTACGAGCTATGGAGAAGCGATGATGGGCCCGGATTCCGACAAATGGTTAGAGGACATGAAATCCGAGATAGGATCCATGTATGAAAATCAAGTATAGACTTTGGTAGACTTGCTCGTTAGACGGCAGGTCGTTGAGTACAAATGGACCTTTAGAATGAAGACAGACACTGATGGTGAATGTCACCATTTGTAAAGCTCGACTTGTTGCAAAGTTGTTTGTGACAAGTTCAAGGAGTTGACTGCGATGAGGCTTTCTCACTCGTAGCGATGCTAAAAGTCTGTTGGAATTATGTTAGCAGTTGCTGTGTTTTCAATTATGAAATTTGGCAGATGGATGTCAAAACATCGTTTCCTTAATGGTTTACTTGAGGAAAGGTTGTATGTGATACAACCAGAAGGTTTTGTCAGGCCTAAGGATGCTAAAAGGTGTGCAAGCTTCGGTGATCCTTCCATGGACTGAAGCAAGCATCTCGGAGTTGGAATATACGCTTTGATGAGGTGATCAAAGTTTTGATGTTTATACAAAGTTTATGAGAAACTTGTATTTGCAATAAAGTGAGTGGGAGCACTATAGAATTTCTGATAAGTATATGTGGATGACATATTGTTGTTCAGAAATAATGTAGAGTTTCTGGAAAGCATAAAACGGTTATTTGGAAAGTGATTTTCAAAGGAAGACCTGGATAAAGCTACCTAATTGTTGAGCATCAAAATCTATAGAGATAGATCAAGATGCTTGATGAGACTTTCAATGAGTGCATACCTTCACAAGATTTTGAAAGAGTTCAAAATGGATCAGCCAGAGAAATAGTTCTCGTCTGATTTGTAAGGTGTGAAGTTGAGTGAGACTCAAAGCTCGACAACGACAGAAGAAAGAGAAAGGACGAACGTCGTCCCCTATGCCTTAGCCATAGGCTCTATATTATGCCATGCTGTGTACCGCACCTATGTGTGCCTTGCCATGAGTCTGTCAAGGGGTACAAGAGTGGTCCAGGAGTGGATCACTGGACAGCGGTCGGAATTATCCTTAGTAACCAGAGGACTAAGGAAATGTTTCTTGATTGTGGAGGTGATAAAGAGTTCGTCGTAAAGAGTTACGTCGATGCAAGCTTTAACACCTATCCGGATGACTAGTAGTAGCAATCTGGATACGTATAGTGGAGCAGCCATTTAGAAATAGTACCAAGTGGAGTGTGGTAGCAGTGTTTATGGTTTGACATAGAGATTTGCAAAGTACACACGGATCTGAATATCGCAGACCCGTTGACTATAAGACCTCTCTCACATGCAAAGCATGATCGAGCCCCAAAACTCATTGGGTGTTAGATTCATAACAATGCGAATCACATGGTGATGTGAACTAGATTATTGACTCTAGTGCAAGTGGGAGACTGTTGGAAATATGCCTTAGAGGCAATAATAAATTAGTTATTATCATATTTCCTTGTTCATGATAATCGTTTATTATCCATGCTATAATTGTATTGATTGGAACCACATTACATGTGTGGGTAAATAGACAACACGATGTCCCTAGTATGCCTCTAGTGAACTAGCTTGTTGATCAAAGATGGTCAAGGTTTCCTATCCATTGACATGCTAGAATTGTATTGATCGGAGACTTAAATGCATGTGTGGATACATAGACAAAACCATGTCCCTACTATGCCTCTAATGGACTAGCTCGTTGATCAAAGGATGGTTAAGGTTTCCTAGCCATGGACATGAGATGTCATTTGATAACGGGATCACATCATTAGAAGAATGATGTGATGGATAAGACCCAAACTACAAACATAGCATATGATCGTGTCAGTTTATTGCTGCTGTTTTGTGCATGTCAAGTATATGTTCCTATGACCATGAGATCATGCAACTCACAGATATCGGAGGAGTGCCTTGTGTGTATCAAACGTCGCAACGTAACTGGGTGACTATAAAGGTGCTCTACAGGTATCTCCGATGGTGTCTGTTGAGTTGGCATGGATCGAGACTGGGGTTTGTTACTCCGTGTGATGGAGAGGTATCTCAGGGCCCACTCGGTAATGCAACATCACAATGAGCCTTGCAAGCAATGTGACTAATTGTTAGTTGCGGGATCTTCTAAAAAACACAATTTCATGTTGAAAAAATCGAAACTTTTGCCTTCAAAAGTTACCTTGGATATTTCCTTTCCTGAAGCTCTCCGTCCTGCGGCTCTTTATTGAATTGGCCAAGGCATTTCTGACTACAAAATGTGAGTCAGAAATCCAGGGACTACGTCATACTTTACAAAATTATCAATATTGAGTGCTTCCCTTCGACAAACAAAATGAGGCACGAATCCCTAGAACATGCTTACGGCCTCCTTGATCTCATATAAAATATGGAACCCCGCTGATTTCACCGAGATGGCCTCCCATTATTTATGTACTTCAGACGACCAGTCTCCAGGTGTAGACGTTGAAGACCTCTCTCACGAGCAAACATCACCGCATCTCGGCAAGCAAGTAGCTCCATCACCATGGGGTCAAGTACATATTCATACCTACCCTCCCTGCTCCTCTCCTACTTATCTCATCAATGGCACCATCCGTGTTCAGCTAAATCTAGTAGGGCCAGGAGGCTCCATTTAAGGAAAAAGGGTTTCCCCCCGCTTTATATTGTAAAGCAACCATCACCACATACATCTAAGCAAGCCGAACAAACACACGCCACCACGACACACAACGCACACACCCAAGGCTAGATACAAAGGTGTCGGGCACCATCACACCACTCGGAGACAACCAAGCAAACGAAAAATGAGCTACGAAGAACCACTTGGAGCCACCGAGGAGGGGTGAGACGCACAATGACGAAGCAAGGACCCCAAGACGGCGCCTCCCAGAAGGGTACGACCACGGATAGCCGCCACCGTCCGATCCGCAGATCAAGTTTTCATCCAGAGCCACGAGAGGGGTGGGAGCACCGCGACAGAGCCTTCAAGAAGAATACGACATCCACGGACGCCGCCACCGACAGCCAGATAAGAACTAGGCAAGTGATGAACCCCGGCACTCACACCCCACCGACACACCCCTGCTTCGCCAACCACCCGCAGCCATGTCCCCCGCGAAGCCATGGTTGCCCGCCCGCACCTGAGACGCAGGTTCCGCCCCAAAACGCCATGCCTCCCGCCGCCAGGGCCGCCGCCCAACATCGAGACACCCCCAAGACCATCCGAAGAGATCAACTTTGCACCAAAGGAACACCACCGACCGACGAACCGGAGCATACGTCTTGCCTTGAACATCGCCGGTGCTGCGACAGCCAGCACGCAGCCGGGGAAAGGGGGAGGTGGGGGAGAGGACGCATCCGGACCGGCACACCCCTGTGCCAGTGACGAGGGCCCGAGCACGTCGGCGCCACCCATCCCTTCAGCCAGCCTCCCCACCGGACACACCCCTGTGCCGCCCCACCTCAGCGGCCAACGCAGAACCGCACAAGGCCACCGACGTAGACCTGGCCACCGGCAAGAGGGACCCCAAGGACCGCCGTCAAACGCCAAGAATACTCACCTGGGAGTCCATCTGCCCACCACGCACCACCTCCGATGCAGCCCCTTCATGCCGCCGCGCCACCCCCGACCCGCGAGTTCTTGGGGATCTGCACCGAGAGTCCATCATCTAGGTGCTGCACCGGGAGTTCGCGATGACTGACCTCGGTGCTCTCCATCACTTCTTGGAGATCAACGTCACCGCCACCGACCGCGGATTGTTCCTCTCCCAGGACCAGTATGCCCTTGAGATCTTGGATCGTGCGGGCAGGCTCAACTGCAATCCCATCTCCACACCGGTCGACACCCTCGCCAAGCTCGCCGCCGACGCTGGACAGCTCTTCCACGACCCGTCGCTCTACCGCAGCTTGGCCGGTGCACTTTAGTATCTTACACTGACGCGTCCTGACCTCTCCTAAACCATTCAGCAGTGTTGCCTCTTCATGCACGCCCCACGCGATTGCCACTTCCAGCTCGTGAAGCGCATTCTTCGGTACCTTCGCGACACGACGCATCTCGGGCTCCAGATTCACCTTGCCTCCACAGCTGAGTTGGTGGCCTACTCTGACGCCGCCTGGGCAGGGTGCCCGGACACACGCAAATCCACCTCGGGTTTCTGCTGTTGGAAATATGCCCTAGAGGCAATAATAAAATGGTTATTATTGTATTTCCTTGTTCAGGATAATTGTCTATTGTTCATGCTATAATTGTGTTAACCGGAAATCGTAATACATGTGTGAATACATTGTTGGAAATATGCCTTAGAGGCAATAAATAAAGTGTTTACTATTATATTTCCTTGTTCATGATAATCGTTTATTATCCATGCTATAATTGTATTGATTGGAAACACATTACATGTGTGGGTAAATAGACAACACATTGTCCCTAGTATGCCTCTAGTGAACTAGCTCGTTGATCAAAGATGGTCAAGGTTTCCTAGCCATTGACATGAGATGTCATTTGATAACGGGATCACATCATTAGGAGAATGATGTGATGGACAAGACCCAAACTACAAACGTAGCATATGATCGTGTCAGTTTATTGCTACTGTTTTCTGCATGTCAAGTATGTGTTCCTATGACCATGAGATCATGCAACTCACGGACATCGGAGGAGTGCCTTGTGTGTATCAAACGTCGCAACGTAACTGGGTGACTATAAAGGTGCTCTACAGGTATCTCCGAGGGTGTCTGTTGAGTTGGCATGGATCAAGACTAGGATTTGTTACTCCGTGTAACGGAGAGGTATCTCGAGTCCCACTCGGTAATACAACATCACAATGAGCCTTGCAAGCAATGTGACTAAGTGTTAGTTGCGGGATCTTGTATTACGGAACGAGTAAAGAGACTTGCCGGTAATGAGGTTGAACTAGGTATGGAGATACCGACGATCGAATCTCGGGCAAGTAACATACCGAAGAACAAAGGGAACATCATATGGCATTAACTGAATCCTTCACATAGAGGTTTGACCGATAAAGATCTTCGTAGAATATGTAGGAACCAATGTGGACATCCAGGTCCCGCCATTGGTTATTGACCGTAGAGGTGTCTCGGTCATGTCTACATAGTTCTCGAACCCGCAGGGTCTGCACACTTAAGGTTTGGTGATGTTTTGGTAGTATTGAGTTATGTATGGTGGTGACCAAAGTTTGTTCGGAGTCCCGGATTAGATCCCGGACGTCACGAGGAGCTCCGAAATGGTCTGGAGGTAAAGATCCATATATAGGAAGTCCTGTTTTGGTCGCCGGAAAAGTTCTGGGCTTATCGGTAGTGTACCGTGAGTGCCGGGAGTGTACCGGGAGACCTCCGGGAGGGGTATTTCGACCCAAGAGGCTTCATGGGCTGTGGAAGAGTGAATATCAGCGTAGTGGGCTGGTGGAAATCCCACACAAGGCCCATGAAACTAGGAAGAAAAGCCCAAAGAGAAAAAGGTGGAAAAAGCCAAAAAAATAGGATGAATCCTAGTCTTACTAGGATTGGAGGTGGATTCCACCTCTCCCACTTGATTTGGTCAACCCAGTTGCTGGTCCTTCGAGGGCCAAGCCTCCTCCTCTCTTCCTCTTATATATACTAGAGGTCTTAGGGTTTTTTGGCACCAGATTTTAGCGACGTGCTACCCGTTCCTCCAGTGCATAGTTTCTCCTCTAGATCGGATTTCTGCAGTGCTTAGGCGAAGCCCTGCCAGAATTGCACCACCACCATCGCCGGAGCGCCGTAACGCTGCCGGCGAACTCTTCTACCTCTCCGCTCTCTCTTGCTGGATCAAGACGGCGGAGAGCGTCATCAAGTTGTATGTGTGCTGAACGCGGAGGTGCCGTCCGTTCGGAGCTAGATCGGAAGGATCGTGATCAAGTTCATGGGACGGATCATGATCAAGTTCACGGAACAGATCGTGATTAGATCGTGGGATGGATTGTGATTGGATCGCGAGACGCACGGCGATTTGGATCGCGAAGACGTTCGACTACACCAACCGCATTACTTAACACTTCCCGCTTAGCGATCTACAAGGGTACGTAGATCCACTCTCCCTCTCGTAGATGCTCATCACCATGGATAGATTTGCGTGTGCGTAGGAAATTTTTTGTTTCCCATGCAACATTCCCTACAGTGGCATCATGAGCTAGGTCTATGTGTACATGAGATCTCGAGTAGAACACAAAAGGTTTGTGGGCGTTGATGCTTAGATTGCTTCGTCCCTTGGTCGGATTTTTGTTCGGCGGTATTGTGAGATGAAGCGGCCCGGACCAACATTACTCATACGCTTACGAGAGACCGGTTCCCTCGACCGCAACTTGTTGCTTAGATGGCTTGCTTAGATGGTTTCTCTCACTTTAGTTGGATCGGATTCGACAAAGGCGGTCCTTGAGAAGGTTGAAAAGCAACTAGTGTATCACCGTCGTGGTTTTTGCGTAGATGAGAATTGTTCTTGCTAGATACCCGTAGCAGCCACGTAAAACATGCAACAACTATTAGAGGACGTCTAACTTGTTTTTGCAGGGTATGTTGTGATATGATATGGCCAATTACATGATGTGATATATGTGATGTATGAGACGATCATGTGATGTATAGATTATCACGACTTGCACGTCGATGAGTACGGCAACCGGCAAGAGCCATAGGGTTGTCTTTAATTATTGTATGACCTGCGTGTCAATCATTAAGCGCTATGTAATGCTTTACTTTATCGCTACGGTAGCAATATTAGAAGCATGTTGCGCACGACAACCCCGATGGCGACACGTTGATGGAGATCATGGTGTCGTGCCGGTGACGATGGAGATCATGCCGGTGCTTTCATGATGGAGATCAAAAGCACAAGATCATGGCCATATCATGTCACTTATGATTTGCATATGATGTTAATCCTTTTATGCACCTTGTTTTGCTTAGAACAACGGTAGCATTATAAGGTGATCCCTCACTTAATTTCAAGATAAATTGTGTTCTCCCCGAGTGTGCACCGTTGCGAAAGTTCATCGTGTCGAGACACCACGTGATGATCAGGTGTGATAGACTCTACGTTCACATAAAATGGGTGCAAGCCAGTTTTTCACATGCAGAACACTCTGGTTAAACTTGACGAGCCTAGAATGTATAGACATGGCCTTGGAACACAAGAGACCGAAAGGTCGAACATGATTCATATAGTAGATATGATCAACATAATGATGTTCACCATTGAAGCCACCTTAATGTTGGAAATATGCCCTAGAGGCAATAATAAAATGGTTATTATTGTATTTCCTTGTTCATGATAATTGTCTATTGTTCATGCTATAATTGTGTTAACCGGAAACCATAATACATGTGTGAATACATAGACCACAACATGTCCCTAGTAAGCCTCTAGTTGGCTAGCTCGTTGATCAATAGATGGTCACGGTTTCATGGCCATGGACATTGGATGTCGTTGATAACGGGATCACATCATTAGGAGAATGATGTGATGGACAAGACCCAATCCTAAGCATAGCACAAAGATCGTGTAGTTCGTTTGCTAAAGCTTTTCAATGTCAAGTGTCATTTCCTTAGACCATGAGATTGTGTAACTCCCGGATACCGTAGGAATACTTTGGGTGTGCCAAACGTCACAACGTAACTGGGTGGCTATAAAGGTACGCTACGGGTATCTCCGAAAGTGTCTGTTGGGTTGACACGAATCGAGACTGGGATTTGTCACTCCGTGTGACGGAGAGGTATCTCTGGGCCCACTCGGTAAGACATCATCATTATGAGCTCAATGTGACTAAGGAGTTAGTCACGGGATGATGTATTATGGAACGAGTAAAGAGACTTGCCGGTAACGAGATTGAACAAGGTATGGGGATACCGACGATCGAATCTCGGGCAAGTACCATACCGATAGACAAAGGGAATTGTATACGGGATTGATTGAATCCCTGACATCGTGGTTCATCCGATGAGATCATCGTGGAGTACGTGGGAGCCAACATGGGTATCCAGATCCCGCTGTTGGTTATTGGCCGGAGAGGTGTCTCGGTCATGTCTACGTGTCTCCCGAACCCGTAGGGTCTACACACTTAAGGTTCGATGACGCTAGGGTTATAGGGAAAAGGTATACGTGATTACCGAAGGTTTTTCGGAGTCCCGGATGAGATCCCGGACGTCACGAGGAGCTCCGGAATGGTCCGGAGGTAAAGATTGATATATAGGAAGTCTAGTTTTGGTCACCGGAAAGTTTTCGGGCTCATCGGTAGTGTACCGGGAGTGCCGGGAGGGTGCCGGAGGACCCCCGGGAGGGGTGTGACGACCAAAGGACCACATGGGCTGTTAGATAAAGTGTGCCAGCCCTTATTGGGCTGGGCAAGACTTTTGCTAAAGGCCCATGTGGCTGGAGATAAGGAGATAAGGCAAAAAGGATTTAAAAGGAGGAGATCCACCTCCCTTGTGGGAGGTGGACTCTCCCTTTAATTCGGCCGGCCATCTCCTCTTTGGAGTAGAGGCCAAGCCAGCCCTCCACGTCCCTCCTCCTATATATACTTGAGGTTTTGGATGTTTTGAGTGAAGATTTGATCTCTCTCTCTCACGGCGAAGCCCTACCTCTCTTCTTCCTCCTCCGCAGCGCTTAGGCGAAGCCCTGTCGGAATACCTTGCTACTCCACCACCACCACGCCGTCGTGCTGCTGTTGGAGCCCTTCCCCAACCTCTCCTTCCTCCTTGCTGGATCAAGGTGTTGGAGACGTCACCGGGCTGCACGTGTGTTGAACGCGGAGGTGCCGTCCGTTCGGCACTTGATCGGATCTACCGCGATCTGAATCGCTGCGAGTACGACTCCATCAACCGCGTTCTTGTAATGCTTCCGCTTAGCGATCTTCAAAGGTATGAAGATCCACTCTCCCCTTGCTCGTTGCTGGTTTCTCCATAGATGGATCTTGGTGAACGCGTAGGAAAATTTTTGATTTACTACTACGTCTCCCAACAGTGGCATCATGAGCTAGGTCTATGCGTAGAATCTATGCACGAGTAGAACACAAAGCAGTTGTGGGCGTCGATTTTGTTAATATGCTTGCCGTTACTAGTCTTATCTTGATTCGATGGTATTGTGGGATGAAGCGGCCCGGACCAACCTTACACGTACGCTTACGTGAGACCGGTTCCACCGCCTGACATGCACTAGTTGCATAAGGTGGCTAGCGGGTGTCTGTCTCTCCCACCTTAGTCGGATTGGATTCGATGAAAAGGGTCCTTATGAAGGGTAAATAGCAATTGGCATATCACGTTGTGGTTTTGACGTAGGTAAGAAACGTTCTTGCTAGAAACCTATAGCAACCACGTAAAAACTTGCAACTACAAATTAGAGGACGTCTAACTTGTTTTTGCAGCATATGCCGTGTGATGTGATATGGCCAAAAGGATGTGATGTGATGCATTGTGATGTATGAGATTGATCATGTTCTTGTAATAGGTTCACGACTTGCATGTCGATGACTATGACAACCGGCAGGAGCCATAGGAGTTGTCTTATACTATTGTATGACCTGCGTGTAAATCATAAACGCCATGTAATTACTTTACTTTATTGCTAAACGTTAGCTGTAGTAGTAGAAGTAATATTTGGCGAGACAACTTCATGAAGACACAATGATGGAGATCATGATGATGGAGATCATGGTGTCGTGCCGGTGACAGTGATGATCATGGTGCCCCGAAGATGGAGATCAAAGGAGCAAGATGATATTGGCCATATCATGTCACTATATATTGATTGCATGTGATGTTTATCATGTTTACATCTTATTTGCATAGAACGACGGTAGTAAATAAGATGATCTCTCAATAAAATTTCAAGAAAGGTGTTCACCCTAACTGTGCACCGTTGCTAAGGATCGTCGTTCTGAAGCACCACGTGATGATCGGGTGTGATAGGTTCTAACGTTCGCATACAACGGGTGTAAGCCAGATTTACACATGCGAAACACTTAGGTTGACTTGACGAGCCTAGCATGTACAGACATGGCCTCGGAACACGGAAGACCGAAAGGTCGAACATGAGTCGTATAGAAGATACGATCAACATAGAGATGTTCACCATGGATGACTAGTCCGTCTCACGTGATGATCGGACACGGGCTAGTTGACATGGATCATGTATCACTTGGAAGACTAGAGAGATGTCTATCTAAGTGGGAGTTCATTAATAATTTGATTAAATGAACTTAATTATCATGAACTTAGTCTAAAAATGTCCTTGCAAATTATGTCGTAGATAGCTCACGCTGTAGCTCCACAGTTTTATTGATACAATCCTAGAGAAAAGTAAGTTGAAAGTTGATGGTAGCAATAATGCGGACTGGGTCCGTGATCTGAGGATTGTCCTCATTGCTGCACAGAAAGCTTATGTTTTTTATGTACCGCTAACTGCATCACTCCCTCAAGCGTTGTCTGTAGATGTTGTGAACATATGACAGGCACTTTTTGGTGACTACGTGATAGTTCAATGCGTCATGCATTACGGCTTAGAATTGAGGCTCCAAAACGTTTTGAACGTCACGGAACATATGAGATGTTCTAGGAGCTAAGATTGTGATCTCAGGCTCGTGCCTATGTTGAGAGGTATGAGACCTCCAACAAGATTCTTTGTCTACAAGATAAAGGAGAATAGCTCAATCGCTGAGCGTGTGCTCAGATTGTCTGGGTGCTACAATCACTTGAATCAAGTGGGAGTTAATCTTCCAGATGAAATAGTGATTAATGCAGTTCTCCAAGTCACTGCCACCAAGCTACTAGAGCTTCGTGATGAACTATAACATGCCAGGGATGGATAAGATGATCCCTGAGTTGTTCGTGATGTTTGACACCACGAAGGTAGAAATCAAGAAGGAGCATCAAGTGTTGATGGTTAAGTGAAACCACTAGTTTCAAAGGGGGCAAGGGCAAGAACGGAAAACTTCAGGAATGGCAAGCCAGTTGTTGCTCTAGTGAAGAAACCCAAGGTTGAGCCCGAACCCGAGACTAAGTGCTTCTATTATGAGGAGAATGTTCGCTGAAGCGGAAAACCCCTAGATGCTTGGTAGATAAGAAGGCTGGGAATGTCAATGGAAGTATATTTGATATACGTGTTAGTGATGTGTACCTTGCTGGTACTCCTAGTAGCACCTGGGTATTGGATACCGGTTCGGTTGCTAAGTGTTAGCAACTCGAAATAAAAGCTACGGAGTAAATGGAGACTAGCTAGGTGAAAGGTGACGATGTGTGTTGGAAGTATTTCCAAGATTGATGTGATCACCATCGCACGCTCTCTCTACCTTCAGGATTTATGATAAACCTAAATAAATGTTATTTGGTGTTTGCGATGAGCATGAACGTGATTAGATCATGATTAATGCGATACGGTTATTCATATAAGTTAGAGAATAATGGTTATTCTGTTTACATGGATAATGCCTTCAATGGTCATGCACCCACTCGAAATGGTTTATCGAATCATGATCGTAGTAGTACACATATTCATAACATTGGTACCAAAAGATACAAAGTTAATAATGATAGTACCACATGCTTGTGGCACTGCCACGTAATGTCATATTGGTATAAATCGCATGAAGAAACTCCATGATGATGGATTTTCTTTTGACTCACTCGATTTCGAATCGGTTGAGACATGCGAGCCATGCCTCTTGGGCAAGATGACTGAGACCACGTCATCCAATATGATGGAGCGGGCAAGTGGCTTGTTGGAATTAATACATGTTGATGTATGTGGTCCAATGAGTGTTGAAACACACAGTGGATATCGTTGTTTTTCTTTACCTTCACTGATGATTTGAGTAAATATGGGGATATTTACTTAATGAAACACGAATCTGAAATGTTTGAAAGGTTCAAGGAGTTTCAGAGTGAAGTTAAAGATCATCGTGACAAGAAGATAAATGTCTATGATATGATCATGGAGGTGAATATCTAAGTTACGAGTTTGGTATGCAATTTTAGACAATGTGGAAATTGTTTCACAGCTCACGCCTCCTGGAACACCATAGTGTGATGGTGTGTTCGAACGTCGTAGTCGTGCTCTATTGGATATAGTGAGTACTATGATGTCTCTTATCGTTTTACCACTATCGTTATGGGGTTATGCATTAAAGACAAATCCATTCACTTTAACAGGGCACCATCTAAGTCTGTTGACATGACACCGTGAGAATTATGGTTTGACAGAAGCCTAAGCTGTCATTTCTTAATGTTTGGGGCTGCGACGCTTATGTGAAAATGGGTTTTTCACCTAGCGAGCTCGAACCCAAAGCAGACAAATGCATCTTCATAGAATACCCTAATGAGACATTGGGTATACCTTCTATCTCAGATCCAAGCGCAAAAGGTGTTTGTTGCTAAGAACGGGTCCTTTCTTGAGAAAGAGTTTCTCTCGAAAGAATTGAGTGGGCGGAAGATAGAACTTGATGAGGTTGTTGAACCTTTGTTTCAACCAGAGAATAGCGCAACACAGAAAGATGTTTCTGTAGAGCCTACTCAGTTGAAAAGGAAGTTAATGATGATGATCATGAAGCTTCGGATCAAGTCACTATCGAACCTCGTAGGTCAACAAGGACGCGTACTGCTCCTGAGTAGTACGACAACCCTGTCTTGGAAATCATGTTGTTGGACAACGATGAACCTACGAACTATGGAGAAGCGATGGTGGGCCCGGATTCCAACAAATGGCTAGGAGCCATGAAATCCGAGAAAGGATCCATGTATGAAAACCAAGTATGGACTTTGGTAGACTTGCCTGTTGAATGGCGGGTCATTGAGTACAAATGGACCTTTGAGATAAACATAGACGCTAATGGTGAAATGTCACCGTTTATAAAGCTCGACTTGTCGCAAAGAAATTTCCGCCAAGTTCAAGGAGTTGACTGCAATGAGATTGTCTCATCTGTAGCGATGCTAAAAGTCTATTAAAATTTTGTTAGCAGTTGCTGCATTTTTCGATTATGAAATCTGGCAGATGGATGACAAAACAAGGTTTCCGTAATGGTTTCTATGAGGAAGAGTTGTATGTGATACAACCAGAAGGTTTTGTCAATCCTAAGGATGCTAATAATATGCAAACTCCAGCGATCCTTCTATGGACTGGAGCAAGAATCTCGGAGTTGGAATATATGCTTTGATGAGGTGATCAAAGTGTTTAAGTTTATACAAAGTTTATGAGAAACTTGTATTTGCAAGAAAGTGAGTGGGAGCACTATAGAATTTCTTATAAGAATATGTAGTTGACATATTATTGATCGGAAATGATGTAGAATTTCTCGAAGAGCATGAAGGGTTGTTTGAAAAGTTTTTTTTTTCAAAGGAAGACCCCAGATAAAGCTACTATTTTATTGAGCATCAAGATCTATAGGGATAGATCTATTCGCTTGATAAGTTTTTATTCGACGAAGACATACCTTGACAAGTTTTTGAAGGAGTTCAAAATAGATGGGTCAAAGAAGGAGTTCTTGACTGTATTGTAAGGTGTGAAATTGAGTAAGACTCAATACCCGACCACGGCAGAAGATAAAGAAGAGATGAGTGTCATCTCCTATGCTTTAGCCATAGGCTCTATATAGTATGCCATGCTGTGTACCGCACCTGTGTGTGCCTTGCCATGAGTCTGTCAAGGGGTACAAGAGTAATCCAAGAGTGGATCACTGGACAGCGGTCAAAGTTAGCCTTAGTAACTTGAGAACTAAGGAAATATTTCTCGATTATGGAGGTGATAAAGAGTTCATCGTAAAGTGTTACGATGATGCAAGCTTTAAAGCCAATCCGGATGACTCTTAGTAGAAATCCAGCTACGTATAGTGGAGTAGCCATTTGGAATAGCTCCAAGTGGAGCGTGGGAGCAGTATCTACAAATATGACATGGAAAGTTTGTAAGGTACACACGGATCTGAATGTCGCAGACCCGTTGACTAAAACCTCTTTCACGAGCAGGACATGAACAAACCCCAGAACTTATTGGGTGTTAATCACATGATGATATGATCACATGGTGATGTAAGTGTTAATCACATGGTGATGTGAACTAGATTATTGACTCTAGTGCAAGTGGGAGACTGTTGGAAATATGCCCTAGAGGCAATAATAAAATGGTTATTATTGTATTTCCTTGTTCATGATAATTGTCTATTGTTCATGCTATAATTGTGTTAACCGGAAACCATAATACATGTGTGAATACATAGACCACAACATGTCCCTAGTAAGCCTCTAGTTGGCTAGCTCGTTGATCAATAGATGGTCACGGTTTCATGGCCATGGACATTGGATGTCGTTGATAACGGGATCACATCATTAGGAGAATGATGTGATGGACAAGACCCAATCCTAAGCATAGCACAAAGATCGTGTAGTTCGTTTGCTAAAGCTTTTCAATGTCAAGTGTCATTTCCTTAGACCATGAGATTGTGTAACTCCCGGATACCGTAGGAATACTTTGGGTGTGCCAAACGTCACAATGTAACTGGGTGGCTATAAAGGTACGCTACGGGTATCTCCGAAAGTGTCTGTTGGGTTGACACGAATCGAGACTGGGATTTGTCACTCCGTGTGACGGAGAGGTATCTCTGGGCCCACTCGGTAAGACATCATCATTATGAGCTCAATGTGACTAAGGAGTTAGTCACGGGATGATGTATTATGGAACGAGTAAAGAGACTTGCCGGTAACGAGATTGAACAAGGTATGGGGATACCGACGATCGAATCTCGGGCAAGTACCATACCGATAGACAAAGGGAATTGTATACGGGATTGATTGAATCCCTGACATCGTGGTTCATCCGATGAGATCATCGTGGAGTACGTGGGAGCCAACATGGGTATCCAGATCCCGCTGTTGGTTATTGGCCGGAGAGGTGTCTCGGTCATGTCTACGTGTCTCCCGAACCCGTAGGGTGAACACACTTAAGGTTCGATGACGCTAGGGTTATAGGGAAAAGGTATACGTGATTACCGAAGGTTGTTCGGAGTCCCGGATGAGATCCCGGACGTCACGAGGAGCTCCGGAATGGTCCGGAGGTAAAGATTGATATATAGGAAGTCCAGTTTTGGTCACCGGAAAGTTTTCGGGCTCATCGGTAGTGTACCGGGAGTGCCGGGAGGGTGCCGGAGGACCCCCGGGAGGGGTGTGACGACCAAAGGACCACATGGGCTGTTAGATAAAGTGTGCCAGCCCTTATTGGGCTGGGCAAGACTTTTGCTAAAGGCCCATGTGGCTGGAGATAAGGAGATAAGGCAAAAAGGATTTAAAAGGAGGAGATCCACCTCCCTTGTGGGAGGTGGACTCTCCCTTTAATTCGGCCGGCCATCTCCTCTTTGGAGTAGAGGCCAAGCCAGCCCTCCACGTCCCTCCTCCTATATATACTTGAGGTTTTGGATGTTTTGAGTGAAGATTTGATCTCTCTCTCTCACGGCGAAGCCCTACCTCTCTTCTTCCTCCTCCGCAGCGCTTAGGCGAAGCCCTGTCGGAATACCTTGCTACTCCACCACCACCACGCCGTCGTGCTGCTGTTGGAGCCCTTCCCCAACCTCTCCTTCCTCCTTGCTGGATCAAGGTGTTGGAGACGTCACCGGGCTGCACGTGTGTTGAACGCGGAGGTGCCGTCCGTTCGGCACTTGATCGGATCTACCGCGATCTGAATCGCTGCGAGTACGACTCCATCAACCGCGTTCTTGTAACGCTTCCGCTTAGCGATCTTCAAAGGTATGAAGATCCACTCTCCCCTTGCTCATTGCTGGTTTCTCCATAGATGGATCTTGGTGAACGCGTAGGAAATTTTTTGATTTACTACTACGTCTCCCAACACTTAACTCATGTGATGATCGGACTTGAGTTGGTAAATTTGGATCATGTGACACTCAGATGACTTGAGGGATGTCAATTTGAGTGGGAGATTTAGTAATTTGATTAACTAAACTCATTATCTTGAACAGTAGTCTAAGTAACCTTTGCATATTTATGTTGTAGATCAATGGCTCGCGCAGTAGCACCCCTGAATTTTAATGCGTTCCTAGAGAAAGCTAAGTTGAAAGATGATGGAAGTAACTTTGTGGAATGGGCCCGTAATCTGAGGATTATCCTCACGGCTTCCCAGAAACAATATGTCCTTGATGCACCGCTTGGTAACCAACCAGAAGACATGACCTCCGAAGACGTTAAGAACGCTTGGGAGGCTCGTGTTGGAGACTACTCAATAGTTCAGTGTGCAATATTGTATGTCTTAGAAGCGGGACTTCAAAGACGTTTTGAACGTCATGGAGCATATGAGATGTTCCAAGATTTGAAGTTTATCTTTCAGAAGAATGCCCGGATCGAGAGGTATGAGACCTCCAATAAATTCTATGCTTGCAAGATGGAGGAGAACGGGTCTATCAGTGAGCACATACTCAGAATGTCTGGGTATTCAAATCATCTAGCGGAGTAGGGAATTACCCTCCCGCCAAAGGCAATCACTGACAGAGTTCTTCAATCACTGCCACCTAGTTACAAGAGCTTTGTAATGAACTATAACATGCACGGGATGAACAAGTCAGTCGCCGAGCTGTTTGCGATGCTGAAAGTCGCCGAGTCTGAAATCCAGAAAGAACATCAAGTGTTGATTGTCAATAAAACCACTAGTTTCAAGAAAAATGGCAAGGGCAAAGGAAAGAAGGGTAAAACCAAGAAGGATGGCAAAGCAATTGCTACTCCTACAAAGAGGCCTAAGCACGGACCTAAGCCAAAAACGGAGTGCTTTCATTGCAAAGGAACTGGTCACTGGAAGCGGAACTGCCCCAAGTACCTGGCTGACAAGAAGGCGGCCAACGACAAACAAGGTATATGTGATATACATGTTATTGATGTGTACCTTACTAGCTCTCGTAGTAGTGCCTGGGTATTTGATATCGGTTCGGTTGCTCACATTTGCAACTCAAAGCAGGAACTACGGAATAAACGAAGGCTGGCGAAGGACGAAGTGACGATGCACGTAGGAAATGGTTCCAAGGTTGATGTGATCGCCATCGGCACGCTCTCTCTTAGATTACCATCGGGATTAGTGATGAACCTGAAAAATTGTTATTTAGTGCCTGCATTAAGCATGAACATTATATCTGGATCTTCTTTATTACGAGACGGTTACTCATTTAAATCAGAGATTAAAGGTTGTTCTATTTATATGAGTAATATCTTTTATGGTCATGCACCCAATGTTACGGGTTTATTCATATTGAATCTTGATAGTGATGACACACATGTTCATAACATTGATGCCAAAATATGTAGAGTTGATAATGATAGTACCACTTTCTTGTGGCACTGCCGTTTAGGTCATATTGGTGTAAAACACATGAGGAAGCTCCATGCTGATGGATTTTTGGAGTCACTTGATTTTGAAACACTTGACACATGTGAACCATGCCTCATGGGCAAGATGACTAAAACGCCGTTCTCTGGAACAATGGAACAGGCAAGTGACTCATTGGAAATCATACATACTGATGTGTGCGGTCCAACGAATGTTGCAGCGTGCGGTGGATATCGTTATTTTCTCACCTTCACTGATGACTTAAGTAGATATGGATATATTTACTTAATGAAACACAAGTCTGAAACGTTTGAAAAGTTCAAGCAATTTCAGAGTGAAGTTGAGAATCATCGCAACAAGAAGATTAAGTTCCTGCGATCTGATCGAGGAGGTGAATATCTGAGTTATGAGTTTGGTAGTCACTTAAGACAATGTGGAAATGTTTCATAGTTGACACCGCCCGGAACACCACAGCGTAATGGTGTGTCCCAATGTTGTAATCGAACCTTATTAGATATGGTGCGTTCTATGATGTCTCTTGCTGATTTGCCACTATCGTTATGGGGTTATGCATTAGAGACAGCTGCATTCACTTTAAATAGGGCACCATCAAAATACGTTGAGACGATGCCATATGAACTATGGTTTGGCAAAAGGCAAAAGTTGTCGTTTCTTAAAGTTTGGGGATGTGATGCTTATGTCAAAAAGCCTCAGCCTGAAAAGCTGGAACCCAAAGCGGAGAAATGCATCTTCATAGGATACCTGAAAGAGACAGTAGGGTATACCTTCTATCTCATATCCGAAGGCAAAGTGTTTGTCGCTAAGAACGGAACATTTCTTGAGAAAGAGTTTCTCTCGAAAGAATTGAGTGGGAAGAAGATAGAGCTTGCTGAGGTTATTGAACCTTTACTTCAACCAGAAAGTAGTGCAGCGCACAAAGTTGTTTCTGTGGAACCTACGATGGTATAAGAGGAAGTTCATGATGATGATCATGAAGCTTCGGATCAAGCTACTATTGAACCTCGTAGGTCGACAAGGGCGCGCACTACTCCTGAGTGGTACGACAACCCTGTCTTAGAGGTCATGTTGTTGGACAACAATGAACCTACGAGCTATGAAGGAGCAGTGATGGGCCCGGATTCCGAGAAATGGTTAGAGGCCATGAAATCCGAGATGGGATCCATGTATGAAAACAAAGTATGGACTTTGGAAGTATTACCTGAAGGGCGAAAGGCCATTCAGAATAAATGGATCTTTAAGAAGAAGACAGACGCGGACGGTAATATCAGTGTCTATAAAGCTCGACTTGTGGCAAAGGGTTATTCACAAGTTCAAGGAGTTGACTACGATGATACTTTCTCACCCGTAGAGATGATTAAATCTATCAGAATCATGTTGTCAATAGCTTCTTATTTCGACTATGAAATTTGGTAGATGGATGTCAAAATGGCGTTCCTCAACGGTTTCCTTGAGGAAGAGTTGTATATGATGCAACTCGAAGGTTTTGTCGATCCAGAGAATGCTGACAAAGTTTGCAAACTCCAGTGATCCATTTATGGACTGGTGCAAGCATCTCGGAGTTGGAATAAGCGCTTTGATGAGGTGATCAAATCGTTTGAGTTTATACAAGTTGATGGAGAAGCTTGTATTTACAAGAAAGTGAGTGGGAGCTCTATAGCGTTTCTAATATTATATGTGGATGACATATTGCTGATTGGAAACAATATAGAAATGCTGGAAAGCATGAAGGAATATTTGAACAAGAGTTTTCCAATGAAGGACCTAGGAGAAGCTGCTTACATATTAGGCATTAAGATCTATAGAGATAGATCGAAACGCTTAATAGCACTTTCATAGAGCACATACCTTGATAAAGTTTTGAAGAAGTTCAAAATGGATCAGTCCAAGAAGGGGTTCTCGCCTGTGTTACAAGGTGTGAAGTTGAGTAAGACTCAATGCCCAGTGACTGCAGAAGATAGAGAAAAGATGAGTGTCATCCCCTATGCTTCAGTCATAGGCTCTATCATGTATGCAATGCTGTGCACAAGACCCGATGTCAGCCTTGCCATAAGTATGGCGGGAAGGTTTCAAAGTGATCCTGGAGTGGAGCACTGGCAAGCAGTCAAGAATATCCTCAAGTACCTGAAAAGGATAAAGGATATGTTTCTCGTTTATGGAGGTGATGAAGAGCTCATCGTAAAGGGTTATGTTGATGCAAGCTTTGACACTGATCCGGACGACTCTAAGTGGCAAACCAGATACGTATTTGTTCTTAATGGGGGAGCGGTAAGCTGGTGCAGTTCCAAGCAAAGCGTGGTAGCTGATTCTACGTGTGAAGCAGAGTACATCGCAGCCTCGGAGGAAGCGAAGGAAGGTGTCTGGATGAAGCAGTTCATGACAGATGTTGTAGTAGTGCCTAGTGCACTGAATCCAATGAACATGTTCTGTGACAACACTGGTGCCATTGCTCTAGCCAAGGAACCAAGGTTTCACAAGAGGACCAGACACATAAAGCGACGCTTCAACTCCATCCGATATTACATCGAGGAGAAGGACATAAATATCTGCAAAGTGCACACGGATCTGAATGTTGCAGACCCGTTGACTAAACCTATTCCAAGGGCTAAACATGATCAACACCAGAGTTGCATGGGTGTTCGATTCATTACCATGTAAATCACATAGTGATGTGAACTAGATTATTGACTCTAGTGCAAGTGGGAGACTATTGGAAATATGCCCTAGAGGCAATAAATAAAGTGTTTATTATTATATTTCCTTGTTCATGATAACCGTTTATTATCCATGCTATAATTGTATTGATTGGAAACACATTACATGTGTGGGTAATAGACAACACGATGTCCCTAGCTTGTTGATCAAATATGGTCAAGGTTTCCTATCCATTGACATGAGATGTCATTTGATAACGGGATCACATCATTAGGAGAATGATGTGATGGACAAGACCCAAACTACAAACGTAGCATATGATCGTGTCAGTTTATTGCTACTGTTTTCTGCATGTCAAGTATGTGTTCCTATTACCATGAGATCATGCAACTCACGGACATCGGAGGAGTGCCTTGTGTGTATCAAATGTCGCAACGTAACTGGGTGACTATAAAGGTGCTCTACAGGTATCTCCGAGGGTGTCTGTTGAGTTGGCATGGATCAAGACTGGGATTTAATGGAGAGGTATCTCGGGGCCCACTCGATAATACAACATCACAACGAGCCTTGCAAGCAATGTGAATAAGTGTTAGTTGCAGGATCTTGTATTATGGAATGAGTAAAGAGACTTGCCGTAACGAGGTTAAACTAGGTATGGAGATACCGACGATCGAATCTCGGGCAAGTAACATACCGAAGAACAAAGAGAACATCATACGGGACTAACTGAATCCTTGACATAGAGGTTCGACTGATAAAGATCTTCATAGAATATGTAGGAACCAATGTGGACATCTAGGTCCCGCCATTGGTTATTTACTGTAGAGGTGTCTCGGTCATGTCTACATAGTTCTCGAACCCGCAGGGTCTACACACTTAAGGTTTGGTGATATTTTGGTAGTATAGAGTTATGTCTGGTGGTGACCGAAGTTTGTTCGGAGTCCCGGATGAGATCCCGGATGTCACGAGGAGCTCCGGAATGGTCCGTAGGTAAAGATTCATATATAAGAAGTCCTATTTTGGTTGCCGAAAAAGTTTCGGGCTTATCGGTAGTGTACCGGGAGTGCCAAGAGTGTACCGGGAGAACTCCGGGAGGGGTATTTCGACCCAAGAGGCTTCATGGGCTGTGGGAGAGTGAATATCAGCCCTTAGTGGGCTGGTGGAAATCCCACACAAGGCTCATGAGGCTGGGAAGAAAAGCCCAAAGAGAAAAAGGTGGAAAAAGGCACAAAACAAATAGGGTGAATCCTAGTCCTACTAGGTTTGGAGGTGGATTCCACCTCTCCCACTTGATTTGGTCGACCCAATTGCTGGTCATTTGTGGGCCAAGCCTCCTCCTCTCTTCATTTTATATATACTAGAGGTTTTAGGGTTTTTTGGCACCAGATTTTAGCCACGTGCTACCCGTTCCTCCAGTGCATAGTTTCTCCTCTAGATCGGATTTTTGCAGTGCGTAGGCGAAGCCCTACCGGAATTGCACCACCACCATCGCTGGAGCGCCATCACGCTGCCGGCGAACTCTTCTACCTCCCCGCTCTCTCTTGCTGGATCAAGACGGCGGAGATCGTCATCAAGTTGTACGTGTGCTGAACACGGAGGTGCCGTCCGTTCGGAGCTAGATCGGAAGGATCGTGATCAAGTTCGTGGGACGGATCGTGATCAAGTTCGCGGGACGGATCATGATGAGATCGTGGGACAGATCGTGATTGGATCGCGGGACGCACGGCAATTTGGATCGTGAAGACGTTTGACTAGACCAACCGCGTTACTTAATGCTTCCGGCTTAGCGATCTACAAGGGTACGTTGATCCACACTCCCTCTCGTAGATGCTCATCACCATGGATAGATCCGCGTGTGCGTAGGAATTTTTTTGTTTCCCATGCAACGTTCCCCTACATACATAGACCACAATGTGTCCCTAGTGAGCCTCTAGTTGACTAGCTCGTTGATCAATAGATGGTCACGGTTTCATGACCATGGACATTGGATGTCATTGATAACGGGATCACGTCATTAGGAGAATGATGTGATGGACAAGACCCAATCTTAAGCATAGCACAAGATCGTGTAGTTCGTCTGCTAAAGATTATCTAATGTCAAGTATCATTTCCTTAGACCATGAGATTGTGCAATTCCCGGATACCGTAGGAATACTTTGGGTGTGCCAAACATCACAACGTAACTGGGTGGCTATAAAGGTACACTACGGGTATCTCCGAAAGTGTTTGTTGGGTTGGCATGAATTGATACTGGGATTTTTCACTCCGTATGACGGAGAGGTATCTCTGGGCCCACTCGGTAAGACATCGGCATAATGAGCTCAATGTGACTAAGGAGTTAGCCACGGGATGATGTGTTACGGAACGAGTAAAGAGACTTGCCGGTAACGAGATTGAACAAGGAATAGGGATACCTATGATCGAATCTCGGGCAAATATCATACCGGTAGACAAAGGGAATTGTATACGGGATTGATTGAATCCCCGATATCGTGATTCATCCGATGAGATCATCGTGGAGCATGTGGAAGCCAACATGGGTATCCAGATCCCGCTGTTGAGCCAACATCATGGAGCACGTGTGGCTAACAGCCACGTCCTGGTCCTTGGGATCGCTCCCGGGCATGCACACGTTCTCCCGCATATGTTGTACGTAGTGGCCTCATGCCCGTTGTAATCTCTCCCTCGATCCCCCTGTACTCTCCCTTGTAACGTGTATATAAACACATGTCATCAGTCAATACAAACAGGGTGAGAGTTGCATAACCTAGCTGCGAAGGTACATATGTATACATTCAGTAGCAAACTCTGTTACTCTGAATTATATTGGTGATACTGTATTTGAGATGCTGGTTGGTTTGGTTATTCAGGTAGACGCCCAAGGGTTAAGACTATGCAGTGAACAATGCCTTTGTGAAAATACCGAAGAAAAGAGGTAACACACTGGCATGGCGTAATAGTATGCGACAGTTCTTTGATTATAACAATTTATAGTAATCATTCGACTTTATTATCAGTAATTGTCAGAAATCTATATATCATGTCTAATTTTCACCTTCCCTCTGTCTGGATCGGCTATTGGCAATATAGAACTGTAGATCAAGTAAACAACCTAAACATATAAACTGCCGCTCATTGTCTACCCGCTTTCATAGGGTTGATTACAAAGGCATACTCATACTATGCAAATGTGTCCTGTGATTCCATTGGCTGAACAATATAATTGTGACAGGTTCCTATAACATGGCATCAAAGGAGCTGGGCAACAGGACGACCCGGCAAAGCTATCAAATATTAATTTATAGCGCAACTACTTAGGTTCTTTATCTCGCACCGCCCCTTGGCTTCGTTTGACTATATAATGACTCAATGTATCCAATATGTGACTACCCATTGTGTTGGTTTACTTTTGGAGCAAAAATGTTGCTTTGCGTTTCGCAATGACCGATTGCACTGCCTTTTGGCATTTGCTTGGACAGATGCTATGTATTGGGCACAATTATGTTATATATGAAGGCAATGTCATTTTTCAAAAATGGGCGCTTTATTACTTAAAAGGTTTAAACATTACACTCGGCCTCTGCATAACTAAGATGCACACAGCCAACAAAGTCCTCATGACAAGCCAAAATAAAAGAAGAAGGCGAAATACAAAGATGAATATCTGTATGACGCCTAAATCGTAGGTGGCCCAATCCTAAGGTCATGTTGTCACCCATGTTAGGTAAAGGTATCCCTCTCCACAGCCTCCAATCGTGTAGACACTTCCGTAAACAGGTCTCGATTCTCCACTCGCCGTAGAGAGGACCATAAACAAAGTGTCCCGGTACATCTGTAGATAACCTGCATAAGGGAAGTACTTATATCATTAAAAACCTTATCATTTCTACATAGCCAAAGCGACCAAATCACGGCAAGTGCTCCCACCCTAAGAAGAATTCTAAACCTATGATCAATCTCATGTAACCAGTTGCCAAATATATTAGCAACACTACACGGAGGATACAAGTCAGAAGCTATCTGGATGACTGACCATATAGAACGAGCCAATTTACAGTGGAAGAACAAATGTTTTATTGTCTCATCATGCAGACAAAATACACATTGCGTACTTCCATGCCAATTCCTCCTAATAAGGTTATCTTTAGTAAGAATGACTCCGCGACGAAGATACCATGCAAAGATTTTATTGTTAAGAGGTATCTTCATCTTCCAGATATTCTTATTATTATCAACTGGCGCATCTGACTGGATCAAAGCTCTATACATAGACTCCACTGAGAACTGTCCATTCTCATGTAGGATCCAATGAAAGACATCGGACCCTTGTGACAACTATACCGTGGTTAACCGTTGGAGCAGTATGTTCCACGATTGGAATCTAGGTTCAATTAAATCCCTTCTGAATGTCACATTTGGCGGAAATGATTCCAAAACCTTGGCAATAGTATCACCCTTGTGATGCATAATATTGTACAGAGCTGGATATTGTTCCCGAAGAGTAGCATTACCTAGCCACTTATCCTTCCAGAATCTAATTTCTGAGCCATCCTTAATTGAGAAGGAACCATAGCGGAAGAAATATTTCTTCGTTGCCATTAGTCAGGCCCAAAAATGAGAGTCCCCAGGCTTCCAATATACTTGGGATACCGCCTTAGAACTCACATATTTCCTCCTTAGGAGGGTTTGCCATATATCATCTTCCGTCAACAACTTAAACAACCATTTGCCGAGGAGGGCCCTTTTCTTAACCTCAAGGTCATGAATGCCCAAACCGCCTTGGTCCTTGGGACGGCAAACCGCACTCCATTTAGCCAGCCGATATTTTTTTCTCTCGCTATCTCCTTGCCAAAATAATCTCGATCAGAAGTAATCCAATCTATGTAATACTCCTTTCGGAAATTGGAAGAAGGAAATCATATATAGTACCATGTTACTTAGTACTGAATTTATGAGGACCAACCTTCCACCCAGAGATAGCAATTTACCTTTCCAACTGCTAAGTCTTTTTTGTAGTCTCTCCTTGACGTGTTTCTATTCAGCATTTGTGAGTCTTCGATAATGTATCGATATCCCCAAATAAGTTATTGGAAACTGGCCCAATCCGCATCCGAATAGCTCAGCATACAGATGTGCCTCGTCTTGAGCCTCGCCAAAACAAAACAGTTCAGTTTTATGAAAATTGATCTTAAGCCGTGAGAGTTGCTCGAATGCTGATAAAATTAATTTCAGATTTCTTGCTTTCTCAAGGTCATGATCCATAAAGAGAATCGTATTGTCGGCATATTGGAGGATAGATAGGCCAGCATCCACTAGATGATTCACTACCCCATCAATTTGGCCATCAACCTTAGCACGCTCAATCATGACAGCTAACATATTAGCCACTATATTGAATAGCATGGGCGCTATTGAGTCACCTTGTCGCAATCCTTTCTTCATTTGGAAATAGTTTCCAATGTCATCATTGACTTTAATCGCAACACTACCGCCAGTCACGAAACTATGGATCATTGCAGGCCACTCTACAGAAAAACCTTTCATTCTGATAGTCTGTTGAACAAAAGACCACTTGACTTTGTCATAAGCTTTTTCAAAATCGATTTTAAGAACCACCCCATTCAGTTTTTTCCGATGCAATTCATGAACTGTTTCATGAAGGACAATAACCCCATCTAGGATGTTTTTGCCTTGCATGAAAGTAGTTTGAGAAGGACGAACCACATGTTCAGCAACCGAATTTAGCCTAATCGTTGCTACCTTAGTGAATATTGTAAAACTAACATTAAGGAGACAAATTGGACGATACTGTTGTATCCTTTCAGCCTCATTAACCTTAGGTAATAAAATAATTTCACCGAATTTTAAGTGAAACAACTCTAGTTGGCCAGCGTGAAGGCATCCAAACAAGAGTAGGAAATCTTGGTTGATGACCTCAAATTCTATAGAACTCAGCGGGAAAACCATCAGCACCCGGTGCTTTGTTATGTTCCATTAGGAAAACTGCCTTTCTAATTTCCTCCTCGGAAAATGGAGATGTTAGAAGGCTATTTTTCGCATCAGAAACCTGGGGAGTGTCATCTGTTCGAGACTCATCCATGAAGAAGTTTCCTTCCTCAGGGGTTCCGAACAGATTTTTGTAATAACTAGTGATATAAGACTTAAGTTGCTCATGCCCTTCAATCGTGCCCTCCTCCTGTTGTAGGGAATGAATAAGTTTCTTCTGATGTCTACCATTGGAGACACCATGGAAAAATCTTGTATTCGAATCACCTTTCAAGATAAACTGAGAGTTTGAATGTTGGTTCCACTTGAGTTCCTCCTCGCGCAACATGTGAGCTAACTGGGCATTTGATTTACTCTTAATCTCTATTTCGATGTCAGAGAGAGGTCTAATCTCCGCCAGAGCTTGTAAATCATCAATAATTGATGAAAGATGAAGCTTCTCCTTTTTGAGGATACCCGCAGTGTGCCTAGCCCATCCACAAAGGAACTTACGTAGTGCATGCATTTTGTTGTTCCATATGTTTATTGGGGTAAGCCCGGCAACCGGTTTATCCCACACCTCCTTGACCATTTCATGGAATCCATCCCGATGCAACCAACCCAGTTCAAACTTGAACCTGCGTCGGTGTTGTGATCGAGGTAATCCAGTGGTTAAGAGAATGGGTGCATGGTCTGAAATAGCCTCTATACGAGGAAGAGCGCAAACAGAAACCATTGGAATTTGCATTCCCAGTCCGTATCCATTAAAACGTTGTCTAGTTTCTCATAAGTCGGCTCCAAAAGACTATTCGCCCAAGTGAATTGTCTTCCAATCATGGAAACCTCTCGCAAATCCAGACTGTCAATGATAGCATTGAAAAGGAAAGGCCAATGATTATCAAACCTACCTCAGCTTTTCTCATTTGGAAATCGTAGCAAGTTAAAATCCCCACCAATAAGAATGGGGTCGGGATTATCTTTCGCCAGATTAACCAGTTCATGGAGAAAAACGGCCTTGAGCTCATCCTGGGCTGCCCCATACACGGCGACGAGGGTCCATGTGAAGTTGTCAGCTTTGTTTCAAATATGGAGTTTAATATGAAACTCTCCATCCGAACTAGCCAGAACATCCATAGTACCTATGTTAATGCCAAGTAAAATGCCCCAGAACGACCTCGAGGTGGCCATGAAATCCAATTATAGTCTATCCCGACAGACAGGCGGTCAAGCAGACTTGCTGAGAAATCACGTCTCCCTGTTTCAGATAAAGCCAGAAAGTCTAAATTGTACTCCCTATTACATTCCGCTATGACTAGATGTTTAACCAAGTCACCAAGACCTCTGATATTAAAGAACATGCCATTCATGAGGAAACAATAGGAGATATAGAGAATTTCATCCTCTTAGAGGGTTTACGACCTTTTTTCGAACTGTCGGACTTGGATTTACGACCGGAAGTTATAAGCTCAATTAATGAACTAAGCCCGGGTTCCTCCAAGTCCACGTCCAAAACCTCCCCTACTAGATGAGCGAGTAGCTGACCATCTGATGTGGCATGCAGCTCCTCCTCATCTAGATGAGAGGTAAAAGATTTGCTAGAAACTTGTGGAGTGACCTTTAATCGATCATATTCCAAATGTCTCAATGCGTTTGCTCTCATTATTTCCTAGACTAACACCCACATTATTCAACTGAGCAATGATGGATGTAGTAGAAAAAGATAAAAACGATTTGGGTGATGACGAAGTAGCTTGGTTGTCGAGGTTCTGTACAGCTTTACGCGGCATAGCCTTGGCCAAAGAGTCCGTCGTTCCATGGTCAGCCACCGCATGGCGGGCACTGCGACGTGTGGGCGTCACCCCCGATGAAGAAAGTCGTCGCCGGAGGAGGGGATGAGGGTGTAGTAGCAACCCCCTCCCCGGCAGTCACAACCACCGATACACTCCACGCCACCGCCGAAGATGGCATGTCTGGAGGCGGGACCACGGGTGGTGCGTGCATGGGTGAGACGTACACGTTCGGCTTCATCTGAAATTGTTGATGGAGATCGAATAACAGTCGAGTGTGCAGTGTTGCATGGCTGCACACCCTTTGTTTCCCAGCACACTCAAAACATGCATGCACAGCTCCAACTGAGATGCATGCTTCCCCTACAAAATCCCCTGAGATGCGTGCTGGGTTGGCCCTACCCGAGCCGCTGGCTGCCCGCTAAATAAAGGCACTACAGGGCGCCCCGCTAAAACTCCGGCTGCCTGCACCGGCTTGGAGACAGCCGGTTGCGACGGCTCCATCCGTGTCGGCGCCACCTCAGCAGATGGAGAGTCCTGGCATCCCGCTGAGCCGCCACCGCCGCCACCTCAGCAGATGGACAGTCCGAGCATCCCGCCGAGCCGCCGCCACTGCCACCTCAATAGATGGAGAGTCCGGGCATCCTGCCGAGCCGCCGCCGCCGCCACCTCAGCAGATGGAGAGTCCGGGCATCCTGCCGAGCCGCCGCCGCCACCTCAGCAGATGGAGATTCCGAGCATCCCACCGAGCCGCGGCCGCCGCCACCTCAGCAGATGGAGAGTCTGGGCATCCCGCCGAGCCGCCGCTGCCGCCACCTCAGCAGATGGAGAGTCCGGGCATCCCGCCGAGCCGCCGCCGCCGCCACCTCAGCAGATGGAGATTCCGGGCATCCCACCGAGCCGCTGGTGACCTGCACCGACTCGAGGGCAGCGGGCGACGACGTTGCAGTCCCATAAGGCGACGACGGCTGCAACACAACCATAGCTCGTGGCGTACAAGGCGAGGCACAAGGCTAGGTAGACTCCTGCACTAAAATCACTGAACCACGTCCTGTCACACCTCCAGAGCCCACACTCGACAGTACACGTCGTTCAACTTGAGTCTCATGAATTTTATTTGCCGAAGCAAAACTAGAAGACGGATAGTTGGAAGGGTTCCCGGTGTGCTCCGAGGTGTCCATCACATCGTCCTTCTCCTTGGTGCCGCTGTCATCGTCAGCATCATCACCCTTGCGTCTACAAATAAATGGGACAAAGTCAGGGTCCGGAATGTATCAAGCCGGCTTCTTCGTGAACGTGAATGCGTAGCCCTTGAGCTTAACCAACACATCTGTTGCAACAAAAGGCCCCGCGTCATCCTTGTCCTTAGACAAAATCTAAGAGTTGGTCACAGAGCCACGAGAATCCGGACTACACCACGGCGTTGCAGGCTAATGAGATCCACATCTAAGGTCTTGCCCATCAAAGTACCAACGGCCCATAGACCCCAAAAATGACGCACCGTACCCTCGACATGGAGCCAAATCTGTTGAAGCTCGAGCTTATGTGGGACCTCCTGCGACCTCCATGTGGTGACAGTCATCTAGGCATTAACCGACGGCACGTTCATCTGAATTCCGTCAACCCTGTCCAAATCCTCGAAAGAAGGAAAGCTAACAAGGTAAGCATCGTACCCGTGTTGAATAGCCTCCCACTTCCACTGATCATGTACCGGACATATCCTAGCAATCTGACTCTCGACAACGCTCGCTGGTACCATCAACCCACTCACATGAACACGGGCGATCGGTGTCAGTGTCGGTGCCAAATGATCCTTCACCACACTATGTGGCAGCTGGGCAAAGTAAGTCTCCTCAACACCAACTCCCGAGACAAAAGCATTGGGCTTGGGGAGTTATAGAACCAGGCACTGCAACGTTGGATAAGCGATTTTGTCACAAATATAACAGTAATGCTTGTTAGTGCATCTAGTGCCCCTTACTGATTTTGGTGTATTGAAGACTTATAGGTTAAGGTACTAATGTGTTTGTGAGTGTACACAGGCTCTATAATCGATGAGGAGTTTGATATATTCGGAGATTATCGACCCCTAAAAATGTATGTCTTCAAGTGAAGACTTTGCTGAAGACTTTCTGAAGACTTTGGTGAAGACTTTGTGAAGACTTAGAAAATGAAGAAGTTGGTGTGACCTTGAAAGATATGAACGAGGAATATGAAGCATGAAGACTTTGTTTTTGTAATTTCATTTCCTTTATTTGAGTCATAGGAAACACCGTACTGTTAAAGGGGGCCGAGGTAATACTAAGGAAGTTTCCAGCTGATGCTCAACTCCAAAATCCTCAACCTACACAGTCCTTCGAGTGAAGCCTTTGGAATCTCTTATGGCTCAGTCAAGTTCTTCAGTGACAGAGACGATGTTCTTCTGGTCTCTGAGGAAATTGATCTGACTGAGGAGTTAGGATTTTGTCAGTGTGAATTGCCTACAAGTGAGGAACATGATATGTCTGAGGACTTTCATAGTTCGAAATTCCGACCGTTGCTGTGCTTAGCGCCAGCTGTCCCCAATCATAACATCCACATAACGGTCATATCATTGGGGTCATTTATGTCATATCATGCCAGGTTGCACCCTGGCTATAAATAGCCACCCCCACAACCACTAGTTGGTCTGCTGCTCCGAGAGAGAACTCACACTTGTCATTTGAGAGCAACCCATCCTCCGAGGACTTTGAGAGAAAATCATCAGTGAGGAAAAATTGTTGGAAATATGCCCTAGAGGCAATAATAAATTAGTTATTATCATATTTCCTTGTTTATGATAATCGTTTATTATCCATGCTATAATTGTGTTGATCGGAAACTCAGATACATGTGTGGATACATAGACAACACCATGTCCCTAGTATGCCTCTAGTAGACTAGCTCGTTGATCAAAAGATGGTTAAGGTTTCCTAGCCATGGACATGAGATGTCATTTGATAACAGGATCACATCATTAGGAGAATGATGTGATGGACAAGACCCAAACTACAAACATAGCATATGGTCGTGTCAGTTTATTGCTACTGTTTTCTGCATGTCTAGTATGTGTTCCTATGACCATGAGATCATGCAACTCACGGACACCGGAGGAGTACCTTGTGTGTATCAAACGTCGCAATGTAACCGGGTGACTATAAAGGTGCTCTACAGGTATCTCCGAGGGTGTCTGTTGAGTTGGCATGGATCAAGACTGGGATTTGTTACTCCGTGTGATGGAGAGGTATCTCAGGGCCCACTCAGTAATACAACATCACAATGAGCCTTGCAAGCAATGTGACTAAGTGTTGGTCACGGGATCTTGTATTGCGGAACGAGTAAAGAGACTTGCCGGTAACGAGATTGAACTAGGTATGGAGATACCAACGATCGAATCTCGAGCAAGTAACATACCGAAGAACAAAGGGAACATCATACGGGATTAACTAAATGCTTGACATAGAGGTTCAACCGATAAAGATCTTCGTAGAATATGTAGGAACCAATATGGTCATCCAGGTCCCGCTATTGGTTATTGACCGTAGAGGTGTCTCGTTCATGTCTACATAGTTCTCGAACCCGCAGGGTCTGCACACTTAAGGTTTGGTGACGTTTCGGTATTATAGAGTTATGTATGGTGGTGACAAAGGTTGTTCGGAGTCCCGTATGAGATCCTGGACGTCACGAGGAGCTCCCGAATGGTCCGAAGGTAAAGATTCATATATAGGAAGTCCTATTTTGGTCGCCGGAAAAGTTTCGGGCTCATCGGTAGTGTACCGGAAGTGCCGGTAGTGTATCGAGAGACCTCCGGGAGGGGTATTTCGACCCAAGAGGCTTCATGGGCTGTGGGAGAGTGAATATCAGCCCTTAGTGGGCTGGTGGGAACTCCCACAAAAGGCCCATGTGGCTGGAGAAGAAAACCCAATAGGAAAAGGTGGAAAAAGGAAAAAAAAAGGACGAATCCTAGTCCTACTAGGATTGGAGGAGAGTCCTCCAATCCTAATAGGTTTGGCCGACTCCGGTAGGGCCTTGCCCTTGCACCATCCCTCCTCCTCCCTCCCTCCTATATATACTGGTGGTATTAGGTGTTTTGCACTTGATTTTATGGCCAGGTGCTACCCGTTCCACCGGTGCTCCTCTAGATCGGATTTCTGCAGTGCTTAGGCAAAGCCCTGCCGGAATTGCTCCACCACCATCGTCGGAGCGCCGTCACGCTGCCGGGGAACTCTTCTACCTCTCCGCTCCTTCTTGCTGGATCGAGAACGCAGAGATCGTCATCAAGCTGTAAGTGTGCTGAACGCGGAGGTGCCGTCCTCTCGGCACTAGATCGGAAGGACCGTAATCAAGATCACGAGACGGTTCGTGATGAGATCGCGGAACGGATCGTGATGAGTTCGCGGGACAGATTGTGATCAAGATCATGAGACGGATCGTGATGAGATTGCGGGATGGATTGTGATGAGTTCATGTGAAGGATCGTGATTGGATCGCGGGACGGATCATGATGAGATCGTGGGACGCTCGGCGATTTGGATCGCGAACATGTTCGACTACACCAACCGCGTTTCTTAACGCTTTCCGCTTAGAGATCTACAAGGGTATGTAGATCCACTCTCCCTCTCGTAGATGCTCATCACCATGGATAGATATGCGTGTGCGTAGGAAAATTTTTGTTTCCCATGCGACGTTCCCCAACAAAAACCCACAACTAACCACAAAAACCCAAAGTGATTGAGCATCACTGAAGAAATTCCTATGTGGAACCGACGCTTGTTACCTTTGAGGATTGTGCATCCTCAAGACGGTTAGGCGTCATGGTCTAGTGCTCCTGCAGTCAATTTGGGACCACGAAGTGACCTTGGTCTAGAGCATCCAGCGGTAAATTGTGGATCGCCGGGTGACCAGTTTGTGAGGGTTTTGGAAGTCTACCCTGAAGACTTACCACGAGTGTTGGGCGAGGACTGTGTGACCTTATCTCAAGGAGAATACAGTAAGGACTATGTGTCCTGGGACTGTGTGTCCTCTGGTTTAAATACCAGGCTGCTCCAAACGAGACGTACAAGTGTCACATCAGTTGGAACTGGGTCATCAAACCATTGTCTTCATCAAGCTACCTGGTTTTATTTCCTCAACCTCCCTATTCCTCATAAACCTGTTGATGAAATTGACTTTTACTATTTGAAGAATTTGACTGAAGACTTTCACAAATTCCTCACCTCAAATTCTTCAAGTTACCTTGTTCATCATTGCTTATCCTGTATCATGATGCTCACTGTTTGTGCATGTTTCATTTCATCATGAAGACTATGCTGTTACTATGTCCCTCATGCACTTGAGTACTAAATCCACTGTTAATTATTCATCTCATTTCAAATTCCTCAAAGTTGAAATTCCTCAAGTGATGAATTTGTAAAAATCGCCTATTCACCCCCCTCTAGCCGATATAACGCACTTTCAATTGGTATCAGAGCGGGTACTCCCTCGCTCTATGTGATTTTGGTTTAACAACTGGAGTTCTAGTTATGTCGACTGTAGGTATGATCAAGGTTTCAGCGGGCTGTCCTACCTTTGATGGGACAGACTACCCCTACTAGAAGAACAAGATGCGTATGCACCTTGAAACTATTGACAACGATTTCTAGTATGTTGTGGAAAATGGTGTGCCCTCTGTCACTCCCACTATTACTACTGTTGATGTGAAGAGATTCAAGCAACTCGATTCTCAAGCGAAGAATATCATCTGTGGCCATCTGAGCAAAGGTCAGTATGGCAGAGTGAGTGCCTTGGAGTCTGCTAAGCTTATTTGGTATAGGTTGTCCAAAGTCAACGAAGGTGTTTCCACTCAACGTGACTCTCGTGTTGATGTTCTTCGCAATCTCTTCAACCGCTTCAAGAGACTTGACAATGAAAATGTTCAGCAAACATTTGATCGTCTCACTGATATATCCAATGAACTTCAAGCACTGGGTGCCACTGATATCACTGACCATGAAGTGGTGAAGAAACTGTTACGATCTCTCGATTCCTCATTTGATACTCTGGCTTTCATGATTCAAGAAAGTGGAGATTACAAAGCACTTGATCCTGCTGATATTCTTGAAAGACTCAATACTCATGAATTCCAACAAACTGAAAAGAGAGACCTCTACGGGCCAAGCTATGGAAGATCTCGTGCTCTGAAGGCAAAAGCAATTTCCTCATCTGAAGAAGAAGATTCTGACAGCAGCCTTGGTGATCCTGAAGAACTAAGTCAGGAACTAGCAATGCTTGTGAGAAAATTCCATAAGTTCTCAAGAAGAGGTGGATTTGGAAAGTCATCAAAAAGTGGCTTGAGGAAATCAGATTCCTCAGAAGATTACAAGAAAAGAACCTGTCATCGTTGCAAGAAGCCTGGTCACTTTATCTCTGACTGTCCTCTCTAGGAAAAAGACTCAAAGAAGAATAAGAAATACAAGGATGATAGTTCTGATGACTCGAAGAAAAAGAAGAAATCTTCAAAGTCCTCATCTGCAAAGTCCTCAAAGCACAAGAAGAATGGTTCTAGAAAAGCTCGAGCATTCATCGGCAAGAAAATGGATTCTGAGGAAGAATCTGAAGAATATGAAGAAGATGAAGAATCTGAGGAGGAATCAGAATCTGGTATTACTAGCCTTGCTCTCGCTACTGCTTTCGTCAGCAAGTCTCTCTTCAACGATGAAGAATTTGACTACTCCAACGACTCTGACATCAGCAATGATGATTATGCTCCCACCTACTGCTTCATGGCAAAGGGCTCAAAGGTACACAAACATCATTCCTCATCTGAATCAAGTGAAGGTGAATGGATGAATATGTGAAACCTAGCTATGCTAAACTTGTTAAAATTGCCACTAAGAAAAAAAGTGCACTTGAAAAGCTTCATAAAATGCTAGACAAAAGCGATGATCTGTTAAACCATGAAGTGGATCGGACTCAAAATCTGTCTGCCAATCTCAAAAGTCTTCAGACAAAGTATGATAACCTTTAGAGTCATCATAACAACCTCTTAGCTGATCATGAGAAGTTTTCTTATGAATTTCTTCAAAGAAAGCAAGATCTTGAGAAACTGAGGGTGTCACATGAGGATCTCCAAAGGGGAAACGATTCCTTACTAGCTCAATAGATCAGTACTGCTCAGGAAGAATTTGTTCCACCTTGTTTGAAATGCATCGAACGTGAAACTGCTAGTTCTTCACCTGAATGTTCAAATGCTTCTATTGCTGCAAATTCTTCAACTATTCTAGTGGTTTCAAATTCCTCATCTGAGGATACCACAAGTATCACTGATGACAATGCAGGGTTGAAGGAATTGTATGTGATAGGCATGTACAAAAGTCTCAAAGGGCATCAAACCCTTTGCGATGTCCTCAAAAAGCAGATTCTGAACAGGTGATAACCCACAAGTATAGGGGATCGCAACAGTTTTCGAGGGTAGAGTATTCAACCCAGATTTATTGATTCGGCACAAGGGGAGCCAAACAATATCCTCGAGTATTAGCAGTTGAGTTGTCAATTCAACTACACCTGAAAGATTTAATATCTGCAGCAAAGTTTTTAGTACCAAAGTAATATGATGGTAACAGTAACAGTAGCAGCAGTAGCAGTAGTGATTTGTGTAGCAAGTGTAACAACAGTAGCGGTAAAGTAACGTAGAAAAGACCAGTATAGGAAAAGCTCGTAGGCATTGGATTGGTGATGGATGATTATGCCGGATGATATTCATCACGTAAAAGTTATAACATAGGGTGACATGTAACTAGCTCCAGTTCGTCAATATAATGTAGGCATGTATTTCGTATATAGTCATACGTGCTTATGGAAAAGAACTTGCATGACATCTTTCGTCCATCCCTCCCGTGGCAGCGGGGTCCTAATGGAAACTAAGGGATATTAAGGTCTCCTTTTAATAGAGTACCGGAACAAAGCATTAACACATGGTGGATACATGGGATCCTCATACTATGGTCATCTCTGGGAGTGGTTCCGGCTATTGTCACTCCGGGGTTGCCGGGTCATAACACATAGTAGGTGACTACAACTTGCAAAATAGGATCAAGAACACACATATATTGATGAAAACATAATAGGTTCAGATCTGAAATCATGGCACTCGGGCCCTAGTGACAAGCATTAAGCATAGCAAAGTAGTAGCAACATCAATCTTAGAACATAATGGATACTAGGGATCAAACCCTATCAAAACTAACTCGATTACATGATGGATCTCATCCAACTCATCACCGTCCAGCAAGCCTACAATGAGATTACTCATGAACGATGAAGAGCATCATGAAATTGGCGATGGGGGATGGTTGATGATCACGATGGCTTCGATTTCTACTCTCCGGAGCCCAGAACGGACTCCAGATCTACCCTCCCAAGGAAGAACAGGTGGTGGCGGTGGCTCCGTATCGTAAAACGCGATTATTTCTTCTCCTTGATTTTTTCTGGGACGAATAGGATTATATGGAGCTGGAGGAGGTCAGAGGGGCCACGTGGGGCCCACGAGCCTGCCAGGCGCGGCCTAGGGGGGGTCTGGGCTCGTGGCCCACTGGCTCCTCCCCTCCGGTTGATTCTTTCACCAGTATTTTTTATGTATTCCACAAAAATTCTCCGTCAATTTTCAGGTCATTCCGAGAACTTTTATTTCTGCACAAAAACAACACCATGGCAGTTCTGCTGAAAACAGCATCAGTTTGGGTTAGTTTCATTCAAATCATGCAAATTAGAGTCCAAAACAAGGGCAAAAGAGTTTGGAAAAGTAGATACGTTTGAGACGTATCAATAGGAACCCTAGGAAAGAGGGTATTGCCTTTGTGAGGAAACTCAACGCGGATGGATCCTACTGGACACCTCAGCAGTACCCCAAAACCTCATGGGTTGCTGCAAAAGGATCTCCTGTAGATCCATCTACTTTATCTGGCTTTACATGTGAAACTTCATATTTCTCTGATGAGTCACTTGACTCCAATTACAGATTCTTCAAAAATCAGAAAGGTAAAGTATTTGCTAGATTTGTTAGAACTAACTACAGAAATGGCTCTCCATTGAAGAAAATCTGGGTTCCCAAGAGCTACCTACAAAATCTTCAAGTGAATGTCCTCACGACACCACTCTTGAAGAAAAGGAACCCCAGATCAAATTCCTCAAGTGGATCAAAGTCCTCACTTGGACCAAAGTCCTCAAATTGTCAAAACCATCATTCTTGCGCTAATGGCTCTGTTTTGCAGGGAAAACCTAAGAGTTATGAATATGTGCATTATTCCTCAAACCATTATGTTCATAAGTCCTCGAATAATTTCTCTCCTTATTCATAAGAGTACTCTAACCCTCGCCCTGTGAAACAAAGCACACTTGCTTCTATGCCTCCCTTCTCATATGGTGCTCACAGAATGATGAATTCTTTGCCACCCCTCCAGATATGGGTGGTGAAGAAATCAAACTAACATCTCATGCAGGGTCAGGACTCCAGATGAATTTGAACATCTGATGAATTTGCTGGAGACCTGAGGAAATGCTTGAAAGGACACAAGCTAACCATGAGGAAATGAATTCTTCATTTCTCACGTCCTCACTCTACTTGCTTACTATCTTATGTGATGAAATTCTGTCTGATGGAATTGATATCATATTCTTCACTTTGAAGCATATGAGTTCATAAGTTGTACTAATTCATCTGCAGGATGATACTCCAAAAGCTACCGAGTGGGTCCTCGATAGTGGATGCACAAACCACATGACTGGTGACAAGAATCTACTGATGAATTTGCCACTCACTCAATCTCCTCTGAAGCATATCACCTATGCAGACAAAGGAAAAAAGCAAGGTATTTGGACTTGGTAAGGTTGCTATCTCAAAGGACCGAACCATGGATAAGGTGATGCTTGTCGAATCCCTTGGGTTCAACCTTATGTCTGTCTCAATGCTTTGTGATCTTGATATGGTTGTCGTATTTGGAAAATATCGTTGTGTTGTCATCATGGAATCTGACAATTCTAAAGTCTTCAAAGGCTTTAGGAGAGGAGACTTGTATATTGTTGATTTCTCCATAGGTCCTCAACCTGGCACATGCTTACTTGCAAAGTCCTTAGAAGGCTGGTTGTGGCATCGATGACTTGGACATGCGAGCATGAGGAACTTGCACACACTCTTGAAGAAAAAGCATGTCATTGGCATTGAGGGCGTCAAATTCCTCAAGGACCACCTTTGTGGCGCATGTGAATCTGGAAAGATGACCAGATCCAAGCATCCCTCGAAGACAATCATGACTACTACCCGACCTTTTGAATTGCTTCATATGGATCTCTTTGTTCCCACTCACTACTTCGTACTAACAAATTCTTAAAGTTTGTATGGATTTGTCATTGTTGATGATTACTCTCGTTACACATGGGTGCATATCATTCTGTACAAAAATGAAGTGCAGGATGTCTTTAGACGATTTGCTTCAAGGGCGTCAAGATCAAGCATATCAGGAGTGATAATGGGACTGAATTCAAGAACACTAACCTTGATGAATATCTTGATGAACTTGGTATTACTCATGAGTTATTTGCCCCTTATACTCCTCAGCGGAATGGCATTGTGGAACGCAAGAACATGACTCTTGTTGAGATGGCTCGAACCATGCTTGATGAATACAAGACCCCTCAACATTTTTGGCCCGAAGCAATTGATACTGCTTGCCACATCATCAATAGGGCATATCTTCACAAATTCTTCAAGAAGACTTCATATGAGCTTATGACAGGCAAGAAACCTAATGTAAGATATCTCAAAGTCTTCGGTGCAAAATGCTGGATCAGTGATCCTCACCATTGTTCTAAGTTTGCACCAAAAGCACATGAAGGTTTCATGCTTGGTTATGGAAAGGACTCGCACACCTACAAAGTCTTCAACACCTACCATCACAAGGTGGTTGAAAGTGTAGATATGCGGTTCGATGAAACTAATGGCTCGCAAAGAGAGCACCTGCCTTCTGTGTTAGATGAACAATCTCCTGAGGAATCCATCAAGATGAAGGCAACTGAAGATGTCATTGTTGGAAATATGCCCTAGAGGCAATAATAAATTAGTTATTATCATATTTCCTTGTTCATGATAATCGTTTATTATCCATGCTATAATTGTATTGATCGGAGACTTAAATGCATGTGTGGATACATAGACAAAACCATGTCCCTAGTATGCCTCTAATGGACTAGCTCGTTGATCAAAGGATGGTTAAGGTTTCCTAGCCATGGACATGAGATGTCATTTGATAACGGGATCACATCATTAGGAGAATGATGTGATGGATAAGACCCAAACTACAAACATAGCATATGATCGTGTCAGTTTATTGCTACTGTTTTCTGCATGTCAAGTATATGTTCCTATGACCATGAGATCATGCAACTCACGGATATCGGAGGAGTGCCTTGTGTGTATCAAACGTCGCAACGTAACTGGGTGACTATAAAGGTGCTCTACAGGTATCTCCGATGGTGTTTGTTGAGTTGGCATGGATCGAGACTGGGATTTGTTACTCCGTGTGACGGAGAGGTATCTCAGGGCCCACTCGGTAATACAACATCACAACAAGCCTTGCAAGCAATGTGGCTAAGTGTTAGTCACGGGATCTTGTATTACGGAACGAGTAAAGAGACTTGCCAGTAACGAGGTTGAACTAGGTATGGAGATACCGACGATCGAATCTCGGGCAAGTAACATACCGAAGAACAAAGGGGACGTTATACGGGATTAACTGAATCCTTGACATAGAGGTTCGACCGATAAAGATCTTCGTAGAATATGTAGGAACCAATGTGGACGTCCAGGTCCCGCCATTGGTTATTGACCGTAGAGGTGTCTCGGTCATGTCTACATAGTTCTCGAACCCGCAGGGTCTGCACACTTAAGGTTCGGTGACGTTTCGGTAGTGTAGAGTTATGTATGGTGGTGACCGAAGGTTGTTCGGAGTCCCGGATGAGATCCCGGACGTCACTAGGAGCTCCGGAATGGTCCGGAGGTAAAGATTCATATATAGGAAATCCCAGTTTGGTTTCCGGAAAAGTTTCGGGCTCATCGGTAGTGTACCGGGAGTGCCGGTAGTGTACCAGGAGTGCCGGTAGTGTACCGGGAGACCTTCGGGAGGGGTACTTCGACCCCAAGAGGTCCATGGGCTGTGGGAGAATAATAACCAGCCCTTATTGGGCTGGGAAAACAGCCACAAAGGCCCATGGCGCAGGAGAGAAAGTCCTAAAGCAAAAAGTGGAAAATCAGCCAATAGGAGGCAATCCTACTCCAACTAGGATTGGAGGTGAAGTAGGATTGCTCCCACCTCCTATTTCGGCCGACCCAAAGGCCTTGGCTGCCTCTCCTCTCCTCTCCTCCTATATATACTAGTGGATTGGGTGGTTTTTGGACAGAATTTCCGGCCACGTGCTACCCGTTCCACCGGTGCATAGTTTCTCCTCTAGATCGGTTTTCTGCAGCGCTTAGGCGAAGCCCTGCCGGAATTGCTCCACCACCATCACCGGAGCGCCGTCACGCTGCCGGTGAACTCTCTCTCCTCTCCACCTCCTCTTGCTGGATCAAGACGGTGGAGATCGTCATCAAGCTGCACGTGTGCTGAACGCGGAGGTGCCGTCCGTTCGGCGCTAGATCGGAAGGACCGTGATCGAGATCGCGAGACGGTTCGTGATGTGATCACGGAACGGATTGTGATGAGTTCGCGGGATAGATCGTGATCAAGATCGTGAGATGGATCGTGATGAGATCGCGGGACGGATCGTGATGAGTTCACGGGACGGATCGTGATTGGATCGCGGGACGGATCGTGATGAGATCGCGGGACGCTCGGCGATTTGGATCGCGAAGATGTTCGACTACACCAACCGCGTTTCTTAACGCTTCCCGCTTAGCGATCTACAAGGGTATGTAGATCCACTCTCCCTCTCGTAGATGCTCATCACCATGGATAGGTTTGCGTGTGCGTAGGAAAATTTTTGTTTCCCATGCGACGTTCACCAACAGTGGTATCAGAGCCAGGTTGGTGGTTCGATGAGATCTCGAGTAGAACACAAAAGGTTTGTGGGCGTTGATGCTTAGATTGCTTCCTCCCTTGGTCGTATTTTGGTTCAGCGGGATTGTGAGATGAAGCGGCCCGGACCAACATTACTCGTACGCTTACGAGAGACCGGTTCCCTCGACGCAACTTGTTGCCTAGATGGCTTGCGGGTGACAGTTTCTCTCACTTTAGTTGGATCGGATTCGACAAAGGCGGTCCTTGAGAAGGTTGAAAAGCAAACTAGTGTATCACCGTTGTGGTTTATGCGTAGGTGAGAATCGTTCTTGCTAGATACCCGTAGCAGCCACGTAAAACATGCAACAACAATTAGAGGACGTCTAACTTGTTTTTGCAGGGTATGTTGTGATGTGATATGGCCAATTACATGATGAGATATATGTGATGTATGAGATGATCATGTGATGTATAGAATTTCACGACTTGCATGTCGTTGAATACGGCAACCGGCTGGAGCCATAGGGTTGTCTTTAATTATTGTATGACCTGCGTGTCAATCATTAAGCGCTATGTAATGCTTTACTTTATCACTACGGTAGCAATAGTAGTAGAAGCATATAGGGCATGACAACCCCGATGGCGACACGTTGATGGAGATCAAGATGATGGAGATCATGGTGTCGTGCCAGTGACGATGGAGATCATGCCGGTGCTTTCTAGATGGAGATCAAAAGCACGAGTTCATGGCCATATCATGTCACTTATGATTTGCATGTGATGTTAATCCTTTTTATGCACCTTGTTTTGCTTAGGACGACGGTAGCATTATAAGGTGATCCCTCACTTAATTTCAAGATAAATTGTGTTCTCCCCGAGTGTGCACCGTTGCGAAAGTTCGTCGTGTTGAGACACCACGTGATGATCGGGTGTGATAGACTCTACGTTCACATACAACGGGTGCAAGACAGATTTGCACATGCGGAACAATCGGGTTAAACTTGACGAGCCTAGCATGTACAGACATGGCCTCGGAACACAAGAGACCGAAAGGTCGAGCATGAGTCATATAGTAGATATGATCAACATAATGATGTTCACCATTGAAGCCACCTCAACTCACGTGATGATCGGACTCGAGTTGGTGAATTTGGATCATGTGACACTCAGATGACCTGAGGGATGTCAATTTGAGTGGGAGTTCTTAAGTAATATGATTAATTGAACTCATTATCATGAACATAGTCAGTAGTGTCTTTGCAAATTATGTTGTAGATTACTAGCTCGCACTGTAGCTCCCGTGTGTTTTTATATGTTCCTAGAGAAATAGAGTTGAAAGATGATGGTAGCAATATTGCGGACTGGGTCCGTGATATGAGGATTGTCCTCATTGCTGCACAGAAGGCTTATGTCCTTAATGCACCGTTCGGTACGCCACCCCCTCTAGCGTCGTCTGTAGATGTTGTGAACATCTGACAGGCACGTTCTGATGACTACTTGATAGTTTAGTGCGTCATGCATTACGACTTAGAATTGAGGCTCCAAGACGTTTTGAACGTCACGGAACATACGAGATGTTCTAAGAGCTGAGATTGTGATCTCAGGCTCGTGCCCGTGTTATGAGATATGAGATCTCAAACAAAGATTCTTTGCTTGCAAGACGAAAGAGAATAGCTCAATAGTTGAGCATGTGCTTAGATTGTCTAGGTGCCACAATCGCTTGAATCGAGTGGGAGTTGATCTTCCAGATAAGATAGTGATTGATATAGTTCTCCAAGTCACTATCACTAAGCTACTAGAACTTGGTGATGAACTATAAATTGCCAGGGATAGAAATGATTCCTGAGCTTCTCGCGATGTTTTGACACCGCGAAGGTAGAAGTCAAAAAGGAGCATCAAAGTGTTGATGGTTAGTAAAAACCACTAGTTTCGAGAAGGGCAAGGGCAAGTAGGGAAACTTCATGGATGGCAAGTCAGTTGCTGCTCCAGTGAAGCAGCCCAAAGTTGAACCTAAACCCGAGACTGAGTGCTTCCATTATGAGGAGAACGGTCACTGAAGCGGAACAACCCTGGATACATGGTAGATAAGAAGGCTGGCTAAGTCGACAGAAGTATATTTGATATGCATGTTATTGATGTGTACCTTGCTAGTACTCCTAGTAGCACCTGGGTATTGGATACCGGTTCGGTTGCTCGAAATAAAAGCTACGGAATAAATGGAGAACTAGCTAAGTGTGAGGTGACGATGTGTGTTGGAAATGTTTCCAAGGTTGATATGATCAAACATCGCACGCTCTCTCTACCTTCGGGATTAGTGACGAACCTAAATTTTATTTGGTGTTTTGCATTGAAGCATGAACGTGATTAGATCATGTTTATTGCAACACGGTTATTCATTCAAGTTAGAGAATAATGGTTATTCTGCTTACATGAATAAATACCTTCAATGGTCATGCACCTAGTAAGTGTGGTTCATTGAATCTTGATCATAGTAATACACATGTTCATAACAATGATGCCAAAAGATGCAAAGTTAATAATGATAGTACCACATACTTGTGGCACTGCCGCTAAATGTCATATTGGTATAAAGCGCATGAAGAAACTCCATGTTGATGGATCTTTGGACTCATTCGATTTTGAATCGGTTGAGACATGCGGACCATGCCTTTTGGTAAGATGACTAAACCCCGTTTTCTGGCTTGATGAAACGGGCAAGTGACTTATTGGAAACAATGCATGTTGATGTATACGATCCAATGAGTGTTTATAGCTTGCAGTGAATATCATTGTTTTCTTACCTTCACTGATGATTTGAGTAGATATAGTGTATATTTACTTAATGAAACACAAGTCTGAATTGTTTGAAAGGTTCAAAGCAAAGTTCAGAGTGAAGTTTAAAGATCATCGTGACAAGAAGATAAAAATTTCTGCGATATGATCGTGGAGGTGAATATCTGGGTTACGAGTTTGGCATACAAATTTAGACAATGTGAAAGTTGTTTCACAACTCACGCCACCTGGAACACCATAGTGTGATGGTGTGTCCGAACGTCGTAGTCATGCCTTATTTGATATAGCACATACTATGATGTCTCTTATCGTTTTAATACTATCGTTTTAGGGTTATGCATTAGAGACAACCGCATTCACTTTAAAATAGGGCACCATCTAAATCCATTGAGATGACACCGTGTGAATTATGGTTTGATAGAAACCTAAAGCTGTCATTTCTTGATGTTTGGGGCTGCGAAGCTTGTGTGGAAAATGTTTTCACCTAATGAGCTCAAACCCAAAGCGGACAAATGCATCTTCATAGAATACGCCAAGAACAGTTGGTTATACCTTCTATCTCAGATCCGAGTGCAAAGTGTTTGTTGCTGGATTGGATCCTTTCCTGAGAAAAGGTTTCCCTCGAAAGAATTGAGTGGGAGGAAGATAGAACTTGATGAGGTTATTGAACCTTGTTTCAATCAGAGTAGCGCAGCGCAGAAAGTTGTTTCTGTGAAGCCTATGTTAGTTGAAGAAAGAAGTTAATGATGATGATCATGAAGCTTCGGATCAAGTTACTATCGAACCTCGTAGGTCGACAAGGACGTGTACTGCTCTTGAGTGGTACAACAACCCTGTCTTAAAGGTCATGTTGTTGGACAGCGATGAACCTACGAGCTATGGAGAAGCGATGATGGGCCCGGATTCCGACAAATGGATGAGACCATGAAATCCGAGATAGGATCCATGTATGAAAACCAAGTATAGACTTTGGTAGACTTGCTCGTTGGACGGCAGGTCGTTGAGTACAAATGGATCTTTAAAAATGAAGACAGACGCTGATGGTAAATATCACCATTTGTAAAGCTCGACTTGTTGCAAAGTTGTTTGTGACAAGTTCAAGGAGTTGACTACGATGAGATTTTCTCACTCGTAGTGGTGCTAAAGTCTGTTGGAATTATGTTAGCAGTTGCTGCGTTTTCAATTATGAAATCTGACAGATGGATGTCAAAACATCATTTCCTTAACGGTTTACTTGAGGAAAGGTTGTATGTGATACAACCAGAAGGTTTTGTCAGTCCTAAGGATGCTAAAAGGTGTGCAAGCTTTGGTGATCCTTCCATGGACTGAAGCAAGCATCTCGGAGTTGGAATATACACTTTGATGAGGTGATCAAAGTTTTTGATGTTTATACAAAGTTTACGAGAAACTTGTATTTGCAATAAAGTGAGTGGGAGCACTATAGAGTTTCTGATAAGTATATGTGGTTGACATATTGTTGATCGGAAATAATGTAGAATTTCTGGAAGGCATAAAAGGTTGTTTGAAAAGTGTTTTTCTAAGGAAGACCTGGATAAAGCTACCTAATTGTTGAGCATCAAAATCTATAGAGATAGATCAAGATGCTTGATGAGACTTTCAATGAGTGCATACCTTGACAAGATTTTGAAAGAGTTCAAAATGGATCAGCCAGAGAAATAGTTCTCGTCTGATTTGTAAGGTGTGAAGTTGAGTGAGACTCAAAGCTCGACAACGGCAGAAGAAAGAGAAAGGATGAATGTCGTCCCCTATGCCTTAGCCATAGGCTCTATATTATGCCATGCTGTGTACCGCACCTATGTGTGCCTTGCCACGAGTCTGTCAAGGGGTACAAGAGTGGTCCAGGAGTGGATCACTGGACAGCGGTCGGAATTATCCTTAGTAACCAGAGGACTAAGGAAATGTTTCTTGATTATGGAGGTGATAAAGAGTTCGTCGTAAAGAGTTACGTCGATGCAAGCTTTAACACCTATCCGGATGACTAGTAGTAGCAATCTGGATACGTATAGTGGAGCAGCCATTTGGAAATAGTACCAAGTGGAGTGTGGTAGCAGTGATTACGGTTTGACATAGAGATTTGCAAAGTACACACGGATCTGAATATCGCAGACCCGTTGACTATAAGACCTCTCTCACATGCAAAGCATGATCGAGCCCCAAAACTCATTGGGTGTTAGATTCATAACAATGCGAATCACATGGTGATGTGAACTAGATTATTGACTCTAGTGCAAGTGGGAGACTGTTGGAAATATGCCCTAGAGGCAATAATAAATTAGTTATTATCATATTTCCTTGTTCATGATAATCGTTTATTATCCATGCTATAATTGTATTGATCGGAGACTTAAATGCATGTGTGGATACATAGACAAAACCATGTCCCTAGTATGCCTCTAATGGACTAGCTCGTTGATCAAAGGATGGTTAAGGTTTCCTAGCCATGGACATGAGATGTCATTTGATAACGGGATCACATCATTAGGAGAATGATGTGATGGATAAGACCCAAACTACAAACATAGCATATGATCGTGTCAGTTTATTGCTACTGTTTTCTGCATGTCAAGTATATGTTCCTATGACCATGAGATCATGCAACTCACGGATATCGGAGGAGTGCCTTGTGTGTATCAAACGTCGTAACGTAACTGGGTGACTATAAAGGTGCTCTACAGGTATCTCCGATGGTGTTTGTTGAGTTGGCATGGATCGAGACTGGGATTTGTTACTCCGTGTGACGGAGAGGTATCTCAGGGCCCACTCGGTAATACAACATCACAACAAGCCTTGCAAGCAATGTGGCTAAGTGTTAGTCACGGGATCTTGTATTACGGAACGAGTAAAGAGACTTGCCAGTAACGAGGTTGAACTAGGTATGGAGATACCGACGATCGAATCTCGGGCAAGTAACATACCGAAGAACAAAGGGGACGTTATACGGGATTAACTGAATCCTTGACATAGAGGTTCGACCGATAAAGATCTTCGTAGAATATGTAGGAACCAATGTGGACGTCCAGGTCCCGCCATTGGTTATTGACCGTAGAGGTGTCTCGGTCATGTCTACATAGTTCTCGAACCCGCAGGGTCTGCACACTTAAGGTTCGGTGACGTTTCGGTAGTGTAGAGTTATGTATGGTGGTGACCGAAGGTTGTTCGGAGTCCCGGATGAGATCCCGGACGTCACGAGGAGCTCCGGAATGGTCCGGAGGTAAAGATTCATATATAGGAAATCCCAGTTTGGTTTCCGGAAAAGTTTCGGGCTCATCGGTAGTGTACCGGGAGTGCCGGTAGTGTACCAGGAGTGCCGGTAGTGTACCGGGAGACCTTCGGGAGGGGTACTTCGACCCCAAGAGGTCCATGGGCTGTGGGAGAATAATAACCAGCCCTTATTGGGCTGGGAAAACAGCCACAAAGGCCCATGGCGCAGGAGAGAAAGTCCTAAAGCAAAAAGTGGAAAATCAGCCAATAGGAGGCAATCCTACTCCAACTAGGATTGGAGGTGAAGTAGGATTGCTCCCACCTCCTATTTCGGCCGACCCAAAGGCCTTGGCTGCCTCTCCTCTCCTCTCCTCCTATATATACTAGTGGATTGGGTGGTTTTTGGACAGAATTTCCGGCCACGTGCTACCCGTTCCACCGGTGCATAGTTTCTCCTCTAGATCGGTTTTCTGCAGCGCTTAGGCGAAGCCCTGCCGGAATTGCTCCACCACCATCACCAGAGCGCCGTCACGCTGCCGGTGAACTCTCTCTCCTCTCCACCTCCTCTTGCTGGATCAAGACGGTGGAGATCGTCATCAAGCTGCACGTGTGCTGAACGCGGAGGTGCCGTCCGTTCGGCGCTAGATCGGAAGGACCGTGATCGAGATCGCGAGACGGTTCGTGATGTGATCACGGAACGGATCGTGATGAGTTCGCGGGATAGATCGTGATCAAGATCGTGAGATGGATCGTGATGAGATCGCGGGACGGATCGTGATGAGTTCACGGGACGGATCGTGATTGGATCGCGGGACGGATCGTGATGAGATCGCGGGACGCTCGGCGATTTGGATCGCGAAGATGTTCGACTACACCAACCGCATTTCTTAACGCTTCCCGCTTAGCGATCTACAAGGGTATGTAGATCCACTCTCCCTCTCGTAGATGCTCATCACCATGGATAGGTTTGCGTGTGCGTAGGAAAATTTTTGTTTCCCATGCGACGTTCACCAACAGTCATACCCACTGAGGAAATCATTCCTACAAATGAAGACTCTCATGCTGATATACCTGAAGAAAATGGTGCTGATGAAAATCCTCAGCCTCGTCAACCTGCTCATCCAAGAGTAGCAAATGAAGTGCACATTGACAAAATCATCGATGACATCAATGCACCAGGTCCTCTCACACGCTCAAGAGCTTCACATTTAACTAACTTTTGTGGGCACTTTTCTTTTGTCTCAATCATAGAGCCCACCAAAGTTGATGAAGCATTCAAGGAGCCTGAGTGGATTCAAGCTATGCAAGAGGAATTGCATCAATTCAAGCTCAGCAATGTGTGGGAACTTGTCAGGCGGCCAGATCCTCGCAAGCATAACATTATAGGTACCAAGTGGATCTACCGCAACAAGCAAGATGAAAATGGCCTTGTGGTGAGTAATAAGGCTCGACTTGTAGAACAAGGCTACACACAGGTTGAAGCAATTGATTTTGATGAAACTTTTGCACCTGTCGCTAGACTTGAAGCTATTCGAATATTGCTTGCTTATGCTAACCATCACAATATCATCTTATATCAAATGGATGTGAAAGGTGCATTCCTCAATGGTAAGCTTGAGGAAGAAGTATATGTTGCTCAACCCCCAGGTTTTGAAGATCCTAAGCATCCTGACAAAGTCTTCAGACTCAACAAGGCCCTCTATGGCCTCAAGCAGGACCCTCGGGCGTGGTATGACACACTGAAGGAATTCCTCATGAAGAAAGGCTTCAAACCTGGTTCACTCGACCCAACTCTTTTCACAAAATCCTACGACAATGAACTGTTCATATGCCAAATATATGTTGATGATATTATCTTTGGATGTACTGACAAACGTTACAGTGATGAATTTTCCTATATGATGAGTGAAGAATATCAAATGTCTATGATGGGAGAATTGAAATTCTTCTTAGGTCTTCAAATTCGTCAGCAAGACATCGGCATCTTCATCTCACAAGAGAAATACCTCAAAGATCTTCTAAGGAAATTCGACATGCAAGATTGCAAAGGCGTCAAAACTCCAATGCCTTCAAAAGGACACCTCTGTACTGATGAAAATGGTAAAGATTTCGATCAGAAGGTATACCGCTCCGTGATTGGATCATTATTGTATCTATGTGCATCTAGGCCTGACATAATGCTAAGTGTTTGCATGTGTGCTCGATTCCAAGCAACACCGAAGGAATCACACCACAAGGATGTGAAACATATTCTTTGATACTTAGCTCACACACCAACACTTGGATTATGGTATCCCAAGGGCTCAAATCCTCACCTCGTCGGATACTCTGATGCTGACTATGCTGGAGATCGCATGGATCGCAAGTCTACCTCAGGCACATGTCATTTCCTCGGACGATCCTTAGTCTGCTGGTCCTCTAAGAAGCAGAACTGCGTTTCTCTCTCTACTGCTGAACCTGAGTACATTGCTGTTGGCTCGTGTTGTGCTTGGTTACTATGGATGAAGCAAACCCTCAAGGACTACGTCATCAAGTTGAAGAATGTGCCTCTCTACTGTGACAACGAGAGTGCTATCAAGATTGCATACAACCCAGTTCAGAACTCCAAGACCAAGCACATCCAGATTCGTCATCACTTTCTTCGATATCATGTACTCAAGGGCAACATCTCCATCAACCACATTCCCACTGAAGAACAACTGGCCGATATCTTCACAAAGCCCTTGGATGAAAAGAGATTTTGCAAGTTGTGGTGTGTGAGCTAAATATCTTAGAATCTTTGAATGTTCTTTGAAGAAGAACACACATCCTAACACTTATGCAAAATTGATGACTTAGATGTGCAACACACAAAGTAACGTTTTTCTTCAATCAATGAAGAATCACTCTCTAAGTGCGAAGAAATTAACAAAGAAATTGATTCTCAGGACCCTACGACAATTGTAAGCGATGTCTGGAATCATCATTCTTAAACGGTGCGTCACACCACCAACCAAAGTTCAAATTCTTCAAAATTGAGTTTTTCGTCACTTTTGCAAATTCCTCAAGTTTTCAAATTCCTCAACTTTTCAAAGTCTTCAAACTTAGAAACTCATGTTCTGCATTGATGTGAAAATAGAGAGGGGTGAAGAATAACTATTCCTCACCCAGGGTGACGAATAGTAGATCCATTTATATATATATATATATACATATATATATATTTGAGTTTTTCAATGTCCTCAACAGCATTCACTTATTGCTAATTCTTCAAGTTGTTTTTCATCTAAGTGAATGTGATCGGACCCTTTCCCCATCTATGCTAAACTCAACCCAGCGTGTTCACAAATTCTTCATATGCGTTCTACTTTGAAACTCGTTCAAAGTCTTCACTGTGTCCTTGACAGCTGAAGAATTTGCGAACGAAAACTCTAAATCTTCACTACCAAAATTTTCGGCGGTTCCCGCTCAAACTGTTCCTATTCCCGTGCCTGGATAACCCACGATCCCCCACAATCTCCACTACCCAGAACGTGGGTGACACCTATCGCGAGGAGAGCAAGGGTCAGGGGTAAACCTATCCAAAATCTTCGGGTGGCTCGGTTTTCACTCCCTCTATAAATACCCCTTCCCTTTCAACTATGCTCGGTTACTCATCCCATACCTCTCTTGAGCTCCTGCAAAGCGCCACCGCTAAAGTCATCGTCGCCGGTGAGGAAGAGCTTCGCTGCCTCAACCTCGTCGTCGTCGTACTCGCATCGGCCATGGAAATCTTCATCCCGCCGCCGCTGTAGCTGTCTCCTTTTGCCAAGCTAGGGCGTGGGAGATCTGAACGGACAACTTCCTCATTTCATATCTGTGTTCGTCGTGTTCTTCACCAGGGTAATTAAAATTATTTTTACTGCCCTTGTTTGATCTTCAAATACGTCTACTATTCCTCAAAAGGTGTTTATTCGCTATAAATCCAATACTCAAGCACCTTACATCTCCTCATACATATGATTTTCCCTAAGTAATGATTTTCTTCAAGATTCCTAAATTGTGCGACTTCTCAAATTTGCACAACTCTGGATCCTGAGACAAAGAACACTTAATGAAATTCCTCAAGACATCCATGGTCAAATTCCTCACACCTATTTTTATTCAAATTTCTGAGAACGCATATGACCTCTTCAAATTCCTCGCACATATACTCTGTTCACAGGTACAACATGTCCGCTGATGAATCACTAGGTTCTCATCAACTTAACTCATTTGCAGCGCTACTTGAAGAAAAACTATGTACTTCTTCAGAGTCTTCAAGAGTTCATATTCCTCAAGTGAAGAAAATGTCTGATGGGAAGAAACCTCAAAAAGGAGGGAAGAAGCCAGATGTGCACACTGCATTTGAGATCCCTGAGGATTTGTATGATGAATACTGCACACCTGATGAAGAAACACATGGAAAGGAGACGACCAAGCAGAGGAAGATCCGTCTGCAAAAGATTGAGAGGAGATGGGCCAAAGAATGGAGAGAATATCATTATGTAACTCCAAAATGCATGATGAAATTCGCTATGAAACCACCTTGCAGCAGGCCTCCTCTTGCTCAGAATCAGATCGTTGATCCCTCAAGCCTCAAAACTAGTGAGGACTTTCCTCATCTATGGGAGAAGCAGCAAGCCAAGCTAGCGAGGAAAGCCAAAGAGGTTGTGAAGACATTCAACAAGGATTCTGCTATTGCTGCCTCTGCCGGAGTTTCTGCTAGTGCTCCGAAGAAAATGGTAAAGAAATCTGCTCTGAAGATTGGTTCTTCAACATCAAAATCCTCAGTGCAAATTCCTCAAGGTCAAAGACCTCTGCCTAAAAAGCCCTCAACACCTGGAACTGCTGCTGCTCAGTCATCTGCTGCAGCTACAAAGTCCTCAACCCGAGTGCATCTGGCAACATGCAAGAGGACTGAGGGTTGCACCAAGGTTCCAAAGCTCACTGCAAGCCCCTCCACAACTGCTAAGTCTTCAACCAGCCCCTCTGTGCTGAAACTGAAGAAAACTGTCGGACGAGGTCAAAGACCAAGTCCTCACACCAACAAGGTTGTGGTCACAATTCCCTCAGGTTCTTCAGAGGGTAATGATGAAGATGATGGTGAAGCTGATGACGAAGAATTGGAGGAGATCATCAGACAAAGTCAGCAAAGGGCTGCCATTGCAAAAGGAAGCTCTATTCCTCTTCTATTGGATCCCAAGACAATTCTAAATTTCATCGACATTTGTCATGAAGATCCAGACACCCAGATCTCCTCACTGAATCTGCCTCTGGGCATAGATCATGTCCTCACCCACTTCATTTCTGAAGAAAAGTGGAAGAGAGAGCAAGCTCTGAGGGCAAGAAGAAAGAGAGCTCGCAAGGAGAAGTTCCTGCGTGACAACGTGATGAACTTGACTCCCAAGCAGTTAGTCATAGTTCAGTCAGAAATCTGTACTCTCTCTGGAGATCAAGAGAGATATGATGCAGAATGGAAAGGAACAAATGTCAGATTCGTCAGGGCTGCTCAAGCTGTTGTAAAGGACCACAACTCCAGGGTTAAGGCCCGATCGCAACCGCAAAAGCCTCAGTCTGAAAAAATTCCTTAGACTGCGGATGAAATTCCTCAAGCAGCTGATGAAAATGCTCGGCCTGATGAAACTGCTCAATAAAATGCTTCTGCACCAGAAGCCACTGCTAGTGCTGCTGAGGAAACTCAGACCACTGATGAACATGCCAGGGCAACCTCCACTGTTGTGCCTGAAGAATCTGATAGGCCAGCTGAAGAAACTGCTATGCCTGAAGAAATTGAACCACCCAGGGCGGCTGCATCAGTCGTTCCTGAAGAAGCTGCTACTGCTGAGGAAAATCCTCTCAAGCGAAAGACATCAACTTCTGATGCCCATGTGTTGAAGAAGTTGAAAACCTCATCAAGTTCCTCGGCAACTCCAATTGATGCAACTCCAATTTCCTCGGCACCAGCCTATGCTATTGTGCCCTTCGGAGTGGAGTATGTCATCCCTGAAGAAGAAGGCAATCATTCGGCTACTTCCACAAAGCCTATTGATGAGGAAATTGTCATTGATGACACTGCATCAACCCCCAAGGTATCATCGCCCCAGCTTCTGTTAACTACTGAGGAAGCTGGCGTTGAAGAAATTGATGAAGAAGTTGACATTGGTGACACTACTCTAGTCATCAATGATGAATATTGGGAATCTGCACATCCAAATTCACCAGTGGCAACTCCTCTGATGTTGATTCCTCAGTCGCCTGCACAGACTGAAGAAATACCTGAAGACTCTGAACATCTGTACCTTCCAGACAGTGAAGAAATTCCAGCTGCAACAGCTGAGGAAATTGATGCTCCGGCCACTGCTGACGAACCAGTTCTTCAAGTCACTCAGTCTGCTGTTCCTCCAATGCCAACGGAGATCAAGGGGCATACACGAACAAATCTTCAACCCAAGCCAAGACTGCCATTCAAAGGCACTGTTCGTCCCAAATTCCTCAAATCCAATTTCTTTGATGAACACGTGTTCTTCTCTCGACCTAACCCCTATGACTCTGCAAGGGATGGTCGCAACAGGTTCTGGACTACCACTCAACTGAATTATTATGCTTCAGTCCTCTATGAGAAGAAGAAATTCTTCGAGCACCATCAGATTCCTCACGCTGACATGGAAAGTCTTCCATCATTTACTCATGTGCTCCAAGTTCTATATGATGCTGGACTTCTTCCATTCTGCATTGACATCTGCAATTGGAATGAGGAAATAATCATTCAATTCTATGCCACGTTGCATATCAGTGGAGATTCCTCAGATATCTACTCGTGGATATTGGACTGGATGACTGGCACAACTCACTTCACTGCTCAAGCCTCTGAATTGCTTCAGTGTGTCCCAATACCAATACCCTCAGATGAAGCCCGCAAGTTGTTTGATGAACCTCCTCTACCCAATCAGCTGATGAATGTGCTGATGAAGACATTGCCACATGGAAAGCCTCAACGCAAAATCTTCTTAGTGAAGGATCTACTCTATGTGCCTCGCACGGTCTATCGAATACTGACAAAAACGCTATGTCCTCAGAAAGGCCATAACTCTGAGGAAGAAGAGGTTGAAGGAGCCATGAAGAATGTAGTCTTCAATATCATACATGGTATTCCCATTAATTTACATGACTTCTTCATGAGGACTTTGGCCAGTGCTGCTGTCGCTCCATTTGAACAGAAACCTTATGCACCATAGATTATGAAATTCATCAGAGATAAGTCCCCAGTGCACTACAAAGCTGATTTCCAGAATCACTTCAGTTTCCTGCCACCCATTGAAGTCATCAAGAGTACAATTTCTTCTGTTGAAGGGAAGACAAGTCTGTTATTGATGAAGGAACTCATCCACTGGACGAACAGTTTTGCAAAGCTGCTTCCTTCTCTACAAATGATAGCACTGCCACACAAGACTCAGATGCAAAAGCCTCAGCTCACAAGTCTCAAGAGACTGCCCCTCGTGTGATGACTGATCGTGAACTTCTCATAAGTCTTCATCAGAAGGTCGATCGGAACCATAAGTGGATAAAGCATCAGCTTGGGTATATTATGCAGAATATGACTATGACGCAGAACACTGTCAAGAGGAAGCACTATTATGCTCATGAAAACCTCAAGTCCTCTTGGGCTATGCTGACTCACATCATGTCTTCTGATGAATTGGATGAGCTGGACTTTGAAGAATATCCTAACTTCGCTCGCTGTTGATACGTCTCCGTCGTATCTATAATTTTTTATTGTTTCATGGCAATATTCTACAACTTTCATATACTTTTGGCAACTTTTTATACTATTTTTGGGACTAACATATTGATCCAGTGCCTAGTGCCAGTTCCTGTTTGTTGCATATTTTTTGTTTTGCAGAATATCCATACCAAACAAAGTCCAAATGCAATAAAAACCTACGGGGATTTTTTTGGAATATTAATGATTTTTGGGAAGAAGAATCAACGCGAAACGATGCCCGAGGAAGTCACGAGCCCGGGAGGCACGCCCTACCCCCCCCCCCCCCCCAGGCGGGCCTGGCAGGCTCGTGACCAACCCTTAAGGCAGTTGGGGCCCTTCTTTCGCCCCAAGAAAGATATTTTTATAAGGAAAATCTCCTCAAAATTTCAGCCTAATCGGAGTTACGGATCTCCGGAAATTTAAGAAACGGTGAAAGGCCAGAATCTGGGAGCGTAGAAACAGAAGGACACAGAGAGAGAGATCCAATCTCGTAGGGGCTCTCGCCTCTCCGTCGCCATGGAGACCATGGACCAGAGGGGAAACCCTTCTCCCATCTAGCGAGGAGGTCAAGGAAGAAGAAGAAGAAGAATAAGGGGGCTCTCTCCCCCTCTCTCCCGGCGGCACCGGAACGCCGCCCGGGACATCATCGTGTGACGACGATCTACACCAACACCTCCATCATCTTCACCAACACCTCCATCACCTTCCCCCATCTATATTCAGTGATCCACTCTCCCGCAACCCGTTGCACCCTCTACTTGAACATGGTGCTTTATGCTTCATATTATTATCCAATGATGTGTTGCCATCCTATGATGTCTGAGCAGATTTTCGTTGTCCTATCGGTAACTGATGAATTGCTATGATTGGTTTAAATTGCTTGTGGTTATGTTGTTGTCCTTTGGTGCCCATCATATGAGTGCGTGCGTGGATCACACCATAGGGTTAGTTGTATGTTGATAGGACTATGTATTGGAGGGCAAGGGTGACAGAAGCTTCAGCCTAGCATAGAAATTGATGCATACGGGATTGAAGGGGGACCAATATATCTTATTGCTATGGTTGGGTTTTATCTTAGTGAATGTTAGTAGTTGCAGATGCTTTCTAATAGTTCCAATCATAAGTGCATAGAATTCCAAGTAAGGGATGACATGCTAGCAGTGGCCTCTCCCACATAAAACTTGCTATCGGTCTAGTAACATAGTCAATTGCTTAGGGACAATTCCGCAACTCCTACCACCACTTTTCCACACTCGTTAAACTAACGTAATTGTTTATTTATCTAAACAGCCCCTAGTTTGTATTTGTGTGTTCTTTATTATCTTGCAAGCCTATCCTACCACACCTACAAAGTACTTCTAGTTTCATACTTGTTCTAGGTAAAGCGAACGTAAAGTGTGCGTAGAGTTGTATCGGTGGTTGATAGAACTTGAGGGAATATTTGTCCTACCTTTAGATCCTCATTGGGTTCAACACTCTTACTTATCGAGAAAGGCTACAATTGATCCCCTATACTTGTGGGTTATCAAGACCTTTTTCTGGCGCCGTTGCCGGGGAGAGATAGCGTGGGGTGAATATTCTCGTGTGTGCTTGTTTGCTTTATCACTAAGTAGATTTATTTGCTGTTATAAGTTGTTCTCTATATTTATTTATGGATATGGAACACGAAATACCAAAAAAATTAGGTGTACTTGCTACTCATGGAGATGGGGAACCTCCTAAAACCCTCGATGCTCGTTATGTGGAAAATATTATGCACTTCTTTAATAATCCTGAGAAAACCCCATTCAATTATATAATGGGAGTCACATTGGATCAACGTGAATACTTTAGGGATTATCGCTTGACTAAAAAAGGGAAACTATTATGGGATCAAATTCATATGTTGAAATGGTATGCTTGGGATCTATGCTTGAGATATGATATTACTTGTTGCTCTAGGACGAAGGCTAAACACCTTCCCTTTTCTTGTAAATTTAATGCTAATGAAACCTTAGCTTCTTATGCTAATGGTATATATGATTACTATGATGTGGAACAAATAGAAGAGTTTGTTGCTTTTATGGGTGCTTATGAAATTGAAGCTCTGTTTAAAAGGTGTGATGATAATGATGATGCTTTTTACCGATCTGAAAATTTGGTTATGCTTCGTTATTGATACACTAATTATAAATATAATGCCCATATTTATCGAGTTATGGAGAAATTCTCCGCTGCCCAAGAAGAGACTAATATTTTGCAGGAAACTATGGAAGAAGAAAATGTTGAAACTGTGAGCTCATTAGATGAAAAAGATGACGAGGAGAGTGAAGAACAAAAGGAGGAAGAGCAGACTAGCTATCCGTGCCCACTTTCTAATGAGAGTAACTCTTCAACTCATACATTGATTAATTTCCCTTCATGCTTACCGAAGGATGAATGCTATGTTGATTGCTATGATCCCTTGGATTCGTTTGAAATATCCCTTTTTTACGAACTTGATGCTTGCTATGCTTGTGGCCATGATGCCAATATGAATGATGCTTATGGAGATGAACTTGCTATAGTTCCTTATGTTAAACATGATCTTGTTGCTATTGCACCCACATATATAGTCCTATTATCTTTTTGAATTCTCCCAATTACACTATATCGGAGAAGTTTGCTCTTATTAGGGATTACATTGATGGGTTGCCTTCTACTATTACACATGATGATTTTGATGAATATAATATGCATGTGCTTGTTTCTACTACTTGCAATTATTATGAGAGAGGAACTACATCTCCACCTCTCTATGTTTCCAATACGATAAAATTGCAAGAAACTGCTTATGCTATGTATTGGCCTTTACTTGATGTGCATGAGTTGTTCTTTTATGACATGCCAATGCATAGGCAGAGAGTTAGACTTCGTCATTGCATGATATATGTTACCTTGTGCTCACTACTAAATTACAAATCATTGTTAATTAAAATTGGCTTTGATATACCTTGGGATCCGGGTGGATCCATTACTTGAGCACTTTATGCCTAGCTTAATGGCTTTAAAGAAAGCGCTGCCTGGGAGACAACCCGGAAGTTTTAGAGAGTCATTTATTTCTGTTGAGTTCTTTTATATAGTTTAAAAACAAAAATATATAGAGGGGAACTTAAAACTTTTTCAAAAAGAGATGCGATTGAAAGGTGATGCATTGCGGAAGTGAGGGTCGACCTTGAACACTTGTGTTCATGCTCATGGAAACAATGTAGAATTTTTCATGGAAGTTTCTCGGAAAAAAAATTATCCCCTTGTACAATTCCATTGTATTATAAAAATAATGTGCCAAGTAAAGCCTTTATGATTAGTTTGGGTGATAGTTGTTTGATCATGCTGAAAAAGACAGAAACTTTGTGCTCACGAAATTATTTTTAATTCCTATCCAGAAAGAGATTTTGAGTTCATTCTTTTTGATGCTGATTGATATGAAAATTTCTCTAGTTTATATATTTTTCAGAATTTTTGGGATAGCAGAGGTATAGGAAATATACAGATTGCTACAGACTGTTCTGTTTTTGACAGATTTTGTTTTTGTTGTGTTGATTGATTATTTTGATGAAACTATGGTTAGTATCGGGGGGTACGAGCCATGGAAGAGTGAGAATACAGTAATATAACATCAATCTAAATGGAAATTAAGTTTACTACAGTACCTAAAAAGTTGGTGGTTTGTTTTCTTATGCTAATGCTATCATGAGTTTCTGTTTAAGTTTTGTGTGATTGAAGTTTTCAAGTTTTGGGTGAGACCACGATGGATGAAGGAATAAGGAGAGGCAAGAGCCTAAGATTGGGGATGCCTGAGGCACCCCAAGGTAATATTCAAGGAATACTCAAGCGTCTAAGCTTGGGGATGCCTCGTAAGTCATCCCCTCTTTCGTCTACAATCTATCGGTAATTTTACTCAGAGCTATATTTTTATTCGTCACATGATATGTGCAAATGCTTGGAGCGTCTTTTGGGTTTATTTTTCATTTTTCTTTTATGAACCATGCTGGTATGAGATAGTCCTTGGTTGATTTATAGAATGCTCTTTGCACTTCACTTATATCGTTTGAGTATGGCTTTATAGAATGCTTCATGTGCTTCACTTATATCATTTGAAGTTTGGTTCCCTACACTTAGAAAACCGCCATTTTTAGAATGCTATTTTGCTTCACTTATATTTGTTAGAGAGGGGCATATATTTTGTAGAAATAATTAAACTCTCATGCTTCACTTATACCTATTTAGAGAGTTAACAGGACTTGCTCATTCACATGGTTAGTCATAAAATCCTACATAAAACTTGTAGATCACTGAATATGATATGTTTGATTCCTCGCAATAGTTTTGCGACATGAAGATGTGATATTAGAGTCATGCTAGTGAGTAATTGTGTATTCGTAGAAATACTTGTGTTAAGGTTTGTGATTCCCGTAGCATGCATGTATGGTGAACCGTTATGTAACGAAGTCGGAGCATGATTTATTTATTGATTGTCATCCTTTGTGTGGAGGTTGGGATCGCGCGATGGTTAACTCCTACCAACCCTTCCCCTAGGAGCATGCGTGTAGTACCTTGTTTCAATGACTAATAGACTTTTGCAATAAGTATGTGAGTTCTTTATGACTAATGTGGAGTCCATGAATTATACGCACTCTCACCCTTCCACCATTGCTAGCCTCTCTAGTACCACGCAACTTTCGCCGGTGCATTACACCCACCATATACCCTTCCTCAAAACAGCCACCATACCTACCTATTATGGCATTTCCATAGCCATTCCGAGATATATTGCCATGCAACTTCCATCGTTCCGTTTATTATGACACGCACCATCATTGTCATATTGCTTTGCATGATCGTAAGATAGCTAGCATGATGTTTTCATGGCTTGTCCGTTTTTTGATGTCATTGCTACGCTAGATCATTACACATCCCGGTACACCGCCGGAGGCATTCATATAGAGTCATATTTTGTTCTAAATATCGAGTTGTAAGTAAATAAAAGTGTGATGATCATCATTATTAAAGCATTGTCCCATGTGAGGAAGTAATAAAAGAGGCCAATGAAGCCCAAATAAAAAAAAAGAGGCCAAAGAAGCCCACCAAAAAAAGGGAGAAAAAATAAAAAAATTAGAGAAAAGAGAGAAGGGACAATGCTACTATCCTTTACCACACTTGTGCTTCAAAGTAGCACCATGATCTTCATGATAGAGAGTCTCCTATATTGTCACTTTCATATACTAGTGGGAAATTTTCATTATAGAACTTGGCTTGTATATTCCAATGATGGGCTTCCTCAAATTGCCCTAGGTCTTCGTGAGCAAGCAAGTTGGATGCACACTCACTTGGTTTCTTATTGAGCTTTCATACACTTATAGCTCCAGTGCATCCGTTGCATGGCAATCCCTACTCACTCACATTGATATCTATTGATGGGCATCTCCATAGCCTGTTGATACGCCTAGTTGATGTGAGACTATCTCCTCCTTTTTGTCTTCTCCACAACCACCATATTCTCTTCCACCTATAGTGCTATGTCCATGGCTCACACTCATGTATTGCGTGAAAGTTGAAAAAGTTTGAGAATACTAAAGTATGAAACAATTGCTTGGCTAAAACTGGGGTTGTTCATGATTTAATACCTTGTGTGATGAAGATGGAGCATAGCGAGACCATATGATTTTGTAGGGATAACTTTCTTTGGCCATGTCATTTTGAGAAGACATGATTGCTTTATTGGTATGCTTGAAATATTATTTTCTTTATGTCAAATGATAGACTATTGATTTGAATCATTCGTTTCTTAATATTCATGCCATGATTAGATTATATGATCAAGATTATGCTAGGTAGCATTCCACATAAAAAATTATCTTTTTTATCATTTACCTACTCGAGGATGAGCAGGAATTAAGCTTGGGGATGCCGATACATCTTCGTCGTATTTATAATTTTTGATTGTTTCATGCCAATATTCTACAACTTTCCTATACTTTTGGCAACTTTTTATACTATTTTTGGGACTAACATATTGATCCAGTGCCTAGTGCCAGTTCCTGTTTCTTGCATGTTTTTTGTTTTGCAGAATATCCATACCAAACGAAGTCCAAACGCAATAAAAACCTATGGGGATTTTTTTTGGAATATTAATGATTTTTGGGAAGAAGAATCAACGTGAAACGATGCCCGAGGGAGTCACGAGCCCGGGAGGCGCGCCCTACCCCCCAGGCGCGCCTAGCGGGCTCGTGACCAACCCTTAAGGCGGTTGGGTCCCTTCTTTCGCCGCAAGAAAGATATTTTTATAAGGAAAATCCCCTCAAAATTTCAGACCGGTCGGAGTTACGGATCTCCAGGAATTTAAGAAGCGGTGAAAGGCCAGAATCTGGGAGCGCAAAAACAGAAGGACACACAGAGAGAGAGAGAGAGAGAGAGAGAGAGATCCAATCTCGGAGGGGCTCTCGCCTCTCCGTCGCCATGGAGACCATGTACCAGAGGGGAAACCCTTCTCCTATCTAGGGAAGAGGTCAAGGAATAAGAAGAAGAAGGGGTGCTCTCTCCCCCTCTCTCCCGGCGGCGCCAGAACGCCGCCCGGGACATCATCGTGTGACGACGATCTACACCAACGCCTCTATCATCTTCACCAACAACTCCATCACCTTCCCCCATCTATATTCAGCGGTCCACTCTCCCGCAACCTTTTGCACCCTCTACTTGAACATGGTGCTTTATGCTTCATATTATTATCCAATGATGTGTTACCATCCTATGATGTCTGAGTAGATTTTCGTTGTCCTATCGGTAATTGATGAATTGCTATGATTGGTTTAAATTGCTTGTGGTTATGTTGCTGTCCTTTGGTGCCCATCATATGAGCACGTGCGTGGATCACACCATAGGGTTAGTTGTATGTTGATAGGACTATGTATTGGAGGGCAAGGGTGACAGAAGCTTCAGCCTAGCATAGAAATTGATGCATACGGGATTGAAGGGGGACCAATATATCTTATTGCTATGGTTGGGTTTTACCTTAATGAACGTTAGTAGTTGCGAATGCTTGCTAATAGTTCCAATCATAAGTGCATAGAATTCCAAGTAAGGGATGAAATGCTAGCAGTGGCCTCTCCCACATAAAACTTGCTATCGGTCTAGTAACATAGTCAATTGCTTAGGGACAATTCCGCAACTCCTACCACCACTTTTCCACACTCGTTAAACTAACGTAATTATTTCTTTATATAAACAGCCCCTAGTTTTTATTTACGTGTTCTTTATTATCTTGCAAACCTATTGTAAGGGCATATTTCTCCCTAAGTGATTTTGGTGATTGATGACAATATGTTTGCGGACTAATTGTGTGCGTTGAGATTTTCAGATAAATCAATTCTAGCCACAAGACGATTCAGTGCCCCTTGGAATCTCTTGAAGACGGTTGTTCTTTGCGTTTCTTTTCGGTGGATTTGATTCATCGGAAAGCCGTACTATCAAGAGGGGGTCCGCATCGGAAAGGTCTGGGTGGAATCAACACGTGCACATTTATCCTTTGCCCGTCTTTCCCTCTCTTCTATGGAGCCCCAACCTGTTATCTCTCTCTCTGTGCAAAAAGGAATGCCTGTGAAGTGTTTGAGTTCAGTGGCCAGCGGTAGTACCGCCCCAGGGTGCGGTAATACCGCATGAGCCTGCGGTAGTACCGCAGGTCACCGCGGTAGTACCGCTCCAAAGGGGCGATAGTACCGCTTGCCCCTGGCCTGACCTCTACCTCTGCGGTAGTAGGCACGGATGTAATTTTTTACATCCACCTTGGTGCGGTAGTACCGCTCCAGAGGAGCGGTAGTACCGCTTGCCCCTGGCCTGAACTCTACCTCTGCGGTAGTAGGCACGGATGTAATTTTTTACATCCGCCCTGCTGCGGTAGTATCGTGATTCCTGCACGGTACTACCGTGCGGACTTTTTTTGCACAGGTTCCCATGCGGAGGTTGCCACGCAAGTAATTTTTTACTTCCGTGCGTCGTAGTGCTATTTGGCCAGAGCCAGGTACTTCCGCACAAGCGGTAGTACCGTGCTGCCCTACGGTAGTACCGTAAGCCGTCACGGTAGTACCATTGGTTCTGCGGTACTACCGTAAAGTGCAGAGCTGGCAAGTGGGTAACGGTTGGAACTTTCCCCCTACTATATAAGGGAGGTCTTCTTCTCCAAGAAGGCTACCTCTTCCTCCCCAAAGCTCCATTGTTGCTCCAAGCTCCATTTCCGCCCGATCTCTCTCCCTAGCCAATCAATCTTGTTGATTTTCTAGGGATAGGTTGAGAAGGCCCAGATCTACACTTCCACCAAGAGAAATTTGATTCCCCCCACTAATCCTTGCGGATCTTGTTACTCTTGGGTGTTTGAGCATCCTAGACGGTTGAGGTCACCTCGAAGCCACATTCCATTGTGGTGAAGCTTCGTGGTGTTGTTGGGAGCCTCCAATTCAGTTGTGGAGATAGCCCCAACCTTGTTTGTAAAGGTTCGGTCGCCGCCTTCAAGGGCACCAATAGTGGAATCACGGCATCTCGCATTGTGTGAGGGCGTGAGGAGAATACGGTGGCCCTAGTGGCTTCTTGGGGAGCATTGTGCCTCCACACCGCTCCAACGGAGACGTACTTCCTCACAAGGGAAGGAACTTCGGTAACACATCCTCGTCTCCACCGGTTCCACCTTTGGTTATTTCGCACTTTTACTTCTTCAAGCATTTATTGTATCATTTTACTTGCTTGTTTGTGCTTTCGTATTGAGTAGCATCATATAGGCTTAGCACCTAGTTGCATATCTAGTTAACCTATTTGTTGCTTAACCTTCAATGTTAAAGAAAAGCTAAAAATTGGTTGTTGCCTATTCACCCCCCCCTCTAGTCAACCATATCGATCCTTTAAATTGGTATCAGAGCTACGTCTCTTTCATTAACGGTTTCACCACCCGAAGAGTATGGCTGACGACGAGGCTCGGTTGGGAGAACTTCCCGAGGCCACGGGTGTGAACACGGTCTCTCATGAGGATTTGAACGAGGCTTTGACCTTACTCAAATCCTCCATGTCTACCGAGGTTCAATCCATGTTTAAAGATTTTCTTAGTAGTCTTAAATTGTCTACCGATGCGGGCCAAGTGGTCAAACCCACTAACTCGTCATCGGATGCCAACTCCGATAAGGAGGGGGCTAATTCCGACAGAGATAATCCTTCTCAAAGAGTTAACGGGTTGGGGAGCTTTGCCTCTGTGCCCCCTCCCGTGGTTTATGGAGGACCGGTGCACCCACCTCATATAGTTAATCTCGGTCCTCCTCCTAAACTTGTTAAGAATGATTTTGCTAACTGGGTTTTCAGTATCAAGTCTCATTTAGATCACAGCTCAATTCATCTCATGAGAGTCATTGAAGAAGGATACTATCCTCATGATCCACGCAATCTTACTCCAAGAGAACAAGCGGATAAGCAGTTGAATTCGTCTGCCTTGTTCATACTCCAAGCCGCGATTCCTCCTGAAGATCTACCTCACCTACGGCCTTTCACCGTTGCTAAAGAATGTTGGGAACACATCATCTCCATGTACAAGGGCAGCTTAAGCATTCAACGGTCAAACTATGAAGTTGTTCTTGATCAGTCAAATGAGTTTGTGATGATAGAGGATGAAGAACCGCGTGAGCTATATAGAAGGGTGACTGCTCTTGCTGTTTCCCTCAAGGATCATGGGAGCAAGGATGTGGATGATACTTGGATCAAGCGAAAGTTCCTGAAGGCTATCATGCCCTACAACAAGGCCATGTCCGCTGTCATTCAACAAAGGCCAGACTTTCACAACTTATCATCTGGAGATGCGTTGGATGAATTATCGCAATGAACATCGTCAACATGATAGCCGACAATGCTCTAGCCCGCGTTCAACGGTCGAGAAAGTCTTCTCCCAATCTTGCTTTGAAGGCCAAGGTTAGTCAAGAGGAACAAGATGAAGAAGAAGAAGTTTGCCCCGAGGACACCAAATATGCATATCATGAGCACATGGCTCTTGCGTCCAGACAATTTTGGGGCAACAAGAGAAACTCAAGGCCAAACTTCTCCAAGAACAACTCAAATGGGTCAAAGGGAAAGCAACGTGTGAGAACTTGCTACAACTGTGGTAATGTAAATCACTTTGTGGCAGAGTGTCCATATGAGAAGAGGGAAGACAATGGTGGCAAACTCATTCGCAAGGATAAAGCCAAGTCCTTCCCAAACAAAACCAACTTTGTCAAGAAGGCTCCCCACAAGGTGTTAGTCGCTCAAGAAGAGTATGTTTCAGATGATGATGTTGATGATGAAGACACAAGCGGTGAAGGAATGGCAATGGCATCCGTGGCAATTGCTTCTTCTACCCCCAACGAAGGCATCACTCTTCGACGCCCCCAATGAGAACATCATCGCAAGGTGCCTCATGGCTAAAGGTATCTCTAAGGTAACCTCCAACGTCATTACCTCAAACATTAAAGCTTCCATTTCTTCCACTTCATCCTTAGATAAAATGAATGAATTTGAGGAAGGAAAAGAGGATAAGAATGAGTTTGACAAATTCTTGGCCAAACTAAAGGGAGAGTCCAAGAAGCACTTTGTTGCTCTCTTGGGACAACTTGGCGAGGCCCATGACACTATTGAGTCTCAAGAAGAGTGTCTTGAGGAACTAAGAAGTCATAGTCGTGACTATGCTGATGAGATTGCTGATCTTTCTATCGCTCTTGAGGAAGAGCAAGGTCTTCATATGACTCTTGAGGAGTCACAAAATGTTGATCTTACTAAGTTACGTAAAGAATATGATCATGCCATTGTTCTTAATCGTGCTCTCAAGTCTGAGAATGTTTCACTTGGTGTGGATCGTGATCGTCTCAAGGTTGAGCTTGACACTCTTATCAATGCTCACAAGGCATTGACGTGTGCTCATACCTTGCTTAAGGAGTCACACGATAGACTACAAGTGAAACTCACTAAGGAAATTGCCACATGTCCTCCTTTTGTGTTGATTGATAATGCATCTGCTACTAACCCCTGTTGTGAGCATGCACATATTGTGGAGGAGAATGCCATGCTCAAGGAACAGCTTAAGAAGGGTCTGGTAACGTGCATCCAAGGTGAGAAGACTCTCAATGACCTTTTGACTTCTCAGAAGGAAGTTGTGGCAAAAGAAGGTGTGGGGTTTGTCCCCAAAATAAATGAGAAGAAGAAGGCTAACACCAAGGAAGCACCATCACTCAAGCAAACCTTTGTAAGAACTGGTGAAGGTCCTCATGAGGAAAAGAAAAGCCCAGCTACGTTGGAAAATGCCAAGAAGGACAAGAGCAAGAATATCCAACCCAACAAGACTGGCGACTTTAACCCCTCTTATGTGTTATGTCGTGCTAGTGATGGGCATGTTTATGCCAAATTTGTTGGTCCTTCTTATGAGTACATTGAATGGTGTATTTGGGTTCCTAAGACCCTTGTTGCTAACATGAAAGGACCCATTAAAGAATGGGTACCTAAAACCAAACATTGATCTCTTGTAGGGGTTTGCTTCCGAGGGAAAGTCATGGTTGCTTGATAGTGGAGCGACAAATCATATGACCGGAAGCAAGGACTTGGTGGTGGACGTTCATCCGGACACATCTATGGCCACCCAAGTCTCGTTTGGTGATGATGGAACGTCAAAGGTTTTGGGTCTGGGTAAGGTGGTAATCTCTCCAGAACTCACCATAAAGAATGTCATGCTTGTTGAAACCATCGCATACAATCTACTGTCAGTTTATCAACTTGCAACCATGGGTTTTAGTACTTTCTTTAGTATTGACTCTGTGACCCTTTTGTGGAGCAAGACTCTTAAAGTAGCTTATGTTGGGTATGTCGAGAACGGTCTCTATGTGGTGAACTTCTCGGAGCAACCCACTAAGACCGCGACATGCTTAATGGCTAAAGTTGATGTGGGTTGGCTTTGGCATCGCCGGCTAGCCCATGTCAATATGAGATCTTTGCAAAGTCTCCTCAAGGGGGATCACATCCGTGGACTAACAAATGTGAGCTTTGTCAAAGATCGTGCTTGCAGTGCTTGTATCGAAGGAAAACTTCATGAGAAGGCTCATCGCCCAACCACTACAATATACTCTAAGAGGACCTTAGAGCTCCTCCGCATGGATCTTTTTGGTCCTCCATCTTATGACAGTCTTGGTGGGAGAAAATATTGCTTGGTGATTGTGGATGATTACTCAAGATATACTTGGGTTTATTTCTTCAAGAAGAAGAGTGAGACTCAACAGACCGTCATCGACTTTGCAAACGAAGTCCAACGCCAACATGATGCAAAGATTCTGCTGATCAGAAGTGACAATGGCACCGAGTTCAAGAACTACACCCTGAATGAGTTTCTCAGTGACAAAGGGATCAAGCATCAATATTCCACACCTTACACCCCTCAACAAAATGGTGTTGCAGAGAGAAAGAACAGGACGTTGATTGATGCGGCAACAACCATGATGGCGGAGTTTAAATCTCCGTACAACTTTTGGGCCGAAGCCATCAACACAGTGTGCCATGCATCTAACCGACTCTATCTTCACAAAGGGTTGAACAAGACCCCATATGAGATTCTTACCGGGAACAAGCCCAACCTCGCATACTTCCGGGTGTTCGGCTGTAAGTGTTTCATTCTCAAGAAAGGTGCTCGTTTGTCTAAATTTGAATCTAAAGCCCATGAGGGCATATTTGTTGGTTATGCTGAAAACTCTCATGCTTACCGTGTCCTCAACAAGTCCACAGGACTCATTGAGGAGACGTGTAACGTAGAGCTTGATGAAAATAATGGCTCCCAAGTGGAGCAAAGTGGTCTTTGTGATATAGGTGATGAAATTCCTCCTCGAGCCATAAGAAGAATGGGTGTGGGATACTTCCTACCCGTTGAGGAACTCCTTGTGGCCGAAGGAGAAGGACAATGTTCCACTCAAGTGCAACCATCACCGACGCATGACCCACACTCTTCCGATGAACCAACTGAAGGTCCTCTACCACTTGATCAAGATCAAGCCACTGAAGATGGTGTTTCACCAAGTGTTTCCCAAGATCAAGTTCCCGCCTTCGAGCAATCTCAAGATCAAGATCTTCTTCAAGATCATGAGCAAGCTCAAGAAGGCGGTCAAGATCATCAAGATGATGAGTCACAAGTTGTTGTCCCTCAACCTTCCATGGAAGAATTCTTAGAGAGACAAGCTGCCAAGAAAGCCGCCAAGACTGCCAACAAGCTCAGAATCAGACAACATGTGCTGGAGAACATCTACGGTGACTTGAAAAGGGGGGTAACCACTCATAAACAATTAACAAACTTTTGTGAACATCACGCGTTTGTTTCTAGCATTGAGCCCCTTAAGGTTCAAGATGCGCTCGAGGATATGGAGTGGGTTGAAGCCATGCACGATGAACTCAACAACTTCGAGCGCAACCAAGTGTGGCGATTGGTGCCAAGACCTAAGGAGAATCACAATGTTATTGGAACAAAATGGATCTTCAAAAACAAGCAAGATGCGAACGGTATTGTCATTCGCAACAAGGCACGACTGGTGGCACAAGGATACTCCCAAGTCGAGGGTATCGACTACGGTGAAACTTTTGCTCCTGTTGCTCGTCTTGAATCTATTCGCATGTTACTTGCATATGCCTCTCATCATAATTTTAAATTATATCAAATGGATGTCAAGAGTGCTTTTCTTAATGGTCCTCTTAAGGAGTTGGTGTATGTCAAGCAACCCCTGGGGTTTGAGGATCCCAAGTTCCCCAATCATGTATACGTTCTCGATAAGGCTCTCTATGGCCTTAAACAAGCCCCACGTGCATGGTATGAGCACCTTATCGAGATGTTGCAAGACCGTGGGTTTGAAATTGGGAAAATCGACCCCACTCTTTTTACTAAGAGGGTCAACGGGAACTTGTTCATATGCCAACTATATGTTGATGACATCATTTTTGGTTCTCCTAATAAAGCTTTCAATGAAGAATTCGCCACTTTGATGACAAACAAGTTTGAGATGTCCATGATGGGAGAGTTGAAGTACTTCCTTGGCTTTGAAGTCAAGCAACAAAGTCAAGGTACCTTCATCAATCAAGCCAAATACACCCAAGACATGCTCAAGAGGTTCAAGATGGATGAGCTCAATCCTCCCAAGGCCAACACTCCCATGCCACTCAAATGCCATCTTGACCATGATCCCAATGGTAAAGCAGTGGATCAAAAGGTATATCGCTCCATGATAGGATCTTTGCTTTACCTTTGTGCATCTAGACCAGATATCATGTTAAGTGTGGGTATTTGTGCACGATTTCAATCCGCACCTAAGGAGAGTCACCATGTGGCTGTCAAGCGAATCTTTTGATATTTGGCTCATACCCCAAACTTTGGCTTATGGTATCCCAAGGGGGCTTCATTTGATCTTGTTGGATATACTGACTCAGATTGGGCGGGAGACCGTGTGGATAGAAAGTCCACTTCCGGAGGCTGCCAATTTCTTGGTCGGTCTTTGCTAAGTTGGTCTTCAAAGAAACAAAACTGTGTTTCTCTCTCGTCCACCGAGGCCGAGTATGTAGCTGCTGCCAGTTGTTGTGCTCAGATTCTTTGGATGATGCAAACTTTAAAGGATTACGGTGTCCATTGTGACAAAGTGCCTCTTTATTGTGATAATGAAAGTGCTATCATGATCTCCAACAACCCAGTTCAACATTGCAAGACGAAGCATATTGATATACGTTATCACTTTCTTCGGGAACACGTCAAGAGGGGAGACATTGATCTTATTCATTTGAGCACTAATGAACAACTTGCAGATATCTTCACGAAGCCTTTGGATGAAGCAAGATTTCGTGAGTTAAGGCATGAGCTAAATATCATTGATTCGAGCAATGTGGATTGACTTAGTGCACACCTCCCCACACTCATCATTATGTCTTGTCTAGATGCAGGCATGGATTTAGGTGGAGTCTAGTTCTCTCAATGAACTATTCCTCCTCCTATTATGCATAAATTAATCAAAAGTCTATCACTTGCCATTTGTGATGGTCACGGTGCTTCATAGACGAGTCTTGGTCATGGGCCCAAGGATAATTCTTCGCGGTGCCATACCTCCTGACTCAAACATAGGTGGCTCTAGGGCCACCGCCCTCTTCTCGTCTTCGCTGGAGCATCACTCTTCTTCTCCTGTCATGCGGAGTCTGAAAATTTTACCAGATTTGTCTTTCTTTTTGCGTATGCGTGATCTTTGTGCTTTTCTCCGAGACTGAGACTGCAGCACGGTACTACCGTGGAGGTCACGGTACTACCGCTGGAGCGATACTACCGCTCGACGCGCGGAAGTAAAAAATTACTTCCGCTCGACGAGCGGTACTACCGCGATGACTAGCGGTACTACCGCAACGACGAGCGCGTGGGGGGTTAAGAGCGGGGCAGGGGGTTATTCCATCTCCCCCATACCCCAGTTTCCTCTTCTCCTCTCACCTCTCTCTCTCTCCTCTCCTCAAACGGCTGCCGATCTCATCGCCGGATCTCCTCCTTCGGCCACCGGATTCATTTCTGCTCCGGTGGGATTGTTCCCCTCGCCGTCCTCTTGCTATGGACACCGGTATTTCCCCAATCCCTTCGTATTTTGCATCTCTTCTTTTGCATCTAGGGTTTTGGAGTCATATGAGGTGTTAGAGCTCTCTTTTTCATTCAATCTAAGCACGAGGAGATGTGTTTCTAGGGCTAGTTTGGTTAGAAGTGCGCATTGATCGGATTAAACGGAGTAGTTCTAGATTTAGGGGAGTATCATGAGATTGTTTCGTGGGTTTGTGCAGATCCATTCTGTGCGGTACTACCGTGGATTCACGATACTACCGCTGGAGCAGAAGTAAAATTCTACTTCCGCCTTCATCACGGTACTACCGCTACGGCGGTACTACCACGCTGGGGCGGAACTATTTTTTTACTTCCGCGACTAGGGCGGTACTACCGCCCCATCCACGGTACTACCACCCTAGCGGTACTACCGCGTCTGGAGCAGAACTATTTTTTTACTTCCGCGACCAGGGCGGTACTACCACCCCATCCATGGTACTACCACTCGAGCGGTACTACCGCGTCTGGAGCAGATGTAAAATTTTACTTCCGCCAGAATCCTGTGCTACTCCTCTCGTTCCACAATTTCCTCGTTTTGTCCTGTCCATTCTTGCTTCTAAATGTTTTTTTTGTGTTGTGCTCTCATTTGCCTTATTCTCTCGTTTGTCGCTGTGTTTGCGTTGTGTGTACTAGGTGGTGGTTCCAGCTCCGCTTCGCGCCGTTCCAATCCATCACGCGACACCAGTTCCAAGAGGCTCCGCAATCTAGATGTTCCTGAAGGCTCCCGTCCATCCCAATGCTTCAAGAGGACTGCCACCAAGCTGAAGCCAGTTGTTGAGAACTATGACAACATGCCTCAAGCTGAGTTCCTGCAATGTTGGGTGATCAACCCCTATGACAAACCAAGGGTATCCTCTCAGCCTTTGGATTGTTCTGGTCCAAGCAGCAATTTCTCATTCATGCAGATGTGATAAAGGACAAGAAGAATCTATATGTTCCGGTCCAATCCATTGATCTGGAACACATGAGGAAGGATCCGAAATACTTTGGTGAGGCTCTTGAGTTGGTGGACCAGCTGGCTATTGCAGACATCATCTCCTTCAACCTTGACTTCGATCCAGAGCTTGTCGGTCAGTTCTACGCCTCAGTGCACTTTCACTCTGATGAGGCACGAACTATGACATGGATGACCTGTGGAGAGCAACTTACTGCCACTTGGTCGGATTTCATGGGACTGCTTCATGTTCCTGATGCTGGGCTTGATACGCCACTTGGTCTGTGCCCTCACGGCAACCCTCAGGCAGCCGGTAAGGACCGGCTCGTGCCCTACCACATTCTGAAGACCCTTCGATCTGGTGAGCAAGTCCCTGTGCTCAACCCTTTCTTGGATGTCATGCACCGGCTCTTCCGTAACACCTTGTTTCCTCGTATGGGAGACAAAGACAAGGTTCACTCATACTTGGTGGATATGCTACTGCTCTGTGAGAAAGGGAGGATTGAGCCCATTGGCGTTCTGGATGTATCTCATGTGATGTGGTCTGAACTTCGCACAGCCATCTTTCATCGGAAGGTCCCCATTTATGGGCCATACTTGTTCCTTCTGATTCAGCATACTTGGAACAAGACCTTCCTTGGTCAGGACTTGCCCGTGCACACGTTTCTTCATGAGCCCATCTGTCTACGTTTGAAGGACAAGTGGGCCAACACTTCCACCAAGCCACCATCTGCCCGCATGGAGGTCGATGAGGATGACTTCGACGAGGAGGCTGATACTAGTTCCGAGTCCTATGTGCCCCCCTCTTATGAGCCATCTTGGGCCAAGAAGCTTTCTATCAAGATGAAGGCCTTGTTCTGCATGCAGGCCAAGGGTCAGTATTTGGCTCATGTTGCTCAGAAGGAGAGTCGCCAGCGTGACAAGCGCATCCTCAGGAAGCTTGGCGAGCACATCTCCAGTGGGTCTGAGCAGGACATCACCCCTAAGGCCACCTGGATGGCTAACCAGCAGTATCAGTGGGATGATTCAGATACGGAGTCTGCTCCAGCTGCTTCCGATGCTTCCGATGGTTCCGAGGAGCCCGATGCCTGAGCGTTCTTCCTGGGAGCTACCACCTAGGTGTTAGGTGTCCTCTCTGCCTTTTTGGCGTCTCGATGCCAAAGGGGGAGAGAGTGTAGGATTTGCTGTGTTCGCATTTGCCTTTTCATCGTCTCTTTTCTTTCATTGAACCCTGCCTTATGTCGTCTTTGTGTGTGTGAACTGGTGATTCCCTTTATCATATGGTGTGAGACATATGCTATCTCCTCTCCGTTATTATCGTCTCGTATGTTCACGTAGCTAGTGAGTCTGTCCATGTTGTTCCATTATCTTTATACTCACTTGCTATATCTAGTTCCCATACCCAGTGTCGTTCATTCGGTAGCAAAGATTTCATTGCCTATAAAATATAGGGTTGTGTTGATCCTAGTGTGTGTGCCATGCAGTCCAAAGCATATCTAAAGTGTGCACACATCTAGGGGGAGCTATTCTATATTTTGTAGGTCTTGAGGTTGCAAATACTATTTATATATCCTTTTGTGCAAATCCCGTATTGTTATCAATCCACCAAAAAGGGGGAGATTGTAAGGGCATATTTCTCCCTAAGTGGTTTTGGTGATTGATGACAATATGTTTGCGGACTAATCGTGTGCGTTGAGCTTTTCAGATAAATCAGGTCTAGCCACAAGACGATTCAGTGCCCCACGGAATCTCTCGAAGACGGTTGTTCTTTGCGTTTCTTTTCGGTGGATTTGATTCGTAGGAAAGCCGTACTATCAAGAGGGGGTCCGCATCGGAAAGGTCTGGGTGGAATCAACACATGCACATTTATCCTTTACCCGTCTTTCCCTCTCTTCTGTGGAGCCCCAACCTGTTATCTCTCTCTCTGTGTGTGCAAAAAGGAATGCCTGTGAAGTGTTTGAGTTCAGTGGCCAGCGGTAGTACCGCACGGGCCTGCGGTACTACCGCTCGTGGTTGCGGTAGTACCGCAGGTCACCGCGGTAGTACCGCTCCAAAGGGGCGGTAGTACCGCTTGCCCCTGGCCTGACCTCTACCTCTGCGGTAGTAGGCACGGATGTAATTTTTTACATCCGCCTTGGTGCGGTAGTACCGCTCCACAGGAGCGGTAGTACCGCTTGCCCCTGGCCTGAACTCTACCTCTGCGGTAGTAGGCACGGATGTAATTTTTTGCATCCGCCCTGCTGCGGTAGTACCGTGATTCCTGCATGGTACTACCGTGCGGACTTTTTTTGCACAGGTTCCCATGCGGAGGTTGGCACGAAAGTAATTTTTTACTTCCGTGCGCCTCCAGTACCTGCCTCTGCCGAGCCGTGCGGTAGTACCGCACGAGCTCACAGTAGTACCGCTGTGGCGGTACTACTGCTAGTGCTGTAGTGCTATTTGGCCAGAGCCAGGTACTTCCGCACAAGCGGTAGTACCGCGCTGCCCTGCGGTAGTACCGTAAGCCGTCACGGTAGTACCGTTGGTTCTGTGGTACTACCGTAATGTGCGGAGCTGGCAAGTGGGTAACGGTTGGAACTTTCCCCCTACTATATAAGGGAGGTCTTCTTCTCCAAGAAGGCTACCTCTTCCTCCCCAAAGCTCCATTGTTGCTCCAAGCTCCATTTTCGCCCAATCTCTCTCCCTAGCCAATCAATCTTGTTGATTTTCTAGGGATAGGTTGAGAAGGCCCAGATCTACACTTCCACCAAGAGAAATTTGATTCCCCCCACTAATCCTTGCGGATCTTGTTACTCTTGGGTGTTTGAGCACCCTAGACGGTTGAGGTCACCTCGAAGCCACATTCCATTGTGGTGAAGCTTCGTGGTGTTGTTGGGAGCCTCCAATTCAGTTGTGGAGATAGCCCCAACCTTGTTTGTAAAGGTTCGGTCGCCGCCTTCAAGGGCACCAATAGTGGAATCACGGCATCTCGCATTGTGTGAGGGCGTGAGGAGAATACGGTGGCCCTAGTGGCTTCTTGGGGAGCATTGTGCCTCCACACCGCTCCAACGGAGACGTACTTCCTCACAAGGGAAGGAACTTTGGTAACACATCCTCGTCTCCACCGGTTCCACCTTTGGTTATTTCGCACCTTTACTTCTTCAAGCATTTATTGTATCATTTTACTTGCTTGTTTGTGCTTTTGTATTGAGTAGCATCATATAGGCTTGTCACCTAGTTGCATATCTAGTTAACCTATTTGTTGCTTAACCTTCAATGTTAAAGAAAAGCTAAAAAATCGGTTGTTGTCTATTCACCCCCCCCCCCTCTAGTCAACCATATCGATCCTTTCACCTATCCTATCACACCTACAAAGTACTTCTAGTTTCATACTTGTTCTAGGTAAAGAGAACGTAAAGTGTGCGTAGAGTTGTATCGGTGGTCGATAGAACTTGAGGGAATGTTTGTCCTACCTTTAGCTCCTCGTTGGGTTCGACATTCTTACTTATCGAGAAAGGCTACAATTGATCCCCTATACTTGTGGGTTATCTGCTGTCCTCAGAAGAAATTCAAGAAAGTCCAAGTTCCTCTGACGGTCACTAGTTCATATTCTTCATCACGCGAGTGCGATGAAGATGAAGACATTGAATATACTGTTGTTGGCCCTGCATCAACAAACGACCCCAACAACGCTGGCGCTCCTTCTGCACCAACAAGATGAAATTCCTCAAGGGAGCGTTAGTCATCACTTTTTCTTCCCTTCTTGGTCTTCGATGACAAAGAGGGAGAAAATTTGAGTTAGTCTTCAAGACGGCCTCTATATATGGGCTATTTTTGTTTAAGTTACAACTCTCGCTCTTCCGAAACTTTTGTTGGTTGAGTTGTAAACTTAAGTCCGATGGTGGTCTAACACTTTTGAACTATTTCCTTGCATGTTTATTTCCTCAAATACCTTAATGCATACATGTTGAATTTCGTCAGACACCATTTTCCTCACGCATTTCAAATTCTTCATATCCTATGTTCAGATGCGTGTATGAATTACAAGATATAGGGGGAGTTCTCCATGTTTTAACCTACCATGCGCATTTGTAGTCCAAAGAAAATTCCTCAAATATGCACATCTTCAGGGGGAGTTCTTCTATATCTTGCAATCAAATTCCTCAAACTAAATACTTTCACTTCATATGTTTATTCCCGTTGAAAACTTAACCTATTTGTCATCAATCACCAAAAAGGGGGAGATTGTTAGTGCATCTAGTGCCCCTTAGTGATTTTGGTGTGTTGAAGACTTATAGGTTAAGGTACTAATGTGTTTGTGAGTGTACACAGGCTCTATAAGTCGATGAGGAGTTTGATATATTCAGAGATTATCGACCCCTAAAAATGTATGTCTTCACGTGAAGACTTTGCTAAAGACTTTCTGAAGACTTTGGTGAAGACTTTGTGAAGACTTTGAAAATGAAGAAGTTGGTGTGACCTTGAAAGATATGAACGAGGAATATGAAGCATGAAGACTTTGTTTTCGTAATTTCATTTCCTTTATTTGAGGCATTGGAAACACCATACTGTTAAAGGGGGCCGAGGTAATACTAAGGAAGTTTCCAACTGATGCTTAACTCCAAAATCCTCAACCTACACAATCCTTCGAGTGAAGCCTTTGGAAATCTCTTACGGCTCAGTCAAGTTCTTCAGTGACAGAGACGATGTTCTTCTGGTCTCTGAGGAAATTGATTTGACTGAGGAGTTAGGATTTCGCTAGTGCTAATTGCCTACAAGTGAGGAACATGATATGTCTGAGGACTTTCATAGTTCGAAATTCCGACCATTGTTGTGCTTAGCGCCAGCTGTCCCCAATCATAACATCCACATAACAGTCATATCATTAGGGGCATTTATGTCATATCATGCCAGGTTGCACCCTGGCTATAAATAGCCACACCCCACAACCACTAGTTGGTTGGCTGCTCCGAGAGAGAACTGACACTTGTCATTTGAGAGCAACCCATCCTCCGAGGACTTTGAGAGAAAATCATCAGTGAGGAAAAACCCACAACCAACCACCAAAACCCAAAGTGATTGAGCATCACTAAAGAAATTCCTGTGTGGAACCAACGCTTGTTACCTTTGAGGACTGTGCATCCTCCAGACGGTTAGGCGTCATGGTCTAGTTCTCCTGCAGTCAATTGGGGACCACGAAGTGACCTTGGTCTAGAGCATCCAGCGGTAAATTGTGGATCGCCGGGTGACCAGTTTGTGAGGGTTTTGGAAGTCTACCCTGAAGACTTACCACGAGTGTTGGGCGAGGACTGTGTGACCTTAGCTCAAGAAGAATACTGTAAGGACTGTGTGTCCTGGGACTGTGTGTCCTCTGGTTTAAATACCAGGCTGCTCCAAACCAGACGTACAACTGTCACAGCAGTTGGAACTGGGTCATCAAACCATTGTCTTCATCAAGCTACCTGGTTTTATTTCCTCAACCTCCCTATTCCTCATAAACCTGTTGATGAAATTGATTGTTACTGTTTGAAGAATTTGACTGAAGACTTTCACAAATTCCTCACCTCAAATTCTTCAAGTTACCTTGCTCATCACTGCTTATCCTGTATCACGCTGCTCACTGTTTGTGCATGTTTCATTTCATCATGAAGACTATGATGTTACTATGTCCCTCATGCACTTGAGTACTAAATCCGCTGTTAGTTATTCATCTCATTTCAAATTCCTCAAAGTTTAAATTCCTCAAGTGATGAATTTGTAAAAATTGCCTATTCACCCCCCCCCTCTAGCCGATATAACGCACTTTCAATGCTGCATTGTGCAATCCTTTGCGGCATGCGTATCCACCGCACATTTCCAGCGTCGGACCCCTTTCTTAGCCTTGTTCTTAGGCACTGTAGGATTCACCTGCACATCAGACACGGGAACTCCCAGAGAAGGGACATCGACAGTAGTAGGCCCATGTGGCACTTGAGTGTTGTACTGCTGCACACATTGCTGATATTGCCCCTGCTGAAAAGACTGCGCATGTTGTTGTTGTATAGGTTGATGTGGTATATGTTGCTGAACCTGCATGTGCTGAGCCGGTGGGTGAAAACCATGTTGCAAAGCTCCCCCAGCAACTGTTGTTGATGTGGCTTCTTCTTCTTCTTCTTCTTATGTTTCTGGACTGGTTGTGCCACAATCCCTCCTGGATGGAACTGCGAAGGAACGGACATCCCGGCCGGCGAAGTCCCATACGTAGAGCCTGGCGCACCGGCAACGGCCGGACCATATGGCGGGGCGTAGTGCTTGGCTGGCCATAGCTAGGGGGTTGTAGTTGTAGACCGGCGCCGGTCCTCGCTGAAGAAGAGGTGGCGGCGTCTGAGCCGGAGGGCGCGAGGGAGTGGAGGTCACCCCCATGACTGGAGGTGGATGAGGGTTCATCCCTCCCGAGACGGAGGCACCACGCACCAAAGGAGGCACGCCCGCCATGGGGTGCTGATGCGCCGCCGCGACTGCTGCATAGGAACGGGCAACCCCGGCACAGGGAGATTGTACTGGAGCCGTATGCGGCGTCGGCGAGGGGAGTGAGATCTTGGCGGCGACGATGGAAGCACGCGGGACAGCAGACGAGGACGACAGCGCTGCAGTCGAAGGCGTGGAGTTGATTGATCGTTGGTGCATAGGGTTATTCCAGAGAGCCCACATACGTCTTGGAAGAAAAGCCCAAGAAAACTCCAGGCCTGGATCCAACGTTGCATGCATGGGCCCGATCCCCGAGGACGCAATTGTAGTTTGAACGTCCGTAGAAATCGCCTCTGAGTGCGTCTTCGGCTCAGTTTCAGATCTCGACGATCGGCAATGTCATGCTTCCAATGCTAGTTTGATGCATTCAACTGGTGCATTTTCAGCAACTACTCTCGCAACAATGAACTGATGCATTTTCAGCAACTACTCTTGCAACAATACATACGCAACTACTCTCGCAACAATGAACCGATGCATTTTCAGCAACTACTCTTGCAACAATACATACGCAACTACTCTTGCAACAATAGATACTTTGTTTCCCTCAAAAAAAAACAATAGATACTTTGTTTACATGACGGGGCAATGTGTTGAGCCAGGCACCGCGCGTCCAAGGCGCGTTTCCTAACTAGTGGATTACATTGCCTGCTCAACCATGCCATGCTACGGGTGTTCAACTAGTTTGCCTAATAAGCCGAGCTTTCTGCGACCCAGTGAGATATGGATTACATTGCCTGCTCAACCATGCCATGCTACGGGTGTTCAACTAGTTTGCCTAATAAGCCGAGCTTTCTGCGACCCGGTGAGATATGGATTACATTGCCTGCTCAACCATGCCATGCACAGAACAAAGTGCTGGTAAAAATCTGACATAGTAGCCCAAGTGTGTTGTTAGAGCATGTCTAGTAGAAACCTTAAACCCTCAAACCCTCACTAGTGTTTTAAGGGTCCAAAAGTGGTCTTTTTGTGCACTTTTACATGTTGAAAAACAGGGTCAAAGACTAGAACCCTCAAACCCAACCCTTAAAACAGAATATTCCGTTTTAAGGGTTGGGTTTGAGGGTTCTAGTCTTTGCCCCAACCCCAACCCCAACACACAATCAACTATCAAACATACTACAAAATAACTCATTGATGCATGGTTTTAATAGTTTTTACATCACAAAATCATCATCTTGCCCATCTCGTTGGCGCCATCACCCCCTCAAACCCTCACCACCACCATCAAACCTCACCATCATGCGAGTTGTCGACGACGCCATCGCTCATGGGCGTGTCAACTCGAAAGGTAGAGGAGGACACTCGGAACAACCTCTTCCTCTCCGTGATGTCGTCCTTGTAGTCCTTCCACCATTGCAGCTGGTCTTCATCCATGTCCTTCTTGGACATCATCATGTGCTCCTTCTCTTCCACCATGAGTTCTTTCCATACCTTGGCTTCTTTCACCTTGACCATCCTCTCCTCCAAGTCGGACTTGCGCTTTGCCTCCTCATGCTTTGCTTCAATTTGTGCGAGCTTTACCACCTTCTTCTGCTCGGTGATGAGAAGCTTTGTCTCCAACGTCTTCGTTGTCAAAGCCTCTCTTGCCTTCATCATTTGCTCCATCTTCTCCCTTAGGCTTGAAGCCTCTCCTTCCAACTTCACCCTTTGCTTGGCCTTCTTGGTTCCCTCGGGCTTCTTCTCGTTCCTCTCCTCCACATCACTATCGTCCATGTCAAGCATTGCCGCCTTCTTCGGTGCGGTTTCTTCATCCCTCAACTTTCACTTGTCATATGTTTGAAGAATTGCCCAAGCATGCTTGAATGGGAATGGTTTGCCCTTGGAACCGGCCATCTCCTTGTACCTCAAGTCGGCAATATCATCCTACAAACCAAACAACACGCATGAGAAACCAAACAACACACATGAGAAACGAGTTGAAAGTGAGAAACTCACATAGTCACTCGGGACGGTTCCGCTCGACGGCACATCTATCACTTGGTCCATGGCCACACTCTAACGCGAACATGCCGGCTTGATCAAGTCCCACCGGCCTTGAAGCGACCGGAATGAGCGAGAGATGAACCCATTCCTCTTTGGCTTCATCTTGAGATAGGCGTCCTCGATGCGTTGCCAATACCGTTTACCGGTTTGGTCGGTACCGGTGGTCGCATCCAACCCCACCGATGCCCAAGCTCGAACCAAGAGCACGTCTTCCGCGTTGGTGTAGTTCGACGAGCGGACGGCAGGGCGAGCCACGGCGGCGAACACCTCCTCCTCTATCTCCTCCAATTCATCATCATCATCCCCTTCCTCCTCCTCACCTCCGAAACCCTCCAAGTCATCACCATCCCTGAAGGGATCGAGCGGTGGAGCCCCGATGTCGACCTCCGCGCCATGGAGCATGTCCATGAACGATGTGGACGAGGCGGCCATTTCATCGAGCACGTCCGGTGCGGCGGCGGCGGGCTCAGCGACGGCGGCCAAGGCCTTCTTCCTCGGGGCCCTCGGCCTCACCACGGCGATCTTCTTCCGCGCGGCGGCGGCGGATGCCCCTCGCGGCCCCACCCCGGTCGCCTTGGGGCGGCTCTTCGGTGCGGCGGGCGGAGCCACGGCGGCGGGCGGGGTGCATGAGCCGGAGGGCGCCGGGGCGGCGGAGGCGGGTAGGACGAGGTGCTTCCCCCGCCGCCGTTTGGTGCCCACGCAGGCGTCCACCATGGCCGCGACGGCCGGGGCGACGGGGGCGGACGGGGCCGAGGCGGAGGGGGCGGGCGCGGGAGGGGCCGGGGTCGGGGCGGGCGCGGCTGGGGTCGGGGCGGGGGCGGGAGGGGCCGGGGTGGGCGCGGGAGGGGCCGGGGCAGCGGCAGCCATGGCCGGCGGCGCGGGAGGGGAGATGGAGGCGGCGGCGGTTGGGAATTTTCCCTCCCGCGCGTTGGATGCGGGTTGAGGAGGGTCAACCCCTCCAACCCTTATTTTTAGAGGTTGGAAGGAGATTCCCGGGTCCGGCCTGTATTTTTTTTTACGGGTTTAGGGGTTTAGGGGTTCTAATCTTTGCAATTTTTTCGTCGAAAACTGTAAAAAAGCAGTTAATTTTAGGGGTTTGAGGGTTTAAGGTTTCTACTAGAGATGCTCTTATAACCCTTGCCGTATCTAATTCCTAGAGAGATAGAAAGTGTAGTACATAGCTCTAATTGCTAGTATGTACTTCGTCCATCCAGTTCCCTGACAAGTAATTCGGGACGAACGAAGTAAATCTAATTCCTAGAGAGATAGAAAGTGTAGTACATAGCTCTAATTGGTAGTATGTACTTCGTCCATCCAGTTCCATGACAAGTAATTCAGGACGAACCAAGTAAATCTAGGAAGCCATGTGTGGAGTTTGCCATATGTCACCAACAGCACAACAAAAGAAATTAATTTTGCAATACTAGAACAAAAACTCTACAGCAATTGATGATGCTTCTAAAGGGTTGCAGCAAGACATTAATTCAAAAAAACAATCAAGGGTTTGCGTCGGCTAACATTTGACCATCTAGTCCCTTGAGCAAAGAAATATACTTTCTTTATTTGGCAAAAGTAAAATAAGATAGATCTAGACAAACTGCAAGGTACTACTACTTAGAGAGACAAAATTTAGAACAGATTTGCATCAACTTGGTCCCAAACCGGAACAAACAATCCACACACCACCTGCAATATGTTGGCCAGAATGAAACAGGAGTTCAGGCAGGCAGATTAAGCATCAATCAAATGTTCAGCATCGATCGGACAATTGACTTATAAGAGGAGTACAAAGGTTCTAGATGGAATAAAATATGGCGACACAGGTTACTAATAGACGGTGGTTTTTCATCAGATGGGTCATGCATGTGCTTAATCTATGTCAAACGAACGCATTTCCTCTTGGAGTTCACTGTCGCAGCTGTAATCGCCGTAGATCTGGTCCTCCTCCAGATTATCCAAATAACAGGTTATGTAATAGCTGCGAGACATGACGAAATCACTGGTGTCTCCTTCGCCGCGGAACATCTTCTCAAACTCTCTGTCACGCCCCACGAAACTCTCCTTTGTCGGGTGCACGATGGTATATCTGGACTCACAGTAAAGGCAACGGACTTGCTCTGCCATGCATACATGCAACGGACTTTACTATAATAGTTCTGGATCGTATAAAAACTGATGACAGAGTGCAAAGCTAAAACGATAGATAGCATACCAGTGCCTGGAAGTGGCATAGCCACAGGACAGCACAACACCGCCTCCTTGGAGCCGACGTTGCGACACTCGGCAAAGAAGAGCTTTGGAGGTGTGCCAGCAACCTGAGTGGCAAGGAAGTTGATGTGGGAGCAATGGCTAATGCGTTCGAAGGGCCTCATTGGGTTCGCACGGCCACCCACGTTCGGATTGACACCGCAGATAACATGGACCTCATAGCATACCTGCAAGCAATCAAGTTGTTACAGATTGTTTTGATGATGTACATCCAGCAAGTCAATCTGTGTAAAAGAGCAAGCAAATTACCTGGCTTTTCTTGTTGTACATCTCGATTGCAGACTTTATCATTCCCACCACGCTGTTGTGCTGGTACCAGAAGTTGTCTATCATTCTCATTACATCATTGTAAGCCCACGGGCCTAACACGTTGGTGTTTTTTGTTTCATGTGCAGGTTTGCTGTTGGTTTGGAAGTGGCCCAGAATTAATGTGCGGACCTTGGCATCTTCGTTTTGGTTGAGGAGTTCCAAGCAGCCTTTGAGCATGGAATTAGATGGTCCGAGGAAGTGGGCCTGTTCAAGAGGTTTGGGGTGGTGTGCGGCTTTGGCAGCAGCCATGTAGGCTTCTTGTTCGACACCACCACCATCGTGATGGCTTGGATCATCGGCCCTTTGGAGATAGGCCCCAGCCAGCTGCAGTTGTTGCATGGCTTCACCCAGCGTGAGGGTGGGGTTGCGGGTGCAAAGGAAGGAGATGAGGCCATACAGGGATCGGAGTGCGATTCGCAGCAGGGCCTTGGTGCTGATGACCTCGATGTCGAACTTTTTCTCTAGCTTTAGAGGGTAGGCTTGGGCATACCAGAGGGTATTAACGATGATGTTGGAGACAGGGTCCAGCGGTCCATAGCAGTGGCCGGCATGGAGCAAGCTGTGGTGGTACTGGTGCGAGCCCCGCAGCTTGTCCTTGGGCAGCCAGGCAAGAGCCTCCAGATAGTATCCATGGATGGTGGTGAGAAGCACACGCCTTAAGAGCCGGCAGCAGCGGCACTTGCATCTCCGGATGGTTCAGGTTGCTGCCAGAGCATTTAGAGGCAAGCGATCCAGGCTTCCTCCAGGACGAAAAGAGCAGGTGGTTCAGGTTGCTGAAATAGTGCCTGGATGTCGATGAGCAGACCGGGGTCTTGGGCTGCGTAGGGTGCTGAAAGCAGGGTGTTGGTCTTGCAGAGAAAAGGGGACAGTAGCTTCCACCCAAGAGCGAACTTGCGCGGGTTGGGGTGCTGGGCGGCAGCTGCAGCACATCTTAGCGCCATTCCAACGGCTGCCGCGGTGGTGTCAGATAGAAACCTGAAGGTCTGTTCCATCCCTCGGTGCTTGATGATGAGGCCGGCGGCCACAAGGGGATCCAAATCAGCCTGGTTGAGATACCACTCGGCCCTGACGCGGGTGAGGTAGGGAAAGAGGGCCACCAGGAAGGCGATGAGGCCGTCGAGCGACCGCTCAAAAATGCACCGTAGTATCGGCCGTTGACGACCATGTGAGTCCTCAGCCAGCTCGGCCTTGTCTTCCTCGTCCACCAGCAGCAGCTTGGTTTGGGCGATTGCTTCGGCGACGATGATGTTGGAGAGCGGATCTAGTAGGCCAAAGCAGAAGCCTTCGTCGACGATCTTCACCCGCTCGTAGTAGCACAGGATCTTGGCGAGGAGCTCCTTTCTGAACCCCAGTTTCAGATCTTGGTCCACCTTGAATTCACTGTCCCAACAACCTAGATTATGCCGACCATATATCCGTTCCTTGGTTATGGGGTCCTTGCAGGTGAAACTGGACAGGACTGTTTCAGTTTCAAACTCCTTTGCTGCATAACAAAAGCACAACAGGGTAAATAAAATTGCAGCTAAATCAACTTGGTTATCACGAAAAAGAATGAAAGGTAGAAATAGATTTGTTGACAATCTACAAGGTATAGGTGAATTTACAAAGGAGTGCTGTGCCTCATAAGGTGTGTATTTTTTTTCAAGAAACAAGTTCGATGTTATTACACTCTAGCATACCTGAACCTGATTATTAACCAGGTATAAAACAACCATGAATTACATTACCGTGTTAAGGCTATTGTATGCAAGATACTAGTAATAAAGCACTGGAAAATGCAAAAATGTTGGTAAGCACTTAATGATCATTATAACTAAACAGAATGTGGAGCATATTCTGGACCACGGTAAAGACATGCAGATAAATACAACATCATCAGCTCTCCAAACACCACACTATAGAAGTAGGAAATAACATGATGCAAACAGGTTTTGTTCCCAACTGTTCACTTGCATATAAGCATACAATAACCATTTCGTCAAATACAAATTTTCAGAGATATAATTGCAAAATTGAGTAACTGATTCAAGCTAAACACGGTCAGTATCACAACCCAGTACAGTTGGCAGTTGAAAAACATCGAATGTGAATTTTCCATAACTCGCTGCGCCAACACCTCACTTCTAGAACATGCACCCTGAATTTTCCAATAAATGTGGGGGAAAAATCATGGTTGTAATATGCTATAACATGTGCACTTGCTAAAAGTTGTTCAAAATTATGAAAAATTGTGTATCGTACTAAAAAAGAGAGAGATGAAGGACCAATGTAGCAACTATACGCGCACAACTTTTTGTCTTACTCAAGACAGTTCACAAATGGTCATGTTTTTGCATGCCTTTTTGCAGGTGCACATTTTCTAGCATGTTGCTCATCTATGTTTTTTTTTGTTTTTTTTGGCTACACAAAGTGTACTTCTGAAATAGGGTGCGAACACATGTTGACACACTCATATATTCATATGCGAGTTGCAATGTGATATAACAATAGCCCAATTAGAATATATTACTACAATAGTGAGAAGTATCAAAATAGCTGTTCAGTTTGTTGACTAATATCATGTGATATGTCTTGTTTGTTGCTAATTTTCCAACTCCCTTTGAGCATAAGTATATCATATAAAGGGGAATCAACTCAAGCAATCAGCGCTTTTGGTGTTTACTTTGCAAACTAAATATCAAAGAATTGTGGCAATCAGCAAATTAAGATTAAAAAAATCTACTCAAACAATTACGCCTGATCTATAAAGATGTCACAGCCTGGAAAAGCAGTTGCTTACACCATTCAAATATTTAGATATGTGAGTTGCCTGAAATTCAGATCATAACAAAGATAAGTTGATAACCTTCTCGATCGGACACATAATGCTCTCTTTCAAGAAGACACGTACTAATCCCCATAAATGCATATTTTATGCTGACACACCACCAATGTCAAGAAGAACTCGAGATTAGACCAGGACTCACTGTCAACTAGAAGTGTCTGGGCCGCAAGCTGCTGCTCCGTATCAACTAGAAGTGTCTGGGTCTTTGAAAGCTGGTGCTCCCTGTCAACTAAAAGCGTATCCGTCTCCGCAAGCTGCCGGTCCTTGCCAAGGCTGGCATAATAAAAGAATCAACGACAACAACAACAACAAGAGGAATCAATGTCTCAGCCATCATTCCCCACAAAATAAAAGCGAGCCAAAATCAACACACACAACACAAGCATTCGATCTTACAGCTCGTTGCGGAGCAGGTTGTTGTCGTCCCGGAGGTTCTGGACCTCGCTTTCCATCTCCTTCAGGTCTGCATCATCCAAATCACAAGGGGATGGCACAAGGGAAAAGTGGGCATGCGAAGACGTGGAAGCAAGGATTACCTGATGGCTCGCTTGCCGGCGGCGCGGCTGAGATCGTCCCTGCCATCTCAGCGCTGCTGCCGCGAGAGGATGCTGTTGTTGCCGCTGCCGCTAGAAGATGCTGCCGGCGCCCGCCGCTGCTGTCGCGAGAAGATGCTGCCGGCGCCCGCCGCTGCTGTCGCGAGAAGATGCTGCCGGCGCCGCTCACAGCCAGCTAGTGCCGGTGCCGCCGCCGCTCATCTCGGGTGGGAAGGGGATAAAAAGTTTTAGGGTTAGGTTTGTGAGAAAAGAGTGAGAGGAAGGTGTGGACCGTGTGTGGTCGAGGATCCTTCCAGCCTTTTGTGCTACTGGGCCTGTGGCATACCTGGCCAAATGGGCCGGGCTTAACGGGCCGGCCCAGCGGCACACCGCGCCGGCACGGCACGCGGCCCGGCCTGACACGAGCTAAACGGGCCATGCCAGGCCCGCGGCCCGTCTTGGGCCGTGCCTGGGCCGCCACCCCAGCACGCGGGCCGGCACGGCACGGCCCGATTATCTTTTTTTTATTTTTTTATTTTTTATATGGCCCAATAAGTAAAAATAGACTAAAAAACGCTCAATGCGTCAAATAGTAGGCATATTAACGGGCCTGGCGTGCTGACGGGTCGGCCCGATTAGCAAACAGGCCATGCCTGGGCCGGCACCCCGAGCACGCGGACCGGCACAACACAGTCCGGTTAGTAATCGTGCCGCGGCGGGCCGGGCCATGCCGGGCACGATTACGAGTGGGCCGTGCCGGGCCGGCCCGTTTGGCCAGGTATGGCCTGTAGCACTGTGGATTCTGAAGTAAAAAAACAAGTATACGCAAAAAACGTTACACGCTACAACACTATAGCGAGGTATTACAGCTAATATCGTAAATAGCGCTGTAGCGGCCCAATTTGTCAAAACGTAGCGTTTTAGTTTCTAATATGCTATAACGGCTAATATCGTAAATAGCGTTGTAGCGACCCAATTTGTCAAAACGTAGCGTTGTATATAGTTTCTAATATGCTATAACGGCTAATATCGTAAATAGCGTTGTAGCGACCCAATTTGTCAAAACGTAGCGTTGTATATAGTTTCTAATATGCTATAACGGCTAATATCGTAATTAACGCTGTAGTGACCCAATTTGTCAAAACGTAGCGTTTTAGTTTCTAATATGCTATAACGGTGCTATAACGACGAAATAGCGCGCTATTTTTTTTGTTGCTTTAAACGGCAATAGTCTAGGCCTGACCGTTAAAAATCAACAACACAGCATGACAGTACCACTGTATTCCCAATCATAAACAAGATTAGGGACATCCATCATGCCAACAATACCACTAGTACTAATGCGTCAAGTGCTAACCAATCAATTTCGGCCAGTATAACCAAGGCAAAGCTCCTGCTCTCTCAAATTGCTACTAAGCTTTGGTTTCAGGTCAAGACGGTGCAGATAAAACAACTTAATATTCCCCCTTTCATATATCACCGTCAATCATTGCAGCTAACATGTTTAAGCCAAAATATTTGCTCGTTTGAAATCAAATTCAAACTCCAATTTGAAGCATTTGCCCCTGCAAGCATTATCACAAACACCTATCAAGCAAAAATCCTTTCACGGGTAGACTTGAACACACACGGGAAATTCATGCAGCAAGTACTCATCAAGAGATAATCATCGTCTTCTCACCAATTTCAGATCTACAGTAGATGCTCATCCAATGCAGGAAGGGGGGGGGGGGGGACGGGGTCAAGCAAAAATCCTTTCACAGGCGGGGGGGGGGTCGGATCAAGCAAAAATCCTTTCACAGGCGGGTAGGCTTGAACACACACGGGAAATTCATGCAGCAAGTACTCATCAAGAGATAATCATCGTCATATTCTCACAATTTCAGATCTACAGTAGATGCTCATCCAATGCAGGAATCGGGGGGAAGATGAGGGAAGAGGGACGAAGGAGAGAGGGAGGAGGAAGGGTGGCTACCGGCGGAGGGACCGCGGCCGGCTGGGCACGCCGCGGCGGAAAGCCGGCAATGGCGGCGGCAGCTTGGAACCCTAGCTGGGTCGCTCGGGAGGGGCTTTGGTCGTTCGCTCGGGAAGGAGGGGAACTATTTATATCTTTATAAAGAAAGGTTAGTTTTTTTTCCGCAAATGATGATAAGTTAACTTCGCCCAAACGCACTGTTCACCATTCGTTTTGTTTGCACGAATCGTACAGCAATTTTCTCCTGAATCATGTGCCACGTCAGCGCGAAGCGACGTGCCGCTCGCCCGAACGCTCACTCACCATCATCTTCACGTCGCCCGAACGCCCACTCTCGTCCCATCCCCACTCGCAAGGTGAATCCATGACGAATCTCCAACGAATCCGCGACGAATCTCCAACGAATCCACGGTGGAAGTGTCGTTGAGTCCGGTTCCAATCGTCGGGAGTCCACACAGCCGCTCCGTCGCGTCGACTTTGAAGTAGCGCAGAAGGTAACCGCGCGAGTCCCTCGGTGCTGCCACCCTGCATAATATGTGATTCTTCCACGATTCCACGGCGAACCCGTGGTGGAAGGGTGCGGGATGTCGGTTCCAGTCATCGGGGAGGCCCAGCCGTCTTGTCGCGGCATTGGCATTGTACACACGGTAGCTATTGACACCAGATTTTGGCATGGTACGAAACACAACTAAGATTGTCTCAAATGAAGAAGTCATCTACATGAAAAAGTTTCATATTGTCGACACAAACATCTTTGAAGTTTGGGCCATCATCATCCGATCTCATCTCGAGGGCCGAAATTGTGCTCAAAGTATTAGGATTTTGTATGCAGAGTATTGTTCGGCCAATTTGGCCTCCAAGACGGCCTCATATGAGAAAACTTTCTACACAAATTGTTTTCGCCTCGTCGAAACGGTCGATTTTTATACAAAAATCGTTTCAATCGAAGTTACTATACAAAAGTTAGAGCCAAAACAGTATGCTGCAGAAGTCTGCTTCGGAAGTTCCGGGCAAAACTTCCGGGGATGTTCCGGGCTAAACAGAAACTTTGCACACGAGGCGCCCCGAAAACTGGAGTTTCAACTTTATTTGCAGATTCGCGGGCCCAAATTCAACCTCAAGATGGCCTCGGATGAGAAAGTGATCAACTAACGAGTTTTTCTCCGTTTCAAGATCTACAACTTTGCTTTTTGGACCATCGCGATCCAAAGCCATATGCGACCTGTAGGAGCAGTGCAAGAGGGCTACTTGATGTAATTTTAGCCCGGAAGTTCCGGGCCGACCGGAAGTTCCGGGCCCCCTAGTCCGAGTTAGGTTAACTTTTGATGTTTTGGACGGGATTTGAGTCCTTTTCTTGTACGGAAAGTCCAGCCGTCTCATATATATGTAAGGGGTGACGGACGATTGAATAACAACACATAATCAAACAAATCAATACATTACTTTTTACCCTAGTTTTTACATCTTTCCCTCATTCTTTCTATCTCGTTCTTCGTTCGTTCTTCGCATTGGAGGGCGACGATCCTCGAGGCTCTAGGGGCGGGCGAACCGACCTAGGGCAGCCCATAGCCGCCGCGCGTCCAGACGGGGTCCCTCCCGGGCGTGTGGGGTTTCGGTGCTCAAAAGCGCCCGCCGGATTGCTTGCGTACCGCGCTTCCTGACGGGTCTCCTTCGACGTGAGCTGCGGTGCATCACCCTCGGTGTTGTAGGTACACGGTGACGTGTTCGTGTGCGAACACACTTTTTGGCGACTCCGTTGGGGAAGAAAGATCAAGAATCATCATCAACCATGTCAGATTTCCCCAAGCCCTCAGAAGTTAGCGCCGATAACATCATTAAGCCTGGTCTTGATGAACTATCGGATATACATCGCCAGGCCTACGAAGCGTTCAAGAAGCAGCGTGAAGAGGCTTTTGAGGCGCTCAAGAAGAAGCGTGAGGAGGAGGATTTGGAGGCATTTCTTTCAAGTTTCAAGAAGGACCGTCAAGGCAACATCACTCCGGTTGGAAACATTAATTTCCCTCCTCTCATTGATGAACAAGACGAAATCACTGTGAGTAAAGTTTTTTCTCCAGAGCAAGTGGATGTGATTGAAAGTCTTGTTAGTAAGGGTAATGTGATGACATACAATTCTTTTGTAGCAAGTGCTAATGCTGAGAAAAATATGCCCCCGTCATCTAGTGGTACTGTTGGTATATCTGAAAAACCTAGTCCAACTTTATCTATTTCATTGGCACCTCCTGTGCAATAACAATATAATATGTCATTGAATTTTTACCCTAGCCAAACCAACGAACTTGTGGCTGCACCTGCATATCCTAATCCTATTATGAGTGTGCCCAATTCGGCGTCAACGCCGAATCACTGTCACACCACCCATAGGCACAAGCATGTTTGGTCTTTCACCAAACTATGGTTCGGCGCACATCCCACAAGTTGCACCACTAGCTAGTACTCAAGTTGCTCCTATGTCCTTTCCACAAACATCTTCATCTACCTCGGATTCAATTTTAGCCAAATTAAGGGAGGATTTGCATAAAATATTTCTAGAAACTTTTGAAAACGAGCCGAAAGTAAAGAGTCGTGTGTACCAAAAGCCTTATCCTGAACACTTTGATGCAGTTTTGTACCCTCAAGGTTACAGGTTCCTGATTTTGTTAAATTTAGTGGAGAGGGCATGAAAACAACATGGGAGCATGTTAGTCAGTATCTAGCACAGTTAGGTGAAGCAGGTTCCATAGAAGAACTGAAAGTGTGTTTATTTCCCTTATCTTTAATTGGCACCGCATTTTCATGGTTTGTTGCTTTACCACATGGTTCAATTCTCTTATGGTCGCAATTAGAGCAAAAGTTTCATGATCACTTTTATGGCGGCGATAATGAGCTGAAGTTGTCACACCTTACATCGGTTAGGTAAAAACATGACAAATCGGTCACCGACTATGTCAAGAGATTTAGAGATATAAAAAACCGATGCTATAGTTAGTGATAAGTGAGAGAGACTTGGCAGATCTTGTGCTTAATGGTTTGAAACCACATATCAAAGAGATGCTACAAAGTTATGAGTTTTTGAATATTAACCAAGTCTTGCAAAAAGCTTTGGCTCAAGAGTATCGAAATAAAGAGGTTCATAGGTCCACAGCTGATCGTCCCCGAGTGCATATGGTTGATTATGGTGGTGATGATTCGGACGATGAGGCTGATGTCTATACCACTGAGTTTGTTTGGTCCTCAAAAGCCAAACCTTACACATGCAATGCTCTTAAGCCGATTCGCAAGAATCGTGACGAGGAGATGAAATTTATTTTTGATATATCCAAGTGTGATAAATATTTGATGCTTTGTTGCAAGATAAGATGATTAGAATATCACACACCTTACCGCCGTTTGAGGAGCTAAAATGGCACGCTTATTGCAAGTATCATAATTCATTTTCTCATGCTACTAATGATTGCAATGTTTTTCGACGACAGATACAATCGGCCATTAACGATGGACGATTGAATTTTTCTGAGATGCAAGTTGATAAATAGCCCTTCCCGATAAACACCATGGAGTTGGAAGGGAAGAAAATGTTAATTCGGCCTAACATAGCCGAATCTGCTAATAAAGATAATGTTGTTATTGGTGAACCCAGGAAAGGCGAGGAGGGCGACAAAGTCTTGGGAAGAAAGGTTGTGCTTGATAAGCAGCCCGATGGCAAGGAGGTATTGAAGATCACCATTAAAAATCCTACACTCGGGGGGCAACCGCAAGTACAAGAGGATACTCATGTTAAATTTATTAAGCCCAAGAATTCAGAAGTTGGCAAGTGAAAAAATAGTGAAACTAAGTGCAAGCGAATCAAGCCAACTTTTGATATGTTGCTATCCAAATATGCTAATCAAGCGGCCGGTTCTAGCTCAAATCAGCCATCACATTCGAGGCATTCAAGATCACCTCCGAAGCAAGAATTTCGACACTATTCAAGGCCATATGGGTCATGGGCACCAACACCGTGGATGTTGCCACACCCCTATGCGCCATATTACATGGGAGACTTCAATGGAGGATGAGGGCAGACCCCAATGGATCCTTATGCTTTTCATATGGGGTGGGCAGCACCTAGAAGGCCTACTCGCGAGAGGCTTTATTGTCCCACACAAGGCCGTTTGAGCTATGGTGCTAATCGGCCAACAAAAATTTCTCCAAGCAAGGTCAATATAAAAGTGTGGCGTATTAAGTCACCTAATGCAGAAATTTTAGAATGCGACAAGCAAAAGGATATCAAAGAGCCGATTGTTGGTAATCTGGCTAATTCTACTGGTGATATTGTTATTGTTCAACAGGGTTCCGTGGTTACTGATCATGAGGCTAGCACAAGCAAGGCCAAACCTAGGGATCCCAAATATGCTCAACCTAAGTGGTGTCCCCCCGGTTTAACTAAGACCATGAAAAGGAGATTACAATGCATGAGGAACCACGAGAAGGTAGAGCGCAAAGAAGAGAAGCAAAGAGACGAATTATTCAATGAAATTCGGCCCATGGCACTCACAAAACAAGTGTGGAGGCCTAAACAAAAAGAAAATGCAGATGCTCCAACATTAGCTACAACAACACCTACACCACCAAAAGAGGATGATGCAACCCTTATTACATCGTCTACACCACCTGAAACATCTCCTTCAATTGAGGAAACTTCAAGTCCAATATACACATTGGGAGATGAAGATGAGATGGTGGATTACGAATCTACGCCGGTTCGGGAAGGTATGGATATTAATATGGCGTATTACTTACCTGCCGAGTTTTGGGCTATAGGTGAAGAAGGGGAGGTGGACTAGCTAGATTTTGGTCCTAAGAACGCTATCTTCGAGAAACCAAAAGAACCGGTGAAACACTTGAAGCCATTGTACCTTAAAGGTCATATTAACGGATCGCCGGTTGATAAGATGCTCGTTAACGGTGGTGTTGTGGTAAATCTTATGCCCTATTCGGTCTTCAAGAAGTTGGGTTTAGATGATGACACATTGATGAAGACCAATATGGTACTTAATGGATTTGAGGGTAACGAAAAGACAGAGGCCAAAGGTGTGATGTGCATGGAACTCATCATGGGAAGCAAAACTTTGGCCACCACATTCTTCATCGCCGAGGTGCAAGGTAACTATAATGTTATATTAGGCCGCGATTGGGTTCATGCCAACCAATGCGTGCCATCTACCATGCATCAATTCTTAATACAATGGGTCGATGATGAAGTAGAAGTCATTCACGCGGATAATTCGGCTTGTGTTGCTTTGGCCGATGCATCGGTGGATTGGAATCATCCCGATGTTACTTGATTAACGGGGCGTGACCTCTTAGAGTTTGATTTTCTTAGTACTACAAGGAACGGGTTCATTCCCATCTCTTTAAAGCCGATTAGTGGTAATCGGTTCCAAGGTATGATGTAAACAAAAATTTAAAGCAATGGCCGATAGAGAATTATCGCCCTAAGCATAAACATGGCCGATATACAATTATCGCCCTAAGCACATATAAATGGCCGATGGAGTGTTTACATCGTCTTTAGAGCAAGCGCAATACAAACTATTTTTCGGCATACAAGTTTTGCCGAAAAACAGGGGGGCATGTGTTGACACCAGATTTTAGCATGGTACGAAACGCAACTAAGATTACCTCAAATGGAGAAGTCATCTACATGAAAAGGTTCCATATTGTCGACACGAACATCTTTGAAATTTGGGTCATCGTCATCCGATCTCATCTCGAGGGCCGAAATTGTGCTCAAAGTACTAGGATTTTATGCAGAGTACTGTTCGGCCAATTTGGCCTCCAATACGGCCTCATATGAGAAAACTTTCTACACGAATTGTCTTCGTCTCGTCTCAATCAAAGTTTGTATGCAAAAGTTAGAGCCAAAACAGTTTGCTACAGAAATCTGCCCCGGAAGTTCCGGGCTAAACAGAAACTTTGCACACGGGGCGCCCCGAAAACTGGAGTTTCAACTTTATTTGCAGATTCGCGGGCCCAAATTCAACCACAAGATGGCCTCGGATGAGAAAGTGATCAACTAACGAGTTTTTCTCTGTTTCAAGATCTACAACTTTGCTTTTTGGACCATCGCGATCCGAAGCCATATGCGACCTGCAGGAGCAGTGCAAGAGGGTTACTTGATGTAATTTTAGCCCGGAAGTTCCGGGCCGACCGGAAGTTCCGGCCCCCCTAGTCTGAGTTAGGTTAACTTTTGATGTTTTGGACGGGATTCGTGTCCTTTTCTTGTACGGAAAGTCCAGCCGCCTCATATATATGTAAGAGGTGACGAACGATTGAATAACAACACACAATCGAACAAATCAATACATTATTTTTTACCCTAGTTTTTACATCTTTCCCTCGTTCTTTCTATCTCATTCTTCGTTCGTTCTTCGCATTGGAGGGCGGGCGATCCTCGAGGCTCTAGGGGCGGGCGAACCGACCTAGGGCAGCCCATAGCCGTCACGCGTCCAGACAGGGTCCCTCCCGGGCGTGTGGCATTTCGGGTGCTCAAAAGAGCCCGTCAGATTGCTTGCGTACCACGCTTCCGGACGGATCTTCTTCGACATGAGTTGTGGTGCATCACCCTCGGCGTTGGAGGTACACGGTGACGTGTTCATGTGCGATCAGTAGCTCCTTTCACAGTGTCGCGTGAAATCCTCTACCGCTCCTCCTGCTCATTTGTGATTCCGCGGCGGTTCCTTAGGCGAAACCAAGGGGGATTGGTCCCGGAGGCCGGTTCCCGTCGCCGGCGTAGTCCCCGCCCGTGTAGATAGCTCCGGGCTCGGCTTTGAGATTTCTCCGTGTGTAAAGCTTCACCCACAACGCATCGTTTGCTCATTTGTTTGAACCCTAAATTTAGGTTGCTGGTCCAAATTGTATGTTTGAGATTTTGCAAATATGTTTGTGTAGTGTGTCTCTGTAATTTTTTGTGTAATTTAGAGATTCCTCACAATTTTGTACAATAACATAGCAACTTTCGCTAAATCACAACCCATCATCTGCCATGTTACTGAACACAGACATGGCAACTACCCCTATGCCAGAACCTGAACACTTTTCATATTAAGAACATGTCAATTTTCTTTTAATCGCAACCGATCATTTTTGCGATACTACTGAACAAAAAAACATGGCAACTTTCTCTCGACCAAAATCCATCAATTGCCATGCAACTGAATACAAACATGGTAATTTTTTATGGACCAGAAACTGAACACTTTGACATATTACTTAATAAGAAGAGGTAATATCACTGGCAGTCACATAACTTGCATTTGATGTACAGTTTGGTGCTAGATCTTTCAAAATACGGTTTTCTGGTCAGTTAACTTGTGAACTGGTGCATATACGGTCAGTCCTGCTGATTGCGTGCGTAGCCGCTGCTGGCGTGGCATGCCATGCATGCACAGGTCCACTGTCAGTGACCACACCGTTTCGGAGCGACGCACGCGTGGTTTGTTTGCGCATAACCCCTCGAAAAATGTCCACTGCAGATTGCGTGCGCCGCGTGGCTCCTCTGTCTGTACGGGCGGCGGAGCTGAGAGGAGAGATGACAGATACTGTTGTACAAAAGAGATGGGTGGAGAGATATGAGCAGAATTTGCTAATTACCCAGCTGGTTATATGTTGTCGAGTTGTATTGGCAGGTCTTGGGTTCGAACGCCAGGCCACCCCTTTTTTTTATTACTGCATTGTATATCTACTGAATTTTTGCGGAGCATGTACTGAGATTGACAAAGTTCTTTACTGAATTCTGGCAATATTTTGTACTGAATTTTGACAAAGTTCTTGACTGAATTCTGGCAATGTTTTGTACTGAATTTTGACAAAGTTCTCGACTGAATTCTGGCAATATTTTGTATTGAATTTTGACAAAGTTCTCGACTGAATTCTGGCAGAGCATGTACTGAATGGTTGCAAATTTTTCTACATGTATTGAATGTTGGCAAAATTTTCTACAGAACTATGGCAAGGCTATGAACAGAAATATGACAAAAAAAATCTGAAACTCTCATGAAGATTTTACACATAGTGACCATCATCATTAACAGGCAGAGTGATAGGTCCACAAATAGATATAGCTCCAAACAGAACATCATCCATAATTAACAGGAATATAAATTGCTCCAAACTACAAGTTCATTTGTCTTCTTAACATAAAGAGAACAAGGTCTTCCTTTACTTCTTAACCCCATCAAAAGGCCACCCCTTTTTTTTATTACTGCATTGTACATCTACTGAATTTTTGCGGAGCATGTACTGAGATTGACAAAGTTCTTTACTGAATTCTGGCAATATTTTGTACTGAATTTTGACAAAGTTCTTGACTGAATTCTGGCAATGTTTTGTACTGAATTTTGACAAAGTTCTCGACTGAATTCTGGCAATATTTTGTATTGAATTTTGACAAAGTTCTCGACTGAATTCTGGCAGAGCATGTACTGAATGGTTGCAAATTTTTCTACATGTATTGAATGTTGGCAAAATTTTCTACAGAACTATGGCAAGGCTATGAACATAAATATGACAAAAAAAATCTGAAACTCTCATGAAGATTTTACACATAGTGACCATCATCATTAACAGGCAGAGTGATAGGTCCACAAATAGATATAGCTCCAAACAGAACATCATCCATAATTAACAGGAATATAAATTGCTCCAAACTACAAGTTCATTTGTCTTCTTAACATAAAGAGAACAAGGTCTTCCTTTACTTCTTAACCCCATCAAAAGGAGCAGTTCATTGATGAACTATGCCTAACAAAAGTTCATTCATGAACTTCATCACATGGTCATCTAAACTACAAAGACAAGAAATCATGCAGGTCAGCAGGCCAGCATTCATGAATCAGAGCAGCTTGTGGTGCATTTTGGCTCACAAGTAACTCCTCTTCAGCCTGCATGAAAAGAGGTGGTTCCTGGTTCGCAGCTCCATCATCACCGAAAAGCAAGTTGTAGAATCCTGGAGCAGCAGCCCTTGCTCCTCTGGGAGGATTGCTTCCACTTGGAACATTGCTTCATGTTGCAGCTGTTGAAACATTGCCTCCTATTGTATCTCTTGAAATATTGCCTCCTCTTGCACCATTGCTACCACTTGTGCCTCCCCTTTGAGCACTGCCTCCTCGGCCTGCATTGCCTCCTCTTCTTGCACCATTGCTTCCTCTTGTCCCTCTCCCTCTTCTGTGAACATTACCTCCCCTTTGAGCAGAGCCTCCTCTTGTTACATTGCTTTCTCTTGCACTAGATTGGTCACTTGATTGTGCTTCTTGTTGTCTTGCAGTAGCTGCACTCCTCACCCTGCCCCTTGACAATGCCATCGTCACCCTGCCTATAGGGATTAAGTTGTGGGTACAATCTGTGTGGCATAATGTTCTGCAGCAGTACAGTCAGTTTACCAAGGTCAGTGAGAAGCATGCATGAGTAAAAACAGTACATAGCAAAACATTTAAGAATGTTATAGAAATTATGCTTGGATCATCATATTCTTCTTCTGATTCCCTAGGTGCTTCCTCTGCTGGTGCTTGATTAACATGTTTGTCATGCTCCTTCTTGTTATGGTCAGCTCCTCCACACACAGAGCAATGCATTGTTACACCATGCTTCGTCAACTTCCTCACTCCTTTCTTATCCTTCTTCTCCTCTGGATCTTTTTTCCTGCTTTTCTTTGGCCTGCCCATTACTTTAGTGTATATGGGTGGATAAACTGGAATGCCATGCATCTTTTGCCATTGCTTTGGGTCCCTCATTGGCATAATATTGAAGTGATACGTCCATTTTGCATCATGATTTATTGCTGTTATTTATAAAGTTTTCATTCAAAATAACACTTCATGGAGTATTTCTAATGCCTTTTCTCTCTTAATATGCAAGGTTTACACAAAGAGGGAGAATATCGGCAGCTGGATTTCAGGGCCTAAAAAGCTACAGCAGAGATACCTATTCTGCACATCTCCAAATGGGCTGAAATTCAACGGAGATTTATTTCATAATATATAAAAAATACTGGGCCAAGAAGTTACCGGAGGAAGCCAACCAGGTGCACACATGGGCGCGCCCTGGTGCCATGTGGAGGCCCTGGCCCACCTCCGGCCCTCTCCTTCTGGTATATAGCTCATTTTACCCTAAAGCTTTTATGGAGAGACTTTCGGGACGAGGTGCCACTGCCACGAGGCGGAACTAGAGCAGGAGCACTTTTGCTCTCCGGCGGGCAGATTCCGCCGGGGACACTTCCCTCCGGGAGGGGGAAATCGAAGACTTTGTCATCACCAACAACCCTCTCGTCGTGGGAGGACCAATATTCATCATCATCATCAACATCACCATCTCATCTCAAACCCTAGTTCATCTCTTATATTCAATCTTTGTATCAAAACTATAGATTGTTACTTGAGGGGTGCTAGTAGTGTTGATTACCTATCGTAGTTGATGCTAGTTGGTTTGCTTTGTGATTTACTAAATGTTCGGATCCTTTATGTTATTCAATACCCCTCTGATCTTGAACATCATGATGATGAGTGAGTAGTTACTTTTTTCTTGAGGACATGGGAGAAGTCTTGTCATAAGTAATCATGTGAATTCGGTATTTGTTCGGTATTTTGATGATATGTATGTTGTGATTCTCTCAGTGGTGTCATGTGAACGTCAACTACATGACACTTCACCATTTATGGGCCTAAGGGAATGCATTGTGGAGTAATAATTAGATGATGGGTTGCTAGAGTGACAGAAACTTAAACCCCAGTTTATGCGCTATTTCTTAAGGGGCTGATTTGGATCCACACATTTATTGCTATGGTTAGACTTTGTTTTAATTCCCTTTTCGTAGTTGCGGATGCTTGCGAGAGGGGGTAATCATAAGTGGTAGGCTTGTTCAAGTAAGAACATCACCCAAGCACCGGTCCACCCACATATCAAATCATCAAAGTAGCGAACGCGAATCAAATGAACATGGTGAAAGTGACTAGATGAAATTCTCGTGTGTCCTCAAGAACGTTTGCATCATTATAAGTACTTGTTTCGGCCTGTCCTTTGCACTCAAAAGGATTGGGTTATCTTGCTGCACCTTATTTACACTTGTCACTTGTTACTCATTACAAATTATCTTGCTATCAAACTATCTGTTACCGCTTATTTCAGTGCTTGCAGAAACTACCTTACTGAAAACCGCTTGTCAGTTCCTTCTGCTCCTCGTTGGGTTCGACACTCTTACTTATCGAAAGGACTACATTGACCCCCTATACTTGTGGGTCATCAAGACTCTTCTCTGGCACCGTTACCGGTGAGTGAAGCACCTTTGGTAAGTGGAAATTGGTAAGGAAACATTTTTGGTACGTGCTGAAATTTATTGCTACTTGTCACTATGGAAAGTAATCCTTTGAGAGGCTTGTTCGGGGTATCTTCACCTCGATCGAAAACCACTAGAGTGTTGGAAATATGCCCTAGAGGCAATAATAAAATGGTTATTATTGTATTTCCTACTTCATGATAATTGTCTATTATTCATGCTACAATTGTGTTAACCGGAAACCATAATACATGTGTGAATACATAGACCACAACCTGTCCCTAGTGAGCCTCTAGTTGACTAGCTTGTTGATCAATAGATGGTCACGGTTTCATGACCATGGACATTGGATGTCGTTGATAACGGGATCACATCCTAATGATGTGATGGACAAGACCCAATCCTAAGCATAGCACAAGATCGTGTAGTTCGTTTGCTAAAGCTTTTCAATGTCAAGTATCATTTCCTTAGACCATGAGATTGTGTAACTCTCGGATACCGTAGGAATGCTTTGGGTGTGCCAAACGTCACAACGTAACTGGGTGGCTATAAAGGTGCACTACGGGTATCTCCGAGAGTGTTTGTTGGGTTGGCATGAATCGAGACTGGGATTTGTCACTCCGTGTGACGGAGAGGTATCTCTGGGCCCACTCGGTAAGACATCATCATAATGAGCTCAATGTGACTAAGGAGTTAGCCACGGGATGATGTATTACGGAACGAGTAAAGAGACTTGCCGGTAACGAGATTGAACAAGGTATAGAGATACCGACGATCGAATCTCGGACAAGTATCATACCGATAGACAAAGGGAATTGAATACGGGATTGATTGAATCCCCGACATCGTGGTTCATCCGATGAGATCATCGTGGAATACGTGGGAGCCAACATGGGTATCCAGATCCCGTTGTTGGTTATTGACCGGAGAGGTGTCTCGGTCATGTCTACGTATCTCCCGAACACGTAGGGTCTACACACTTAAGGTTCAATGACACTAGGGTTATAGGGAAATAGTGTACGTGGTTACCGAAGGTTGTTCGGAGTCCCGAATGAGATCCCGGACGTCACGAGGATTCCCGGAATGGTCTGGAGACGAAGATTGATATATAGGAAGTGAGGTTTTGGTTACCGGAAGTGTTTCGGGCATCACTGGTAGTGTACCGGGACCACCGGAAGGGTTCCAGGGGTCCACCAAGTGGGGACACCAACCCTGGAGGGCTGCATGGGCCGAGGGTGGAGGGAACCAGCCCCTAGATGGGCTGGTGCGCCACTCCACCAGGCCCAAGGCGCAGGAAAGAGAGGAGGGAGGGGAAACCCTAGACCCAGATGGGCCTAAGGCCCAATAGGGCTGCGCCCTCCCTCTCTCCCCTCTCTGGCCGTCGGCCACACACCCATCTAGGGCTGCCGCACCCTCTAGGGTGGGAACCCTAGATGGGGTGCCTCCTCCTCCCTCTCCCCTATATATATGTGAGGTTTTCAGGGCTGCCAAGACACGGTTCTCTCTTCCTCTTGGCGCAGCCCTACCTCTCCCTCTCCTCGTTCTCCGTAGTTCTTAGCGAAGCTCTGCCAGAGTACCACGCAGCTCCACCACCACCATGCCGTCGTGCTGCGGGAGCTCTTCCCCAACCTCTCCTTCCACCTTGCTGGATCAAGGCGTAGGAGACGTCACCGGGCTGCACGTGTGTTGAACGCGGAGGCACCGTTGTTCGGTGTTAAGATCGGAATCCACCGCGATCTGAATCGCTGCGAGTATGACTCCACCAACCGCGTTCTTGTAACGCTTCCTCTTAGAGATCTTCAAAGGTATGAAGATGCAATCTCTCCCCTCTCGTTGCTGGTTTCTCCATAGATAGATCTTGGTGACACGTAGGAATTTTTTTGATTTACTACTACGTCTCCCAACAGTGGCATCATGAGCTAGGTCTATGCATAGAATCTATGCACGAGTAGAACACAAAGCAGTTGTGGGCGTCGATCTTGTTAATTTTCTTACCACTACTAGTCTTATCTTGATTCGGCGGTATTGTGGGATGAAGCGGCCCGGACCAACTTTACACTTACGCTTACGTGAGACCGGTTCCACCGCCTAACATGCACTTGTTGCATAAGGTGGCTAGAGGGTGTCTGTCTCTCCCACCTTAGTCGGATTGGATTCGATGAAAAGGGTCCTTATGAAGGGTAAATAGCAATTGGCATATCACGTTGTGGTTTTGGCGTAGGTAAGAAACGTTCTTGCTAGAAACCTATAGCAGGCACGTAAAAACATGCAACTACAAATTAGAGGACGTCTAACTTGTTTTTGCAGCATATGCCTTGGGATGTGATATGGCCAAAAGGATGTGATGTGATGCATTGTGATGTATGAGATTGATCATGTTCTTGTAATAGGATTCACGACTTGCATGTCAATGAGTATGACAACCGGCAGGAGCCATAGGAGTTGTCTTATTTTATTGTATGACCTGCGTGTCAATCATAAACGCCATGTAATTACTTTACTTTATTGCTAAACGTTAGCCATAGTAGTAGAAGTAATAGTTGGCAAGACAACTTCATGAAGACACAATGATGGAGATCATGATGATGGAGATCATGGTGTCGTGCCGGTGACAGTAATGATCATGGTGCCCCGAAGATGGAGATCAAAGGAGCAAGATGATATTGGCCATATCATGTCACTATATTGATTGCATGTGATGTTTATCATGTTTACATCTTATTTGCTTAGAACGACGGTAGTAAATAAGATGATCTCTCAATAAAATTTCAAGAGATGTGTTCACCCTAACTGTGCACCATTGCTAAGGATCGTTGTTCCGAAGCACCACGTGATGATCGGGTGTGATAGGTTCTAACGTTCGCATACAACGGGTGTAAGCCAGATTTACACACGCGGGACACTTAGGTTGACTTGACGAGCCTAGCATTTACAGACATGGCCTCGGAACATGGAAGACCGAAAGGTCGAACATGAGTCGTATAGAAGATACGATCAACATGGAGATGTTCACCATGGATGACTAGTCCGTCTCATGTGATGATCGGACACGGGCTAGTTGACATGGATCGTGTGTCACTTAGATGACTAGAGAGATGTCTATCTAAGTGGGAGTTCATTGAATAATTTGATTATGTGAACTCAATTATCATGAACTTAGTCTAAAATTGTCTTTACTATCTATATTGTAGATCCAATGGGCAACGCGAATGTCACCCTCAATTTCAACGCGTTCCTAGAGAAAACCAAGCTGAAAGATGATGGAAGCAACTATGCGGACTGGGTCCGTGGCTTGAGGATCATCCTCATAGCTTCCAAGAAATTGTATGTCCTTGATGCACCGCTAGGTGACCCACCCCTTCTCCCAGCAGAGCAAGACGTTGCAAACGCTTGGCATTCTCGCTGCGATGATTACTCCCTTGTTCAGTGCGGCATGCTTTACAGTTTAGAACCGGGGCTCCAAAAGCGTTTTGAGCAACACGGAGCATATGAGATGTTCCAAGAGCTGAAACTGGTTTTCCAAGCTCATGCCCGGGTCAAGAGATATGACATCTCCAATAAGTTCTTTAGCTGTAAGATGGAGGAGAACAGTTCTGTCAGTGAGCACATCCTCAAGATGTCTGGGCTACACAACCGCTTGACTCAGCTAGGAGTTAATCTCCCGGATGGCTCGGTCATTGACAGAATCCTCCAGTCGCTTCCACCTAGCTACAAAAGCTTTGTGATGAACTACAACATGCAGGGTATGGAGAAGTCCATTCCTGAATTGTACTCGATGCTGAAATCAGCAGAGGTCGAGATCAAAAAGGAGCATCAAGTGTTGATGGTGAATAAGACTACTAGTTTCAAGAAAGGCAAGGGTAAAAAGAACTTCAAGAAGGACGTCAAAGCTGCTGCCGTGCCCGGTAAGCAAGTTGCCGGGAAGAAGAAGAACAAGAATGGACCCAAGCCTGAGACTGAGTGCTTTTATTGCAAGGGTACCGGTCACTGGAAGCGGAACTGCCCCAAGTACTTAGCGGATAAGAAGGACGGCAACGTTAAAGGTATATGTGATATACTTGTTATTGATGTGTACTTAACCAACACTCGTAGTAGCTCCTGGGTATTTGATACCGGTGCAGTTGCTCACATTTGTAACTCCAAGCAGGAGCTGCGGAATAAGCGGAGGCTGGCAAAGGACAAGGTGACGATGCGCGTCGGGAATGGTTCCAAAGTCGATGTGATCGCCGTCGGCACGCTACCTCTACATCTACCTTCGGGATTAGTTTTAAAACTTAATAATTGTTATTTAGTACCAGCTTTGAGCATGAACATTGTATCTGGATCTCGCTTGATGTGAGATGGCTACTCATTTAAATATGAGAATAATGGTTGTTCTATTTATATGAGAGAAATGTTTTATGGTCATGCCCCGCTGGTCAATGGTTTATTTTTGATGAATCTCGAACGTGATGTTACACATGTCCATAGTGTGAGTACCAAAAAGTGTAAGGTTGATAATGATAGTCCCACTTACATGTGGCACTGCCGCCTCGGTCATATTGATGTCAAACGCATGAAGAAGCTCCATGCTGATGGACTTTTGGAGTCACTTGGTTTCGAATCATTTGACACGTGCGAACCGTGCCTCATGGGCAAGATGACCAAGACTCCGTTCTCCGGAAGAATAGAGCAAGGAACTGACTTGCTGGAGATAATACATACCGATGTATGCGGTCCAATGAGCGTTGAGGCTCGCGGTGGCTACCTTATGTTCTCACCCTCACCGATGACTTGAGCAGATATGGGTATGTCTACTTAATGAAACACAAGTATGAAACCTTTGAAAGGTTCAAGGAATTTCGGAGTGAGGTAGATAATCAACGTGACAGGAAAATAAAATGCCTACGATCTGATTGTGACAGAGAATATTTAAGTCACGAGTTTGGCACGCACCTTAGGAAATGTGGAATTGTTTCACAACTCACGCCGCCCGGCACACCTCAGCGAAATGGTGTGTCTGAACGTCGTAATCGCACTCTATTGGATATGGTGCGATCTATGATGTCTCTTACCAACTTACCGCTATCATTTTGGGGATATGCATTAGAGACTGCCGCATTCACTTTAAATAGGCACCGTCTAAATCCATTGAGACGACACCGTATGAATTATGGTTTGGAAAGAAACCTAAGCTATCGTTTCTAAAAGTTTGGGGATGCGATGCTTATGTGAAAAACTTCAACCTGAGAAGCTCGAACCCAAAGCGGAAAAGTGTGTCTTCACAGGATATCCCAAAGAGACTATTGGGTATACCTTCTACCTACGATCCGAGGGCAAATCTTTGTTGCCAAGAATGGATCCTTTCTCGAGAAAGAGTTTCTCTCGAAAGAAGTAAGTGGGAGGAAAATAGAACTTGATGAGGTAATTGTACCTCCACTCGAATCGGAGAGTAGCGCAGCACAGGAAGTTGTTTCTGTGGAGCCTACACCGGCTAGAGAGGAAGTTAATGATGATTATCATGAAGCTTCAGATCAAGTTGCTATTCGAAGGTCCACTAGGACACATTCCGCACCAGAGTGGTACGGCAATCCTATCCTAGAGATCATGTTGTTGGACAACGGTGAACCTTCAAACTATGAAGAAGCGATGGTGGGCCCGGATTCCAACAAATGGCTTGAGGCCATGAAATCCGAGATAGGATCTATGTATGAGAGCAAAGTATGGACTTTGGTGGACTTGCCTGATGATAAGCGAGCCATTGAAAATAAATGGATCTTTAAGAATAAGATTGACGTGAACGGTAATGTGACTTCCTATAAGGCTCGACTTGTCGCTAAGGGTTATCGACAAGTTCAAGGAGTTGACTACGATGAGACTTTCTCACCCGTAGCGATGCTGAAGTCTGTCCGAATCATGTTAGCAGTTGCCGCATTTTATGATTATGAGATCTGGCAAATGGACGTCAAAACGGCATTCCTTAATGGCTTCCTCAAGGAAGAACTGTATATGATGCAGCCGGAAGGTTTTGTCGATCCTAAAGATGCTAACAAAGTATGCAAGGTCCAGCGCTCCAACTATGGGCTGGTGCAAGCATCTCGGAGTTGGAACATTCGCTTTAATGAAGTGATTAAATCATTTGGGTTTGTACAGGTTTATGGAGAACCCTGTATTTACAAGAAAGTGAGTGGGAGCTCTGTAGCATTTCTTATATTATATGTGGATGACATGCTGATAATGGGAAATGATATAGAACTCTTGGAAAGTATAAAGGCCTACTTGAATAAGTGTTTTTCAATGAAGGACCTTGGAGAATCTGCTTACATATTAGGTATTAAGATCTATAGAGATAGATCGAGACGCCTCATAGGTCTTTCACAAAGCACATACCTTGAAAAGATATTGAAGAAGTTCAATATGGATCAGTCCAAGAAGGGGTTCTTGCCTGTGTTGCAAGGTGTGAGATTGAGTACGACTCAATGCCCGACCACGGCAAAGGATAGAGAAGAGATGAGTGTCATCCCCTATGCTTTAGCCATAGGCTCTATTATGTATGCCATGCTGTGTACCAGACCTGATGTGAACCTTGCCATAAGTTTGGTAGGGAGGTACCAAAGTGATCCCGGAGCGGAACACTGGACATCGGTCAAGAATATCCTGAAGTACCTGAAAAGGACAAAGGACATGTTTCTCGTATATGGAGGTGCCGAAGAGCTCGTCGTAAAGGGTTACGTCGACGCTAGCTTCGACACAGATCCGGACAACTCAAAATCGCAAACCGGATACGTGAATATTTTGAACGGAGGGGCAGTCAGTTGGTGCAGCAGCAAGCAAAGCGTCGTGGGGGCATCTACATGTGAAGCGGAGTACATAGCTGCTTCGTAAGCAGCGAAGGAGGGAGTATGGATGAAGGAGTTCATTACCGACCTAGGAGTGATTCCCAATGCGTCGGGCCCGATGACTCTATTCTGTGACAACACTGGAGCTATTGCCCTTGCGAAGGAGCCCAGGTTTCACAAGAAGACAAGACACATCAAGCGCCGCTTCAACTCCATCCGTGATTACATTCAGGAGGGAGATATAGATATTTGTAAAGTGCATACGGATCTGAATGTCGCAGATCCGTTGACTAAACCTCTCTCACTAGCAAAACATGATCAACACCAGAATGCTATGGGTGTTCGATTCATCACAATGTAACTAGATTATTGACTCTAGTGCAAGTGGGAGACTGTTGGAAATATGCCCTAGAGGCAATAATAAAATGGTTATTATTGTATTTCCTAGTTCATGATAATTGTCTATTATTCATGCTACAATTGTGTTAACCGGAAACCGTAATACATGTGTGAATACATAGACCACAACCTGTCCCTAGTGAGCCTCTAGTTGACTAGCTCGTTGATCGATAGATGGTCACGGTTTCATGACCATGGACATTGGATGTCGTTGATAATGGGATCACATCATTAGGAGAATGATGTGATGGACAAGACCCAATCCTAAGCATAGCACAAGATCGTGTAGTTCGTTTGCTAAAGCTTTTCAATGTCAAGTATCATTTCCTTAGACCATGAGATTGTGTAACTCCCGGATACCGTAGGAATGCTTTGGGTGTTCCAAACGTCACAACGTAACTGGGTGGCTATAAAGGTGCACTACGGGTATCTCCGAAAGTGTCTGTTGGGTTGGCATGAATCAAGACTGGGATTTGTCACTCCGTGTGACGGAGAGGTATCTCTGGGCCCACTCGATAAGACATCGTCATAATGAGCTCAATGTGACTAAGGAGTTAGACACGGGATGATGTATTACGGAACGAGTAAAGAGACTTGCCGGTAACGAGATTGAACAAGGTATAGAGATACCGACGATCGAATCTCGAGCAAGTATCATACCGATAGACAAAGGGAATTGAATACGGGATTGATTGAATCCCCGACATCGTCGTTCATCTGATGAGATTATCATGGAATACATGGGAGCCAACATGGGTATCCAGATCCCGCTGTTGGTTATTAACCGGATAGGTGTCTCGGTCATGTCTACGTATCTCCCGAACACGTAGGGTCTACACACTTAAGGTTCGATGACGCTAGGTTTATAGGGAAATAGTGTACGTGGTTACCGAAGGTTGTTTGGAGTCCCGGATGAGATCATGGACGTCACGAGGAGTCCCGGAATGGTCCGGAGACGAAGATTGTTATATAGGAAGTGAGGTTTTGGTTACCGAAAGTGTTTCGGGCATTACCGGTAGTGTACCGGGACCATCAGAAGGGTTCCGAGGGTCCACCAAGTGGGACCACCAACCCCGGAGGGCTGCATGGGCCGAGGGTGGACGGAACCAGCCCCTAGGTGGGCTGGTACGCCACTCCACCAGGCCCAAGGCGCAGGAAAGAGAGGAGGGAGGGGAAACCCTAGACCCAGATGGGCCTAAGGCCCACTAGGGTTGCGCCCTCCCTCTCTCCCCTCTCTGGCCGCCGGCCACACACCCATCTAGGGCTGCCTCACCCTCTAGGGTGGGAACCCTAGATGGGGTGCCTCCTCCTCCCTCTCCCCTATATATATGTGAGGTTTTCAAGGTTGCCAAGACACGGTTCTCTCTTCCTCTTGGCGCAGCCCTACCTCTCCCTCTCCTCGTTCTCCATAGTGCTTAGCGAAGCTCTGTCGGAGTACCATGCAGCTCCACCACCACGACGCCGTCGTGCTGTAGGAGCTCTTACCCAACCTCTCCTTCCTCCTTGCTGGATCAAGGCATAGGAGACGTCACCGGGCTGCACGTGTGTTGAACGCGGAGGCACTGTTGTTCGGTGCTAAGATCGGAATCCACCGCGATCTGAATCGTTGCGAGTACGACTCCACCAACCGCATTCTTGTAACGCTTCCGCTTAGTGATCTTCAAAGGTATGAAGATGCAATCTCTCCCCTCTTGTTGCTGGTTTCTCCATGGATAGATCTTGGTGACACGTAGGAATTTTTTTGATTTACTACTATGTATCCCAACATAGAGTTGCCTCTCCACCACCTATTGAAGCTACTGAAGATATTGCTTATGAAATTCCTGTTGGTCTTGTTGAGAAACTGCTAGCTAATCCTTATGCAGGAGATGGAACTAAACATCCTGATATGCACTTGATCTATGTGGATGAAATTTGTGGATTGTTTAGGCTTGCAAGTTTATCTGGAGGTAGAGCTAAGAAGAAAGTATTCCCTTTATCTTTGGAGGGAAAGGCATTGACATGGTATAGGCTATGTGATGATACTGACACATGGGATTGGAATCTGTTGAAACTGGAGTTCCACCAGAAATTTTATCCTATGCATTTGGTTCATCATGATCGGAATTATATCTATAACTTTCTGGCCTCGTGAAGGAGAAAGTATCGCTCAAGCTTGGGGGAGGCTCAAGTATATGCTTTACACATGCCCCAATCATGAGATCTCATGAGAAATGATTCTTCAAAACTTTTATTCTCGTAATGATCAAACTATGCTTGATTCTTCTTCGACTGGTTCTTTTACGAAGAAGACTATTGAACTCAAATGGGATCTTCTTGAGAAAATTAAGCGCAACTATGAGGATTGGGAGATCGACAAAGGTAATGAGTCACATATAAATCTTGAGTTTGATTGTGTTAAATCTTTTATGGAAACCGATGCTTTTCAGAAATTTAGCACTAAGTATGGACTTGACTCTGAGATAGTAGCTTCTTTTTGTGAATCATTTGTTGCACATGTTGATCTTCCTAAGGATAAGTGGTTCAAATACTATCCTCCTATAGAAATTAAATAAAAACCTCCCGAGGTTAAGGAAGAAAAGGTTATTGTTTACAATGTTGATCCAGTTGTTCTTACTACTTATTTTGAGAACCCACCTTCTCCTGTTAGAATTAAAGAACACTCTAAGGTTTCTTCTGTGGTTAGGAAGAGTGAAAGGATCGATATGGTTGACTAGAAGGGGGGTGAATAGGCAACAACCAATTTTTTAGCTTTTCTTTAACATTAAAGGTTAAGCAACAAATAGGTTAACTAGATATGCAACTAGGTGACGGGCCTATATGATGCTACTCAATACAAAAGCACAAACAAGCAAGTAAAATGATACAATAAATGCTTGAAGAAGTAAAGGTGCGATATAACCAAAGGTGGAACCGGTGGAGACGAGGATGTGTTACCGAAGTTCCTTCCCTTGTGAGGAAGTACGTCTCCGTTGGAGCGGTGTGGAGGCACAATGCTCCCCAAGAAGGCACTAGGGCCACCGTATTCTCCTCACGCCCTCACACAATGCGAGATGCCGTGATTCCACTATTGGTGCCCTTGAAGGCGGCGACTGAACCTTTACAAACAAGGTTGGGGCTATCTCCACAACTGAATTGGAGGCTCCCAACAACACCACGAAGCTTCACCACAATGGAATGTGGCTTCGAGGTGACCTCAACCGTCTAGGGTGCTCAAACACCCAAGAGTAACAAGATCCACAAGGATTAGTGGGGGGAATCAAATTTCCCTTGGTGGAAGTGTAGATCCGGGCCTTCTCAACCTATCCCTAGGAAATCAGCAAGATTGATTGGCTAGGGAGAGAGATCGGGCGAAAATGGAGCTTGGAGCAACAATAGAGTTTTGGGGAGGAAGAGGTGACCTTCTTGGAGAAGAAGACCTCCCTTATATAGTAGGGGGAAAGTTCCAACCGTTACCCACTTGCCAGCCCCGCACATTACGGTAGTACCGCAGAACCCACGGTACTACCGTGATGGCTTACGGTACTACCGCAGGGCAGCGCGGTACTACCGCTTGTGCGGAAGTACCTGGCTCTGGCCAAATAGCACTACGGCGCTAGCGGTAGTACCGCCACAGCGGTACTACCGCGAGCCCGTGTGGTAGTACCGCACGGCTCAGCAGTGGCAGGTACTGGAGGCGCACGGAAGTAAAAAGTTACTTCTGTGCCAACCTCCGCATGGGAAACTGTGCAAAAAAAGTCCGCACGGTAGTACCGTGCAGGAATCACGGTACTACCGCAGCAGGGCGGATGTAAAAAATTACATCTGTGCCTACTACCGCAGAGGTAGAGTTCAGGCCAGGGGCAAGCGGTACTACTGCTCCGTTGGAGCGGTACTAGCGCACCAGGGCGGATGTAAAAAATTACATCCGTGCCTACTACCGCAGAGGTAGAGGTCATGCCAGGGGCAAGCGGTACTACCGTCCTTTGGAGCAGTACTACCGCGGTGACCTGCGGTACTACCGCAACCACGAGCGGTACTACCGCAGGCCCGTGCGGTACTACCGCACCCTGGGGCGGTACTACCGCTGGCCACTGAACTCAAACACTTCAAAGGCATTCCTTTTTGGACACACAGAGAGAGAGAGAGAGATAACGGGTTGGGGCTCCACTGAAGAGAGGGAAAGACGGGCAAAGGATAAATGTGCACATGTTGATTCCACCCACACCTTTCCGATGCGTACCCCCTCTTGATAGTACGGCTTTCCTACGAATCAAATCCACCGAAAAGAAATGTAAAGAACAACCGTCTTCGAGAGATTCCGAGGGGCACTGAATCGTCTTGTGGCTAGACCTGATTTATCTGAAAAGCTCAACGCACACGATTAGTCCACAAACATATTGTCATCAATCACCAAAACCACTTAGGGAGAAATATGCCCTTACAATCTCCCCCTTTTTGGTGGATTAATGACAATATGGGATTTGCACAAAAGGATATATAAATAGTATTTGCAACCTCAAGACCTACAAAATATAGAACGGCTCCCCCTAGATGTGTGCACACTTTAGATATGCTTTGGACTGCATGGCACACACACTAGGATCAACACAACCCTATATTTTATAGGCAATGTAATCTTTGCTACCGAATGAACGACACTGAGTATGGGAACTAGATATAGCGAGTGAGTATAAAGATAATGGAACTACATGGACAGCCTCACTAGCTACGTGAACATACGAGACGATAATAACGGAGAGGAGATAGCATATGTCTCACACCATACGATAAAGAGAATCACCAGTTCACACACACAAAGACGACATAAGGTAGGGTTCAATGAAAGCAAAGAGACGATGAAAAGGCAAATGCAAACACAACAAATCCTACACTCTCTCCCCCTTTGGCATCAAGACGCCAAAAAGGCAGAGAGGACACCTAACACCTAGGTGGTAGCTCCCAGGAAGAACGCTCAGGCATCGGGCTCCTCGGAACCATCGGAAGCATCGGAAGCAGCTGGAACAGACTCCGTATCTGAATCATCCCACTGATACTGCTGGTTAGCCATCCAGGTGGCCTCAGGGGTGATGTCCTGCTCAGACCCAGTCGAGATGTGCTCGCCAAGCTTCCTGAGGATGCGCTTGTCACGCTGGCAACTCTCCTTCTGAGCAACATGAGCCTGATACTGACCCTTGGCCTGCATGCAGAACAAGGCCTTCATCTTGATAGAAAGCTTCTTGGCCCAAGATGGCTCAGAAGTGGGGGGCACATAGGACTCGGAACTAGTATCAGCCTCCTCGTCGAATTCATCCTCATCGACCTCCATGCGGGCAGATGGTGGCTTGGTGGAAGTGTTGGCCCACTTGTCCTTCAAACGCAGACGGATGGGCACATGAAGAAATGTGTGCACTGGCAAGTCCTGACCAGGGAAGGTCTTGTCCCAAGTATGCTGAATCAGGAGGAACAAGTATGGCCCATAAATGGGGACCTTCCGATGAAAGATGGTTGTGCGAAGTTCAGACCACATCACATGAGACACATCCAGAACGCCAATGGGCCCATTCCTCCCTTTTTCACAGAGCAGCAGCATATCCACCAAGTATGAGTGAACCTTGTCTTTGTCTCCCATGCGAGGAAACAAGGTGTTATGGAAGATCCGGTGCATGACATCCAAGAAGGGGTTGAGCACAGGGACTTGCTCACCAGATCGAAGGGTCTTCAGAATGTGGTAGGGCACGAGCCGGTCCTTATCGGCTGCCTGAGGGTTGCCGTGAGGGCACAGACCAAGTGGCGTATCAAGCCCAGCATCAGGAACATGAAGCAGTCCCATGAAATCCGACCAAGTGGCAATAAGTTGCTCTCCACAGGTCGTCCATGTCATAGTTCGTGCCTCATCAGAGTGAAAGTGCACTGAGGCGTAGAACTGTCCGACAAGCTCTGGATCGAAGTCAAGGTTGAAGGAGATGATGTCTGCAATAGCCAGCTGGTCCACCAACTCAAGAGCCTCACCAAAGTATTTCAGATCCTTCCTCATGTGTTCCAGATCAATGGATTGGACCGGAACATATAGATTCTTCTTGCCCTTGATCACATTTGCATGAATGAGAAATTGCTGCTTGGACCAGAACAATCCAAAGGCCTGAGAGGATACCCTTGGTTTGTCATAGGGGTTGATCACCCGACGTTGCAGGAATTCAGCTTGAGGCATGTTGTCATAGTTCTCAACGACTGGCTTCAGCTTGGTGGCAGTCCTCTTGAAGCATTGGGATGGACGGGAGCCTTCAGGAACATCTGGATTGCGGAGCCTCTTGGAACTGGTGTCGCGTGATGGATTGGAACGGCGCGAAGCGGAGCTGGAACCACCACCTAGTACACACAACGCAAACACAGCGATAAACGAGAGAATAAGGCAAATGAAAGCACAATCACAAAAACCATTTAGAAGCAAGAATGGACAGGACAAAACGAGGAAATTGTGGAACGAGAGGAGTAGCACAGGATTCCTGCGGAAGTAAAATTTTACAACCGCTCCAGACGCGATAGTACCGCTAGGGCGGTAGTACCGTGGATGGGGCGGTAGTACCGCCCTGGTCGCGGAAGTAAAAAAATAGTTCCGCCCCAGCGTGGTAGTACCGTGATGAAGGCGGAAGTAGAATTTTACTTTCGCTCTAGCGGTAGTACCGTGAATCCACGGTAGTACCGCACAGAACGAATCTGCACAAACCCACGAAACAATCTCATGATACTCCACTAAATCCAGAACTACTCCGTTTAATCCGATCAATGCGCACTTCTAACCAAACTAGCCCTAGAAACACATCTCCTCGTGCTTAGATTGGATGAAAAGAGAGCTCTAACACCTCATATGGCTCCAAAAACCTAGATGCAAAAGAAGAGATGCAAAACACGAAGGGATTGGGGAAATACCGGTGTCCATAGCAAGAGGATGGCGAGGGGAACAATCCCACCAGAGCAAAAACGAATCCGGTGGCCGGAGGAGAAGATCCGGCGATGAGATCGGCAGCCGTTTGAGGAGAGGAGAGAGAGAGGTGAGAGGAGAAGAGGAAACTGAGGTATGGGGGAGATGGAATAACCCCCTGCCCCGCTCTTAACCCCCCCACGTGCTCGTCGTTGCGGTAGTACCGCTGGTCATCGCGGTAGTACCGCTCGTCGGGCGGAAGTAATTTTTTTACTTCCACGCGTCGAGCGGTAGTATCGCTCCAGCGGTAGTATCGTGCTGCAGTCTCAGTCTCGGAGAAAAACACAAAGATCAAGCATACGCGAAAAGAAAGACAATATCTGGTAAAATTTCCAGACTCCGCATGACAAGATAAGAAGAGTGATGCTCCAACGGAGACGAGAAGAGGGCGGTGGCCCTAGAGCCACCTATGTTTGAGTCAGGAGGTATGGCACCGCGAAGAATTATCCTTGGGCCCATGACCAAGACTCGTCTATGAAGCACCGTGACCATCACAAATGGCAAGTGATAGACTTTTGATTAATTTATGCATAATAGGAGGAGGAATAGTTCATTGAGAGAACTAGACTCCCCTTAAATCCATGCCTGCATCTAGGCAAGACATAATGAGAAGTGTGGGGAGGTGTGCACTAAGTCAATCTACATTGCTCGAATCAATGATATTTAGCTCATGCCTTAACTCGCGAAATCTTGCTTCATCCAAAAGCTTCGTGAAGATATCTTCAAGTTGCTCATTAGTGCTCAAATGAATAAGATCAATGTCTCCCTGCTTGACGTGTTCCCGAAGAAAGTGACGACATATATCAATATGCTTCGTCTTGCAATGTTGAACTGGGTTGTTGGAGATCATGATAGCACTTTCATTATCATAATAAAGAGGCACTTTGTCACAATGGACACCGTAATCCTTTAAAGTTTGCCTCATCCAAAGAATCTGAGCATAACAACTGGCAGCAGCTACATACTTGGCCTCGGTGGACGAGAGAGAAACACAGTTTTGTTTCTTTGAAGACCAACTTACCAAAGACCGAGCAAGAAATTGGCAGCCTCCGAAAGTGGACTTTCTATCCACACGGTCTCCCGCCCAATCTGAGTCAGTATATCCAACAAGATCAAATGAAGCCCCCTTGAGATACCATAAGCCAAAGTTTGGGGTATGAGCCAAATATCGAAAGATTCGCTTGACAGCCACATGGTGACTCTCCTTAGGTGCGGATTGAAATCGTGCACAAATACCCACTCTTAACATGATATCTGGTCTAGATGCACAAAGGTAAAGCAAAGATCCTATCATGGAGCGATATACTTTTTGATCCACTGCTTTACCATTGGGATTATGTTCAAGATGGCATTTGAGTGGCATGGGAGTGTTGGCCTTGGGAGGATTGAGCTCATCCATCTTGAACCTCTTTAGCATGTCTTGGGTGTATTTGGCTTGATTGATGAAGGTACCTTGACTTTGTTGCTTGAATTCAAAGCCAAGGAAGTACTTCAACTCTCCCATCATAGACATCTCAAACTTTTTTGTCATCAAAGTGGCGAATTCTTCATTGAAAGCTTTATTAGGAGAACCAAAAATGATGTCATCAACATATAGTTGGCATATGAACAAGTTCCCATTGACCCTCTTAGTAAAAAGAGTGGGGTCGATTTTCCCAATTTCAAACCCACGGTCTTGCAACATCTCGGTAAGGTGCTCATACCACGCACGTGGGGCTTGTTTAAGGCCATAGAGAGCCTTATCGAGAACGTATACATGATTGGGGAACTTGGGATCCTCAAACCCCGGGGGTTGCTTGACATACACCAACTCCTTAAGAGGACCATTAAGAAAAGCACTCTTGACATACATTTGATATAATTTAAAATTATGATGAGAGGCATATGCAAGTAACATGCGAATGGATTCAATACGAGCAACAGGAGCAAAAGTTTCACCGTAGTCGATACCCTCGACTTGGGAGTATCCTTGTGCTACCAGTCGTGCCTTGTTGCGAATGACAATACCGTTCGCATCTTGCTTGTTTTTGAAGATCCATTTTGTTCCAATAACATTGTGATTCTCCTTAGGTCTTGGCACCAATCGCCACACTTGGTTGTGCTCGAAGTTGTTGAGTTCATCGTGTATGGCTTCAACCCACTCCATATCCTCGAGCGCATCTTGAACCTTAAGGGGCTCAATGCAAGAAACAAACGCGTGATGTTCACAAAAGTTTGTTAATTGTTTACGAGTGGTTACCCCCCTTTTCAAGTCACCGTAGATGTTCTCCAACACATGTTGTCTGATTCTGAGCTTGTTGGCATTCTTGGTGGCTTTCTTGGCAGCCTATCTCTCTAAGAATTCTTCGATGGAAGGTTGAGGGACAACAAATTGTTACTCATCATCTTGATGATCTTGACCGCCTTCTTGAGCTTGCTCATGATCTTGAAGAAGATCTTGATCTTGAGATTGCTCAAAGGCGGGAACTTGATCTTGGGAAACACTTGGTGAAACACCATCTTCAGTGGATTGATCTTGATCAAGTGGTAGAGGACCTTCTGTTGGTTCATCGGAAGCGTGTGGGTCATGCGTCGGTGATGGTTCCACTTGAGTGGAACATTGTCCTTCTCCTTCGGCCACAAGGGGTTCCTCAATGGGTAGGAAGTATCCCACACCCATTCTTATTATGGCTTGAGGAGGAATTTCATCACCTATATCACAAAGACCACTTTGCTCCACTTGGGAGCCATTATTTTCATCAAACTCTACGTTACACGTCTCCTCAATGAGTCCCGTGGACTTGTTGAGGACACGGTAAGCATGAGAGTTTGTAGCATAACCAACAAATATGCCCTCATGGGCTTTAGATTCAAATTTAGACAAACGAGCACCTTTCTTGAGAATGAAACACTTACAGCCAAACACCCGGAAGTATGCGAGGTTGGGCTTGTTCCCGGTAAGAATCTCATATGGGGTCTTGCTCAACCCTTTGCGAAGATAGAGTCGGTTAGATGCATGACACGCTGTGTTTATGGCTTCGGCCCAAAAGTTGTACGGAGATTTAAACTCCACCATCATGGTTCTTGCCACATCAATCAACGTCCTGTTCTTTCTCTCCGCAACTCCATTTTGTTGAGGGGTGTAAGGTGTGGAATATTGATGCTTGATCCCTTCGTCACTGAGAAACTCATTCAGGGTGTAGTTCTTGAACTCGGTGCCGTTGTCACTTCTGATCAGCAGAATCTTTGCATCATGTTGGCGTTGGACTTCATTTGCAAAGTCGATGACGGTCTGTTGAGTCTCACTCTTCTTCTTGAAGAAATAAACCCAATTATATCTTGAGTAATCATCCACAATCACCAAGCAATATTTTCTCCCACCAAGACTGTCATAAGATGGAGGACCAAAAAGATCCATGTGGAGGAGCTCTAAGGTCCTCTTAGAGTATATTGTAGTGGTTGGGCGATGAGCCTTCTCGTGAAGTTTTCCTTCGATACTTGCACTGCAAGCACGATCTTTGAAAAAGCTCACATTTGTTAGTCCACGGATGTGATCCCCTTTGAGGAGACTTTGCAAAGATCTCATATTGACATGGGCTAGCCGGCGATGCCAAAGCCACCCCACATCAACTTTAGCCATTAAGCATGTCGCGGTCTTAGTGGGTTGCTCCGAGAAGTTCACCACATAGAGACCGTTCTCGACATACCCAACATAAGCTACTTCAAGAGTCTTGCTCCACAAAAGGGTCATAGGGTCAATACTAAAGAAAGTACTAAAACCCATGGTTGCAAGTTGATAAACTGATAGTAGATTGTATGCGATGGTTTCAACAAGCATGACATTCTTTATGGTGAGTTCCGGAGAGATTACCACCTTACCCAGACCCAAAACCTTTGACGTTCCATCATCACCAAACGAGACTTGGGTGGCCATAGATGTGTCCGGATGAACGTCCACCACCAAGTCCTTGCTTCCGATCATATGATTTTGTCGCTCCACTATCGAGCAACCATGACGTTCCCCCGGAAGCAAACCCCTACAAGAGATCAATGTTTGGTTTTAGGTACCCATTCTTTAATGGGTCCTTTCATGTTAGCAACAAGGGTCTTAGGAACCCAAATACACCATTCAATGTACTCATAAGAAGGACCAACAAATTTGGCATAAACATGCCCATCACTAGCACGACATAACACATAAGAGGGGTTAAAGTCGCCAGTCTTGTTGGGTTGGATATTCTTGCTCTTGCCCTTCTTGTCATTTTCCAACGTAGCTTGGCTTTTCTTTTCCTCATGAGGACCTTCACCAGTTCTTACAAAGGTTTGCTTGAGTGATGGTGCTTCCTTGGTGTTAGCCTTCTTCTTCTCATTTATTTTGGGGACAAACCCCAGACCTTCTTTTGCCACAACTTCCTTCTGAGAAGTCAAAAGTTCATTAAGAGTCTTCTCACCTTGGATGCATGTTACCAGACCCTTCTTAAGCTGTCCCTTGAGCATGGAATTCTCCTCCACAATATGTGCATGCTCACAACAGGGGTTAGTAGCAGATGCATTATCAATCAACACAAAAGGAGGACATGTGGCAATTTCCTTAGTGAGTTTCACTTGTAGTCTATCATGTGACTCCTTAAGCGAGGTATGAGCACACGTCAATGCCTTGTGAGCATTGACAAGAGTGTCAAGCTCAACCTTGAGACGATCACGATCCACCCCAAGTGAAACATTCTCAGACTTGAGAGCACGATTAAGAACAATGGCATGATCATATTCTTTATGTAACTTAGTAAGATCAACATTTTGTGACTCCTCAAGAGTCATACGAAGACCTTGCTCTTCCTCAAGAGCGATAGAAAGATCAGCAATCTCATTAGCATACTCACGACTATGACTTCTTAGTTCCTCAAGACACTCTTCTTGAGACTCAATAGTGTCATGGGCCTCGCCAAGTTGTTCCAAGAGAGCAACAAAGTGCTTCTTGGACTCTCCCTTTAGTTTGGCCAAGAATTTGTCAAACTCATTCTTATCTTCTTTTCCTTCCTCAAATTCATTCATTTTATCTAAGGATGAAGTGGAAAAAATGGAAGCTTTAATGTTTGAGGTAATGACGTTGGAGGTTACCTTAGAGATACCTTTAGCCATGAGGCACCTTGCGATGATGTTCTCATTGGGGGCGTCGAAGAGCGATGCCTTCGTTGGGGTAGAAGAAGCAATTGCCACGGATGCCATTGCCATTCCTTCACCGCTTGTGTCTTCATCATCAACATCATCATCTGAAGCATACTCTTCTTGAGAGACCAACACCTTGTGGGGAGCCTTCTTGACAAAGTTGGTTTTGTATGGGAGGACTTGGCTTTATCCTTGCGAATGAGTTTGCCACCATTGTCTTCCCTCTTCTCATATGGACACTCCGCCACAAAGTGATTTACATTACCACAGTTGTAGCAAGTTCTCACACGTTGCTTTCCCTTTGACCCATTTGAGTTGTTCTTGGAGAAGTTTGGCCTTGAGTTTCTCTTGCTGCCCCAAAATTGTCTGGACGCAAGAGCCATGTGCTCATGATATGCATATTTGGTGTCCTCGGGGCAAACTTCTTCTTCTTCATCTTCTTCCTCTTGACTAACCTTGGCCTTCAATGCAAGATTGGGAGAAGACTTTCTCGACCGTTGAACGCGGGCTAGAGCATTGTCGGCTGTCATGTTGAGGATGTTCATTGCGATAAATTCATCCAACACATCTCCAGATGATAAGGTGTGAAAGTCTGGCCTTTGTCAAATGACAACGGACATGGCCTTGTTGTAGGGCATGATAGCCTTCAGGAACTTGCGCTTGATCCAAGTATCATCCACATCCTTGCTCCCATGATCCTAGAGGGAAACATCAAGAGCAGTCACCCTTCTATATAGCTCACGCGGTTCTTCATCCTCTATCATCACAAACTCATATGACTGATCAAGAACAACTTCATAGTTTAACTGTTGAATGCTTGAGCTGCCCTTGTACATGGAGATGATGTGTTCCCAACATTCTTTAGCAATGGTGAAAGGCCACAGGTGAGGTAGATCTTCAGGAGGAATCGCAGCTTGGAGTATGAACAAGGCGGACGAATTCAACTGCTTATCCGCTTGTTCTCTTGGAGTAAGATTGCGTGGATCATGAGGATAGTATCCTTCTTCAATGACTCTCATGAGATTAATTGAGTTGTGATCTAAATGAGACTTGATACTGAAAACCCAGTTAGCAAAATCATTCTTAACAAGTTTAGGAGGAGGACCGAGATTAACTATATGAGATGGGTGCACCGGTCCTCCATAAACCACGAGAGGGGGCACAGAGGCAAATCTCCCCAACCCGTTAACTCTTTGAGCATGATTATCTCTGTCGGAATTAGCCCCCTCCTTATCGGAGCTGGCATCCGATGACGAGTTAGTGGGTTTGACCACTTGGCCCGCATCGGTAGACAATTTAAGAGTACTAAGAAAATCTTTAAACATGGATTGAACCTCGGTAGCCATGGAGGATTTGAGGAAGGTCAAAGCCTCGTTCAAATCCTCGCGTGAGACCGTGTTCACACCCATGGCCTCGGGAAGTTCTCCCAACCGAGCCTCGTCGTCAACCATACTCTTCGGATGGTGAAACCCTTAATTAAAGAGACGTAGCTCAGATACCAATTGAAAGGATCGATATGGTTGACTAGAGGGGGGGTGAATAGGCAACAACCAATTTTTAGCTTTTCTTTAACATTAAAGGTTAAGCAACAAATAGGTTAACTAGATATGCAACTAGGTGACATGCCTATATGATGCTACTCGATACAAAAGCACAAACTGTAGGGTAACGCAGTAGAAAACAAAAAATTTCCGACCTACGCACCAGCCCAGGACCACTATTAAGACTGCATACAAGGTTTGATCTTTTCGTTACCGACTCGTAGCGCAGCGGAAGTAGAGTCGATGACGATCGGCGGTGCAGATCCCCGCAGCTAGGATTTACAACCTCCCAACCGCGAGGATGTATACCCTCATCTGCCCCGCGGACAGCCCTCCGGGAGGCGGTCGGACAGTCCCCCGAACGGTGTCGCGGACAGCCCTTCGGGAGGACCTCCGAAGCTCGGACTGTCACTCGGACAGCCCTTCGGGAGGACCTCCAAAACTCGGACGGTCACATTGGCAGCCCTTCGGGAGGCACTCTCGAACTAAGACCGAAACTACAATCTCTCTACAGAGTTGCACACATACGGTGTCATCTATCCAGCAAGGCTTCGCCGTCCAGAACTAGTTCCTGCCGGAACCCAGACAACCTTTCGGCTCTACGAAACTATGTCGCTGGGAGGGAGAGAGAGAGCTTGCAAAGCAAAGCATGTGTATGAGAGCACAAGGATGAAGAAATGGCAGCCCACATCTCCTCTATTTATAGGAAAACCAAGGGGTAGGGTGGTTTTACAATAAAACCCAAAATGCACATGAATGAAGTCCTTCCACAAGGGCATAAAAGTGAAACCAAGGAACAAGAGGGACTCCATGAAGGAGTCCACCATGTGGCCGGCCACACCCTCATGTGGGGCCCCAAAAATGGCTCCAATCCATCCATGTCATCCCCAAGATCTTTTGGAGCAAAGCCCCAAAAGGTGGCTTTCCATAAAGTAGTCCAAAAAGCACTTTCACTATTCACGGCGACATTTTTCAGCGTCCGCTCGAACTGAAAATATTTATGTGGGCTTAGAAAAATTCTAGTACCCCACTAAAATAATTTTCAATGCGATCCGGAACAATTCCGGAATAGTGATTTTCATCTGCGAAAATTATCTAAAGCAGTTCCGGAGCTCCGGAACATTTCCGGTTATTCTTCCGGAAAATTCCCAGAAGTTTCCAGAATGATTCTGGCACCCTCCAAGAATTATTAGGCATGTGCCGAAACCAATTTGACTTAATGGTATCCCTTGAAACAACTTTTCAATTTCACCGAAACTGTTCCGGTGACCTGTCTACCGAACTTTTCCACTGTCCGAAACTTTTCGGGTGTCCGAAACTTTACGGTGATTTTCTCTCAGACTCCCTGTCTAGTATTCAACAGATAGATGACCCTTAAGCGTGTGACCCTATAGGTTCGGTGAAGCATAGACATGATCCGGAACCCCTTCCGATCAATGATCAACATCGGAGCCATGGACACCCATATCGATCCCTATACCCACACGAATAAATATTCGAGTGAACCTCCAGTTGTCGTGTGCTATTCCTGTTGCTTCGCGATATGTTACAAATACCCGAGGTGAGACATGTTGGCATCCTCGTGGATCAACAACTTGTCCACTATGTCAGTTACCTCGTTAACGGTATTGTTCTCTTTTCTCGTTCCCGTGTTCCGGCATCCCCGTGATCAAATCACAAAGTGTCTGGCCAGACGATGATGGATACCGTAGCACCGAGAGGGCCCAGAGATATCTCTCCATCGTCGGAGGAGCAAATCCCAATCTTGAGCTATCAAGTTACTTCACATACTTTTCCATGAACCCGTAAGCCGCCGTAATAGCCACCCATTTACGGATGACATTTAACAAACCCCAAAGTTCATGAAGCAAGCATGAAGAAACTCGATACTCTCATGGTATAAGGAATTATGCAAACATTAACTTCTCTGTGTTATTAACCATTAACTTATGACGAATGTATCTCATAGCATAACATCAATTCGGGTCGATTCAACACAAACGTTCTTCTAACATTATGCCCTCAAAATTGCCGGCATAGCCATGCCCATGATCAGGAAAACAAGATCATCATGCAATACTTGAGCCAGTCTTAGAGGCCAGACTAGGAATACATTTTACCGTTTATTATCCCACACGTGCACATGAGTTTCCCTCCAAGCCTCGTTTTATTTGTAGACTCGAGAATCATTGCAGTTATAGCATGGAACATAAACATAATTATGAACAGGGAGATAATCAAAAACATTTATTATTGCCTCTAGGGCATATCTCCTACAGACTCCCACTTGCACTAGAGTCAATAATCTAGTCAATGCTAATGCACTTTACACCTATGGCATACTGGTGTAAAATATGCTTCTCTTGTGGTATAGCCTGATGTCCAATGGATCTGACAACTTCAGCTCCGTGTGGAACATTGCATATCCTCGTGTTTTCACGCTATCAAAAAATTCGTATTTTATGTGACATGGCTTTGCATAGGTGTGAATCATTGGTCGAAACCTGATTCCTCAGGCTGAGCTATGGAGCAACTATCTGCAATAGTGTCTCATAGACCAAAGCCATCTTGGAACCATACTAAGTTCATGAATGAACTATATGATTCAACAACTTCTTTGTCGCTTCCAAAGCGTCAACATACTTAGCCTTTGTTATAGGATTCGCCACAGTATCTTGTTTGGAACAATTTCCAACTACCGTGCCACCATATTGTGTATCACACAAAAACCTCAATTAAATTGAAAATCACATGGAGAAATGGTGGAGACTGTATCGATGTAACATATTACACCGAACTCTTCATGATTTCTGCTTGCGAGAAAACATGTCACCACTACTACTCTAGTACTCAGTGACATCTTTCACTGTGGTCCTATGATCAGTACTTTGATCACTTTGGTTATCCATACTCGCAACAACTTTGGAGTATCGGACATATCTGGTGGTTTTACATACCATGGAATACATGATTAATCCAAACACAAGAGTGTGTGGAATCTCCATCATGTATTTCACTCATCAGTGTTTTGGGACACTAAGTCTTGCAAAAACTCTTTCCATGTGACTTCGGCAAGAATCACTCCTTGGCGTTTTAAATGCTAAAAGGCTTTAGCACCTTGTCAATATGTATTCATTGCTTAGCCCCATTAGGTAAATCTATCTCCATAGATCATCATGCCTAATATTGAGGCTATTTAGCCTAAGCACTTCATCGAAAAAACTATTTTTCAATGAAGTCCTAATTCGTGTCAAGAAATTTATTTCCAATTAACAATGTGTCAAGTACACAAGGTTTTTAGAAATAGTATTATGCTCCCACTTACTTTCTTGAATCACAAGCATCTTCGATACCATTTGATGAAGTCAAACTCCTTTGACCATTCCATCAAAAATGAAGATTCCAACTCCGCTTTGCTCTCTTCTGTCCATCGCTGGAACTCTGAAGTTTACATACTTACTAGCATCCTCTGGATCGACAAATTACTTTGGACTGTATCACATACAAGTCCTAGGTTTCATTTCCATCAGATGGAAATCCTTTTGTCATCCATGTTTGATATCTCATGATTGATATATGTATTAATTGCTAGTTCAACCCGAACCGACCTTAAGCATCGCTACGGTGAAACAACCTCATCGTAGTCAACTCCTTGAACTTGTTATTTCAACAAGTCGAGCTTTATGGATAAAACATTTTTATCCCTACCAGTTTTTAGTTCCATAAATATTCGTTGGACTCTAAGTCGTCTGAAAGGTGTATCAAGGTTTTAATCTTGAATCACTTATATGGAAACTATCTCAGATTGTACTGGCATTTAGCCAATCCCGGAGTCAGGGCCCATCAACGCTTCCTTGTGTATTGTATACTGTTGTCCAACAACAATATCTCATTTGCGCACCTGATAGGTTTGCATGAGCTTTGCCTACGTGGTTCAGCTACACGTTCAACTGAAATCCATACATTTTATTGTAGAGACTTACGTATCAGTCATAGTAGGAAACAACAGATTCACTTCCAAGGTTTCTTTCCTTTGAACTGATGACGAAGATACTGGTTATCTCGTCGAGTTGCACTGTCCTCCCACTCACCTTTTGTAAGAACTATTCTCTTTAAAAGCATACCATTTTGTGGCAAAACCCTTTGCCTCGGTATAGTGGTGGGGGAATACCCAATGACTTGGGATAACCATACAAAATAGCACTTGTCTGATTTGGAATGGGTTTGTAACCTTTTACACAAGCCCCATATTCCAAATGTTAAGAAAAGATATAACATGGTTGGGCATACCATACCATAGCGTCATTTCAACAGGCCTGATGGATCTCTTTTTAGTGTAAAAGCCACAGTCTCTAAAGCATCACTCTATAAAAGGGATAATGGCAAATCTATTTATGTCATCTTTGATCTTACCATGTCATAAATGGTTTGATAGAAACACTGGTTGAAAGAGTTGGAACTTCTTTTTTCTAACTTGCAATTATAGATATAGAACTAATTTTTTCTAATTAATTTCTCGTTTAAATTTTGAAAATTCTTTCAATACAATGAAAAAAAATCCAAAAGGGTTTCTATTTAATGATGAAATTAAAATGAAGTTAAGCTCGTTGCTTTTTATTTTACCAGAATTGGAGCCAGGCTCTATCCATTTATTGACTAGACCCAGAAAATCGTAATTTTGGATTCCATTCAAAAAAGATTGATTTTATTACGACATGCTATTTTTTCCATTCATTACCTTTGAGGATCAGTCGTGGTCTTCTAGACTCTACCAAGAGTCTGGACGAATTTGTTGTTTCATCCAAATGTGTAAAAGATCATAGTCGCACTTAAAAGCCGAGTACTCTACCATTGAGTTAGCAACCCAGATAAAAAAAGGATCTTAGATACGATCGAAATCCAAAAATCAATGGAATTACACCGCGCGCTTCTGTCAAAACATTGAACTAGCAAGACATCAAAAGAAAGATTTTATCGACCATGAAAAACACTCAAATGGCAAAACGAACAGGTCCGGTTAAATTCCACTAAAGTTAAAAAAAGAGCGACCCTAATCACGATGGCCAAATTCTCCTTTTTTCACAGACTTTCCACTTGAAGTGGTGTTCCGGGAGGTGCAAGTTATGAAACTCTTTTCACAACTCATCAGACAATCGCTAAACTTGTAACTCAAATATTCCTTTCCGCAATCAAATTGCAGAAACATATTTTTCTTGGTACAGTAACTTCTACTTCATTTTTGAAAACCTTTTGAATGAGTTCAAAAGATCCAGACTTACGTCTCATCAAGTAAATATCCATATATCTACTTGAGTCATTTTTGAAGGTAGACAAATCCACTGTTTGCAACAACATTTATTTGACTACACACATCATAATGTATGATTACCAATAAGTTCTTTGCTCGTTCCTTATGGCCTGTGAACAGTATTTTAGTTAGTTCACCTTTTGGAGGAAAGTCACAAGTGTCAGATGATTCAAAATCAAACGACTTCAAAATCCATCATAATGGAATTTTCCATGCGGGTTTCTCCAATGTGACCAAATGCAGTGCCACACATATGTGGTATTCTTTTAGTCTTGCGACATTTAGCGTCAGTGTTATGGATGTATCATATTTCCATCAATATTCATAACATATATCTCATCTAGGATGGAATCATGGCCCTTCATGTTATTCATAATACTGAACAACAATTGTTGTTTTTATGAACAAATCTTTTGCAACAAACATTGTGCAATGGGCTAGAGTGTATGAAACTCTAAAATGAATTATGAAAGTAAACCCAGAGGTAATGTATTATTATCAATATTCATAACATACGTCTCAGTCATGATGAAAGTATGGCCCTTATGTTATTCATAACACCGAACATGAAAAGTTCTCTTATGAACAACCTTCTTGCAAGATACCTTATGCAAAGGGCTAGAGTGTTTGAAACTCTAAAATGAATTATGAAACATAATACATAGGGAATACACCGATGGAAGGCATAGTAACATTTACTATGTTCCCTACGTGTATCTAAACCTCATTCCTGGCTAGTCTTTCAGGCCATAGTAGTTCTTACATCGAGTCGCAACAGAATGCAATCGAGCGGGTATCTTTGTGACCAACTCACAATAACCAAGAATTAGTGATTAACATGTTTAACCATAATTCCCAAGAACTATATCTTTGACCAGCCTTCTATACATCAAAAACTTGTATGACATTCATACATGAGCTGGATATTCCAGTCTTCTTTCCTTTTGCCATTATATTTCTAACAGTTTAACTTTTCAGTATTTCTCCTACTCTCAGAAGAAGCACCCAACTTAAGAGTGGCATTAGCCCCGGACTTCCTAGGCGTGAAAGTCTTACTAACACCCTTCAGACACTTCCTTTCTCTTTAAGTTGTTGTTTTATTCACCTTTCATCATATGACAGGCGTTCTCCTGGATCCCTCTCCTATCAGTCTAATGCATAGTAAACTCTTTTACTAATAGTTTGCAAACAAACATTGCTTTGGATATCTCATATCTTTTAGCTTTTGTCTGTCTCTGAAAATAACTTTCAGATTCCATGAATATCATATAACTATTCGAAGTTTCGAAGTTTCGGTCTCATGGAAGCAAACGTATTTGACTTGACCGTAACGTAATTTTAGCTTTTTGGATCGAAGGACGAGAGTCATATCATCCATAGCATTAGTGGGAGAATACCGAAAACATGCGATAGGACAAGTCCTTCTTGGCACTCTTGAGGACAATCCTCACATTACGTTACCAACCGTAAAGTTTTAACCAGATATTTAACAGCTATTCAATTTTAATAGGGAAGGTGGAAACGCGAGCCATTATTCTACAACTATTTTGCAAACCACACTTAGACAGTGTTCAAAATAAGTTGCACTGAGAATTAAAACAAGTTAATTCTATAGTGCGCTCCCACTCAAATCAATATCTCTCATAATTGATTGTGAGTGATTCAAGATCCAAATTACAATTCAACGCCAAGGATGTATCCATCTCAAGTGACGAGAATTGCAATCGGTAGGCCAACTTGCCAATCACATCTCTATGTGACTCTTGTTCATCTTTCGATGCGTGTGTTCCGAGCTCATGACTTTCATGCCTGAACGTCAAGACAACCAAGTGATCTCGCAGCGAGGTCTCAACTCACCCGCCTCACACTTCTCTAACCGTTCGTACCCATGTAACCATGTGATACCCCGAAGAGATGGGTGCCGTGACGGTGCTACACTTGGGAGAACACTAACTACTTGATATTCTAAGTGAGAGATCACCCTAATAAAAAGCGACTACCGCACAATCAAGAAGGGTGCATCAAGAGGGGTAAACATCTCAGGCAATTCATAATTAGCATGACATGGTATAGCCCCTTGTGACGGAGAAGTCAAGTATTTCTTCGTCTTCGGCATTCGCATCGGTGTTCACCTTTGCGAAGATTGCCACCACCTTTTTGATGCACCAAATAATATTGCTATCTCTATAGCTTAATAAAATAAGTGCATTACATAAGGTTGACACGCAGGTCATTAAAGTGCAATCATATGGCTCCAGCCATCATGCCGAATCATGACATGCAGGTCATGTTAATCAATTTACATCATATTGTCATATCATACATAATCAAATTATTATGAACACTGCTATACCACATCACATGCACATGCAAACCATCCCGCGAAACCAAGTTAGACGCCTCTAATCAATCCATGCAAAAACTTGTTTTTCGTGGCTTCTAAGGTTTCGAAACAAACCGAAGCTACCAACGTCCATCATCAAGTATGATAATTCAAGTTGCTAGATTAACAATCCAGGGTGTATGAAACACAAGATAATAAAATCTCGAGCCCCATACTAAACTTCGTCATAAGCGTGACCCCCGTGCAGATCACATCTGCATTGCCCTTTCGTCTGCGAAACATCCATCTTTCTCAACTATGGTGGAACCCAAAGAACTGTTAGCACTTCGTTGATCTATCAATCAGCATACTCAGGAGCAGCATGAAAGGATCGCGGATTGCCAGAACTTTGTGAGATTCCACCATTCCGTTAAGATCAGGACTACGCAAATTCCAGGGAAGCAATAAGAACATCGGGTTACAGATTTCATCTGCTACCCGCACAAATAATTTTCAGTAATAGATCTCATCTACTACCTAATTATATTATGCAACACCCATACATCTCCATGTATTCTAGATCGCAACCTGGATATACGCATAGCACGGCTCTTGATGCCACTGCAGGGTAACGCAGCAGAAAACAAAAAAAATTCCGACCTACGCACCAGCCCAGGACCACTATGAAGACTGCATACAAGGTTTGATCTTTTCGTTACTGACTCGTAGCGCAGCGGAAGTAGAGTCGATGACGATCGGCGGTGCAGATCCCCGCAGCTAGGATTTACAACCTCCCAACCGCGAGGATGTATACCCTCATCTGCCCCACGGACAGCCCTCCGGGAGGCGGTCGGACAGTCCCCCGAACGGTGTCGCGGACAGCCCTTCGGGAGGACCTCCAAAGCTCGGACTGTCACTCGGACAGCCCTTCGGGAGGACCTCCAAAACTCGGACGGTCACATTGGCAGCCCTTCGGGAGGCACTCTCGAACTAAGACCGAAACTACAATCTCTCTACAGAGTTGCACACATACGGTGTCATCTATCCGGCAGGGCTTCGCCGTCCAGAACTAGTTCCTGCCGGAACCCAGACAGCCTTTCGGCTCTATGAAACTATTTCGCTGGGAGGGAGAGAGAGAGCTTACAAAGCAAAGCATGTGTATGAGAGCACAAGGATGAAGAAATGGCAGCCCACATCTCCTCTATTTATAGGAAAACCAAGGGGTAGGGTGGTTTTACAATAAAACCCAAAATGCACATGAATGAAGTCCTTCCACAAGGGCATAAAAGTGAAACCAAGGAACAAGAGGGACTCCATGAAGGAGTCCACCATGTGGCCGGCCACACCCTCATGTGGGGCCCCAAAAATGGCTCCAATCCATCCATGTCATCCCCAAGATCTTTTGGAGCAAAGCCCCAAAAGGTGGCTTTCCATAAAGTAGTCCAAAAAGCACTTTCACTATTCACGGCGACATTTTTCAGCGTCCGCTCGAACTGAAAATATTTATGTGGGCTTAGAACAATTCTAGTACCCCACTAAAATAATTTTCAATGCGATCCGGAACAATTCCGGAATAGTGATTTTCATCTGCGAAAATTATCTGAAGCAGTTCCGGAGCTCCGGAACATTTCCGGTTATTCTTCCGGAAAATTCCCAGAAGTTTCCAGAATGATTCTGGCACCCTCCAAGAATTATCAGGCATGTGCCGAAACCAATTTGACTTAATGGTGTCCGAAACTTTTCGGTGATTTTCTCTCAGACTCCCTGTCTAGTATTCAACAGATAGATGACCCTTAAGCGTGTGACCCTATAGGTTCGGTGAAGCATAGACATGATCCGAAACCCCTTCCGATCAATGATCAACATCGGAGCCATGGACACCCATATCGATCCCTATACCCACACGAATAAATATTCGAGTGAACCTCCAGTTGTTGTGTGCTATTCCTGTTGCTTCGCGATATGTTACAAATACCCGAGGTGAGACATGTTGGCATCCTCGTGGATCAACAACTTGTCCACTATGTCAGTTACCTCATTAACGGTATTGTTCTCTTTTCTCGTTCCCGTGTTCCGGCATCCCCGTGATCAAATCACAAAGTGTCTGGCCAGACGATGATGGATACCGTAACACCGAGAGGGCCCAGAGATATCTCTCCATCGTCGGAGGAGCAAATCCCAATCTTGAGCTATCAAGTTACTTCACATACTTTTCCATGAACCCGTAAGCCGCCGTAATAGCCACCCATTTACGGATGACATTTAACAAACCCCAAAGTTCATGAAGCAAGCATGAAGAAACTCGATACTCTCATGGTCTAAGGAATTATGCAAACATTAACTTCTCTGTGTTATTAACCATTAACTTATGACGAATGTATCTCATAGCATAACATCAATTCGGGTCGATTCAACACAAATGTTCTTCTAACATTATGCCCTCAAAATTGCCGGCATAGCCATGCCCATGATCAGGAAAATAGGATCATCATGCAATACTTGAGCCAGTCTTAGAGGCCAGACTAGGAATACATTTTACCGTTTATTATCCCACACGTGCACATGAGTTTCCCTCCAAGCCTCGTTTTATTTGTAGACTCGAGAATCATTGCAGTTATAGCATGGAACATAAACATAATTATGAACAGGGAGATAATCAAAAACATTTATTATTGCCTCTAGGGCATATCTCCTACAGACTCCCACTTGCACTAGAGTCAATAATCTAGTCAATGCTAATGCACTTTACACCTATGGCATACTGGTGTAAAATATGCTTCTCTTGTGGTATAGCCTGATGTCCAATGGATCTGACAATTTCAGCTCCGTGTGGAACGTTGCATATCCTCGTGTTTTCACGCTATCACAAAATTCGTATTTTATGTGACTTGGCTTTGCATATGTGTGAATCATTGGTCGAAACCTGATTCCTCAGGCTGAGCTATGGAGCAACTATCTGCAATAGTGTCTCATAGACCAAAGCCATCTTGGAACCATACTAAGTTCATGAATGAACTATATGATTCAAGAACTTCTTTGTCGCTTCCAAACCGTCAACATACTTAGCCTTTGTTATAGAATTCGCCACAGTATCTTGTTTGGAACAATTTCCAACTACCGTGCCACCATATTGTGTATCACACAAAAACCTCAATTAAATCGAAAATCACATGGAGAAATGGTGGAGACTGTATCGATGTAATATATTACACCGAACTCTTCATGATTTCTGCTTGCGAGAAAACATGTCATCACTACTACTCTAGTACTCAGTGACATCTTTCACTATGGTCCTATGATCAGTACTTTGATCACTTTGGTTATCCATACTCGCAACAACTTTGGAGTATCGGACATATCTGGTGGTTTTACATACCATGGAATACATGATTAATCCAAACACAAGAGTGTGTGGAATCTCCATCATGTATTTCACTCATTAGTGTTTTGGGACAGGATCATCATGCAATACTTAGGTTTTTTGCCGGCATAGCCATGCCCATGATCAGGAAAACAGGATCATCATGCAATACTTGAGCCAGTCTTAGAGGCTAGACTAGGAATACATTTTACCGTTTATTATCCCACACGTGCACATGAGTTTCCCTCCAAGCCTCGTTTTATTTGTACACTCGAGAATCATTGCAGTTATAGCATGGAACATAAACATAATTATGAACAGGGAGATAATCAAAAACATTTATTATTGCCTCTAGGGCATATCTCCTACACAAACAAGCAAGTAAAATGATACAATAAATGCTTGAAGAAGTAAAGGTGCGAAATAACCAAAGGTGGAACCGGTGGAGACGAGGATGTGTTACCAAAGTTCCTTCCCTTGTGAGAAAGTACGTCTCCGTTGGAGCGGTGTGGAGGCACAATGCTCCCCAAGAAGGCACTAGGACCACCGTATTCTCCTCACACCTTCACACAATGCGAGATGCCGTGATTCCACTATTGGTGCCCTTGAATGCGGCGACCGAACCTTTACAAACAAGGTTGGGGCTATCTCCACAACCGAATTGGAGGCTCCCAACAACACCACGAAGCTTCACCACAATGGAATGTGGCTTCGAGGTGACCTCAACCATCTAGGGTGCTCAAACACCCAAGAGTAACAAGATCCGCAAGGATTAGTGGGGGGAATCAAATTTCTCTTGGTGGAAGTGTAGATCCGGGCCTTCTGAACCTATCCCTAGGAAATCAACAAGATTGATTGGCTAGGGAGAGAGATCGGGCGAAAATGGAGCTTGGAGCAACAATGGAGTTTTGGGGAGGAAGAGTCGACCTTCTTGGAGAAGAAGACCTCCCTTATATAGTAGGGGGAAAGTTCCAACCATTACCCACTTGCCAGCCCCGCACATTATGGTAGTACCGCAGAACCCATGGTACTACCGTGATGGCTTACGGTACTACTGCAGGGCAACGCGGTACTACCGCTTGTGCGGAAGTACCTGGCTCTGGCCAAATAGCACTACGGCGCTAGCGGTAGTACCGTCACATCGGTACTACCGCGAGCCCGTGTGGTACTACCGCACGGCTTGCCAGAGGCAGGTACTGGAGGCGCACGGAAGTAAAAAATTACTTCCGTGCCAACCTCCGCATGGGAAACTGTGCAAAAAAAGTCCGCACGGTAGTACCGTGCAGGAATCACGGTACTACCGCAGCAAGGCGGATGTAAAAAATTACATCCGTGCCTACTACCGCAGAGGTAGAGTTCAGGCCAGGGGCAAGCGGTACTACCGCTCCGTTGGAGCGGTACTACCGCACCAGGGCGGATGTAAAAAATTACATCCGTGCCTACTACCGCAGAGGTAGAGGTCAGGCCAGGGGCAAGCGGTACTACCGCCCCTTTGGAGGGGTACTACCGCGGTGACCTGCGGTACTACCGCAACCACGAGCGGTACTACCGTAGGCCCGTGCGGTACTACCGCACCCTGGGGCGGTACTACCACTGGCCACTGAACTCAAACACTTCACAGGCATTCCTTTTTGCACACAGAGAGAGAGAGATAATAGGTTGGGGCTCCACTGAAGAGAGGGAAAGATGGGCAAAGGATAAATGTGCATGTGTTGATTCCACCCAGACCTTTCCAATGCGGACCCCCTCTTGATAGTATGGCTTTCCTACGAATCAAATCCACCAAAAAGAAACGCAAAGAACAACCGTCTTCGAGAGATTCCGAGGGGCACTGAATCGTCTTGTGGCTAGACCTGATTTATCTGAAAAGCTCAATGCACACGATTAGTCCGCAAACATATTGTCATCAATCACCAAAACCACTTAGGGAGAAATATGCCCTTACAAAGAGTCATGTTAGAACACCTACACCTTCTGAGCAAATTAAGGTTGAACCTAGTGTTTCTATAGTTAAAGATCTTTTGGTTGATGAACTAGATGAGCATGTTATTTCTTTCTGTGAAAATGCATCTAGAATTTCTAGTCCTGATTCTAAGCATAAGAATAGACCTGTGGTTGGCATGCCTGTTATTTCTGTGAAGATTGGAGATCACTGTTATCATGGCTTATGTGATGTGGGTGCTAGTGTAAGTGCTATTCCTTTTACTCTTTATCAAGAAGTCATGAATGATATTGCACCTATTTAAATTGAGGATATCGATGTTACTATAAAGCTTGCAGATAGAAATACTATGTCACCACTTGGTATTGTTAGAGATGTTGAAGTCTTGTGTGGTAAGATCAAATACCCTGCTGATTTCCTTGTTCTTGGATCACCACAAGATGATTTTTGTCCTATAATATTTGGTAGACCTTTCTTGAATACTGTCAATGCTCAAATTGATTGTGCTAAGGAAATTGTTAGTGTTTATTTTGGTGGTGTGTCTGATGAGTTTAATTTCTCTAAGTTTCGTAGACAACCCCATGATATAGAATTACCTAGCAAAGATGAAATAGTTGTCCTTGCTTCTATTGTTGTTCCTCCTACTTATCCTTTAGAACAATATTTGCTTGATCATGAGAATGATTTACATATGGATGAAAGGAATGCAATAGATGAAGTTTTGTTTAATCAGCAGCCTATTCTTAAGCATAATTTTCCTGTTGAAACTCTTGGAGGTTCTCCTCCACCAAAGGGTGACCTTGTTTTCTAATTGAAGCCATTACCTAACACTTTGAAATATGTTTATCTTGATGAAAAGAAAATATATCCTATTATTATCAGTGCTAACCTTTCAGGACATGAAGAAAATAGGTTATTAGAAATCTTAAGGAAGCATCGTGCTGCTATTGGATACACTCTGGATGATCTTAAGGGCATTAGTCCCACTCTGTGTCAGCACAAGATTAATATGGAGCCAGATGCTAAACCCGTTATTGACCACCAGCGCCGATTGAATCCAAAAATGAAAGAGCTGGTAAGAATTGAAATATTAAAGCTTCTGGAAGCAGGTACAATCTGTCCCATAACTGATAGTAGATGGGTTAAGTCCAGTGCATTGTGTTCCTAAAAAGGGTGGTGTTACGGTTGTTCCTAATGATAAGAATGAGCTTATTCCTCAGAGGATAGTAACTGGTTATAGGATGGTGATAGATTTTAGAAAGTTGAATAAATCTACTAGGAAAGATCATTATCCTTTGCCTTTTATTGATCAAATGTTAGAAAGGTTATCTAAGCATACACACTTTTGTTTCCTAGATGGTTATTCTGTTTTTTCTCAAATACCTATTGCCCAATCTGATCAAGAGAAAACCACCTTTACCTTTCCTTTTGGAACTTTTGCTTATAGACGCATGCCTTTTGGTTTATGTAATGCACCTGCTACTTTTCAAAGATGTATGACTGCTATCCTCTCTGACATTTGTGAAAAGATTGTTGAGGTTTTCATGGATGATTTTTTTCATTTGCGGAACTTCTTTTGATGATTGCTTGAGCAACCTTGATCGAGTTTTGCAGAGATGTGAGGAAACAAATCTCGTCTTGAACTGGGAGAAGTGCCACTTTATGGTTAATGAAGGTATTGTCTTGGGCCACAAGATCTCCGAAAGAGGTATTGAAGTTGATAAGGCTAAGGTTGATGCCATTGACAAGATGCCATGCCCGAAGGATATCAAAGGTATAAGAAGTTTTCTCGGTCATGCTGGTTTCTATAGGAGATTTATTAAGGACTTCCCTAAAATTTCTAGGCCTCTTACCAATCTTTTGCAAAAAGATGTTCCCTTTGTTTTTGATGATGATTGTGTAGAAACCTTTGAAACTCTTAAGTCGGCTTTAATTTCTGCACCTATTGTTCAGCCACGTGATTGGAATGTACCTTTTGAAATTATGTGTGATGCTAGTAACTATGCTGTTGGTGTTGTTCTAGGACAGAGAGTCGATAAGAAGTTGAATGTTATTCATTATGCTAGTAAAACTTTGGACACTGCCCAAAGGAATTATGCTACTACTGAAAAGTAGTTTCTTGCAGTTGTGTTTGCATGTGATAAGTTTAGATCTTATATTGTTGATCCCAAAGTTACCATTCATACTGATCATGCTGCTATCAAGTACCTTATGGAGAAGAAAGATGCCAAGCCTAGGCTTATCAGGTGGGTTCTTTTATTGCAAGAATTTGACCTTCATATTGTTGATAGGAAGGTGGCTGATAACCCTGTAGCTGATAATCTATCTAGATTGGAAAATGTGCTTGATGACCCAGAACCTATTGATGATAGTTTTCCTGATGAGCAACTAGCTGCTATTAATGTTTCTCATAGTACTCCTTGGTATGCAGATTATGCTAATTATATTGTTGCTAAGTTTATACCTCCTAGTTTTACTTATCAGCAAAAGAAAAAGTTTTTCTGTGATTTGAGACATTACTTTTGGGATGATCCACATCTTTATAAAGAAGGTGTGGATGGTATTGTTAGACGTTGTGTGCCTGAGCATGAACATGAACAAATTCTTCGCAAGTGTCACTCCGAAGCATATGGAGGACACCACGCTGGAGACAGGACCGCACACAAGGTATTGCGATCCGGTTTTTATTGGCCTACCCTCTTCAAGGATGCACGTAAGTTTGTCTTATCTTGTGATGAATGTCAAAGGATTGGTAATATCATTAGACGTCAGGAAATGCCTATGAATTATTCTCTTGTTATTGAACCATTTGATGTTTGGGGTTTTGATTATATGGGGCCTTTTCCAAACTCCAATGGGTATACTCATATTCTTGTTGTTGTTGATTATGTTACTAAGTGGGTAGAGGCTATCCCCACTAATAGTGTTGATCACAACACTTCTATTAAAATGCTTAAGGAAGTTATTTTCCCTAGGTTTGGAGTCCCTAGATATTTGATGACTGATGGTGGTTCACATTTTATTCATGGTGCTTTCCGTAAGTTGCTTGCTAAGTATGATGTTAATCATAGAATTGCATCTCCCTATCATCCTCAATCTAGTGGTCAAGTTGAGTTGAGCAATAGGGAGATAAAGTTGATCTTACAAAAGACTGTCAATAGATCAAGAAAGAATTGGTCTAAGAAATTAGATGATCCTTTGTGGGCTTATAGAACTGCTTATAAGAATCCTATGGGCATGTCTCCTTACAAATTGGTTTATGGGAAAGCATGTCAATTACCTCTTGAAATGGAACATAAAGCTTTTTGGGATGTTAAAGAACTTAACTATGACTTCAAGCTTGCAGGTGAAAAGAGGTTATTTGATATTAGCTCTCTTGATGAGTGGAGAACCTAGGCCTATGGCAATGCCAAGTTGTTCAAAGAAAAAGTTAAAAGATGGCATGATAGGAGGATTCAAAAACGAGAATTCAAAGTGGGTGAATATGTTTTATTGTATAATTCTCGTCTTAGATTCTTTGCAGGTAAACTCCTCTCCAAATGGGAACGACCTTATGTCATCGAGGAGGTTTATCGTTCCGGAGACATCAAGATCAATAATGCCGCGGGAACCAACCCGAAGGTGGTAAATGGACAAAGAATCAAGCACTACATCACAGGCACACCCATTAATGTTGAAACTAATATTATTGATACTATTACACCGGAGGAGTATATCAAAGAGTCCTTCTGGAACACTCCAGAATACTGAAAAAGGAATAGGTCTGTGATACGGTAAGTAAACCGACTCCAAAAATTCCACAAAAATATCTACAGTCTACTTTGGAATATTTAAAAAATTACAAAAATAAAAGGAAGCCGAGAGGGCCCACCAGGTGCCCACATGGCACCTGGGCGCCCCCCGGGGCGCGCACCAGTGCCATGTGGGGCCCTGGTGCACCTTCCTGACTCTGTTTTCCTCCCGTTTACTTGTTATGCAAGATTAAAAAAAATCTATATATACTCCCCGGATTGATTTGACCACCGCATCGCGAGATATCTTCTGTTCTTGTTTCTTGCTATTTTTTGGCAGATCCAAAAATATTTCATCTCAGGAATCTGCTAGGGAGAACCATGCCCCTCCAGTCTATGAAGAAATGGAAGCTGATCTGAAGAGGATGGACGTCACAGAGATGAAGAAGGAGGAGCTCAAGGAAGCCAAGGGCAAGAACGTTATGGAAAACCATGACCTGGAAGAAGAGCCATCTACCTTCATGGAGGAGACCGCGGAGGAAGAAGATATCCTTCAACCCTACTATCACCAACTATCTCCTCCTCTTATTGAGGCCCTGAGGTTATTCGAAACAGTTTGTGCTCGCAATACTTATCTCACCCGTGAAGTTATTTTGTTGGAGAAACACATCATAGCCCTCCGGAGCGTGAACCGCAGATTGATTGCTTTGCTGGAATTAAAGGACAAGATTGCTTCATCACCACCATCACCAAAGAAGGAGGCTTGATCACACGGGTATGGGTACTCCCCTTGGCTTGTGCCAAGCTTGGGGGAGGTGCCCCAGTATCGTATCATCATCACTTTTATTATCTTTACCTATTTTCAGTTCGATCCTTAGTATTTCATGATCTAGTAGAATAAAAAGTTACTATGATCTATCTTTGAGTGTTATTTTCGTGATCTATCTATCTATGTAATCGAGTGAGAGTTATATAATAAAGGGTAGTTTGAGTTTTGCTTGTTTACTTTCATGCATCAATCAAAAGCAATGGAAAGAATGAAAATCATGTGCTAATCTTATGGTGAGTAATGACATCACATAAAGAAAAGTATAAGTGGTAAATTTTATTGAAGGTTGACAAACATAGCATTGGTCATTGGTGCAATTGCATGAAAAAGTTAATAGGGAAGAGAAGATTTACATGCAAATACACTATCTTGGACATCTTTTGTGATTGTGAGCACCCATTAAGTATTGTATGTCAAATGGTTGAGGTTGGACAAGGAAGACAACGTAATGAGTTATGTTTGTTCATATTCACATAGAAGGTATATTGTCATGGATCCTCCAACATGGGGTGCTTGCCCAATATCTACGCTAGCCAAAATTCCGTACTAAGTAGAAATACTACTTGTGCATCCAAAACCCTTTAACCAAATTCATGTCGTGAGAGTCCACCATACCTACCTATGGATTGAGTAAGATCCTTCAAATAAGTTGTCATCGGTGCAATAAGGCAACAAAAATTGCTACTAAATATGTATGATCTTTTATTGTAAGGGAAAACAAGCATGGTACGAACTTGTGATGGTGAAGAATAAAAGCGACAAACTGCATAATAAAGGTTGATATCACAAGGGGCAATATCATGTGACGTTCCTTTTCATTAAGAGTTAGTGCATGCAACACTGAAGGTGCATGGCAACCTCTACTTCCCTCTGCGAAGGGCCCATCTTTTACTGTTATGCAATTTACTTTTATGCAAAGTGTCAAAGTTATTCTCTCTATTCCTTTTTAATTTCTCTTTGGCAAGCATCTTGTGGTGGGGAAAGATCTAGGCACATATGTCCAGTTGAATGTGGATGCTCATGAGTTATTATTGTTGACATCACCCTTGAGGTAAATAAGTTGGGAGGCAAACTTATAAGCCCCTATCTTTCTATGTGTCTGGCTGAAACTTGATGCTCCATATGTATGGTGTGAGTGTTAGAAATCATGAAAGACTAAATGATAGTTGATTATGTGAACTTGCCAAAAGGCTCCTACATATGACCCTTCCTGAAAGTATGATGAATTGCAATTGCATTGCTAACAGAGAACATAGTTTGTTGGTTTTCAAGAAAGTTTATGCTTCATACTTGTGTGATGAATTGTTACTTGCTCATGAGAAGTTTATGATAGTAATCATTGTACTATAATATTGTTCATGATGCTTCCATGCCCGTATTTTATTTTTATCGATACCTCTCTCTCTAAGCATGTGGGCATGTTTTTTGATTTCGGCTTTCGTGAGGACAAGCGAGGTCTAAGCTTGGGGGAGTTGATACGTCCATTTTCCATCATGATTTATTGCTGTTATTTATAAAGTTTTCATTCAAAATAACACTTCATGGAGTATTTATAATGCCTTTTCTCTTTTAATATGCAAGGTTTACACAAAGAGGGAGAATACCGGTAGCTGGATTTCAAGGCCTGAAAAAGCTACAACAAAGATACCTATTCTGCACATCTCCAAATGGGCTTAAATTCAATGGAGATTTATTTCAGAATATATAAAAAATACTGGGCCAAGAATTTACTGGAGGAGGCCAACCAGGTGCCCACATGGCACCTGGGCGCCCCCTAGGGCGCGCCCTGGTGCCATGTGGAGGCCATGGCCCACCTCCGGCCCTCTCCTTCTGGTATATAGCTCATTTTACCCTAAAACTTTGATGGAGAGACTTTCGGGATGAGGCACCGCCGCCATGAGGCGGATCTAAAGCAGGAGCACTTTTGCTCTCCGGCGGGCAGATTTTGCTGGGGGCACTTCCCTCAGGGAGGGGGAAATCGAAGCCTTCGTCATCACCAACAACCCTCTCGTCGTGGGAGGACTAATCTTCATCATCATCATCAACATCACCATCTCATCTCAAACCCTAGTTCATCTCTTGTATTCAATCTTTGTATCAAAACTATAGATTGTTATTTGAGGGGTGCTAGTAGTGTTGATTACCTATCGTAGTTGATGCTAGTTGGTTTGCTTTGTGATTTACTAAATGTTTAGATCCTTTATGTTATTCAATACCCCTTTGATCTTGAACATCATGATGATGAGTGAGTAGTTACTTTTGTTCTTGAGGACATGGGAGAAGTCTTGTCATAAGTAATCATGTGAACGTCGACTACATGACACTTCACCATTTATGGGCCTAAGGGAATGCATTGTGGAGTAGTAATTAGATGATGGGTTGCTAGAGTGACATAAGCTTAAACCCTAGTTTATGCGCTATTCCGTAAGGGGCTGATTTGGATCCACACGTTTATTGCTATGGTTAGACTTTGTCTTAATTCTCTTTTCATAGTTGCGGATGCTTGCGAGAGGGGGTAATCATAAGTGGGAGGCTTGTTCAAGTAAGAACAACACCCAAGTGTGACGCCCCCGACTTAATCGTGCCATACACGCAAATGCACATGATCAAGCCTAAGGACTCACTTGAAGATATCACAACACAACTCTAGACACAAATTAAAGACATACAAGCTTTATATTACAAGCTAGGGGCCTCGAGGGCTCGAATACATAAGCTCGCTTACAAGCGTTAGCGGAAGCATCAGATATCTGAGTACAGATGTAAAAGATAAACAGTTAAGCCTTAAGAAGGCGGGGCAAAACAACAACTAAGATCGAAAAGGCGCATGCCTCCTGCTTGGGACCCTCCGAACCTACTCCTGGTCGTCAGCCAACTCGTAGTAGTAACCACCCTCGGGGTGGTAATAGTGGTCATCGGCGGGGGCAACTGACTCCTGGGCTCCGTCATTTGGTGGCATCAAACGGGTATGTGAAAAAAGAGGAAGCAGGCAACCATGAGTACTCATCCAAAGTACTCAGCAAGACTTACATCAGATCTATTCTATGGATGCAACATTATCAAAGGAAGGTTGTATATGTGAACTGGATTGCAGAAATGCCAGAATAGAGAGAAGGCCTAGTCCTATTGAAGACTAGCATCTTCAGCGGTCTTGCAACATTAGAAGAGTGCAGATTAGTACAATATAAAGTAGTAGTAGTATTAAGCATCAACATCGCCCAGAGATCCTTCCTCGACTCCCTACGAGAAAGCAATACCGGAGCCATCATATCCATATATCATCCCAATATTAAGTTCTAGTTGTATCGATCGGGATACAACTCCTAGTGTCCGTTACTGAGGATCCAACTATTCGAATAGATATACTTCCTTGCAGGGGTGCACCAACTTACCCACCACGCTCCATTAACTCCGTCCGGACACACTTTTCTGGGTCCTGCCTGGCCTCGGTCAAAACGACACGCCGCAACCCTACCTAGGCTCAACAGAAAGGTCAGCACGCCGGACTAACCCTATGTGTGCAGGGGTCTTGGGCCCATCGCCCTTTGCAACCTGCACGTTGCGTACGCGGCCGGTGAGCAGACCTGGCAACCCACACTACAAGGCGGTTGCTTTACGCGGTCCAACCCGGCACGCGCTTCTCAGTCGCTGACGTCTAGAGAGCTTCGGCTGATGCATACGACGCATAGTACCCATATTTATTCCCGCGTGATGGTTAGTGAGAAAAGGCCAGAGGCCTACTCGGATCAAATATCCAAATCGTTATGTATTGGGAGCGCGCGGTAACGAGCAGAGACTCATGATCATGTGACCCCGTCGCCCCGTCTCGTGGACTTGCGGCAAGGGCTAAGAATGCCCGGCCACGCCACGTAATTATCTCGTGGGTACCCTCCAGGTCAACCCGACTCCACATCACTCACAACATATGCTCGCACGGGTACCCCTTAGGGCCTACCCGACTTAATCCAGTAACAGTAGTAAAGTCAAGGTAACTGTGTGTTTACAACATCAAGAAGGAATCTGAGGAATCACCCCGTTGGATTCCCACTCGGTGTATCCGTCAAGGTGAACTTGGAGGAATCACCCTCGACGGATTCACACTTTCGGAGTTGCACGACAGAAGCTTCATCGAAGGTGGTGAAAGAGGAATCACCCTCGGAAACCACAACCGACTAACTATACTACAGAGGTAACATCCGGAGTGACATAAGAGGTATCACCCTCGGCACTCGATGGTAGCTCTGCAGGGTCGAGAAACTTAGGGGTGTGCGGTGAAGTACTGGTCTCAGCCCGTCGATCACATCGAACAGGGCACTGGTACTAAAGCAGGGCAACTAGGACAATGAAGAGGGGCTACAGATGGATTACCAACCAACCTATACTAAGCATTTAGGATAACAGGAATGGTATCAACAGTAGTTACAAAAATAGGCTATGCATGAGAATAGGTATTCGGAACAATAACTGTAGCAATTCTAATGCAAGCATGAGGGAGAAAGAATAGGCGATATAGGCATGTTCAAGGGGGGTTGCTTGCCTCGAAGCTCTACTGCAAAGGACTGGTCGTCAGGGGTGTAGTCGATGTCGGGAGCATCGTCAGTCTCACGGGCTACGTCAGTACCGGGATCTACCGAGAGAGAAGAGGGGGAGGGAACAAATAAATACACAACAATCATATGCAACACAGAGCATGCCATGCTAACGTGCAGTGCAGGGTTGCCTAAAACATTTTTAAATCACATTAGTTATTTTAGGATTAAAGTTGGAATTATTAACCGGTATGTATGCACTATTCATCTATCGGAAACACGCAAAAAGCTACGGGTTCACCTACATAGAGGGTCCCAACACGAAAAAAGACAACACGGTCGGATTTGTGGGATTTTTCTGAGCAACTTTCATGCAGAAAGTTTTCCCATCCAAGCTACGGATTATTTTCTACGAATTTCCAAAGTTTTGAACTATTTTTCTAAAATTCCGGAAATATTTAATTCGAATTATCCAAAACAGTAAATTGTGACGCCAGCATGACGCCAGGGTGACGTCATCGGTCAACTCTAACAGGCCAGGGTCAATCCTGACCAGTGGGTCCCATATGTCATATTCATTGGCCTAATTTAGGGTTTAATTTAAACCTAACAGAGACTAATTAGCAAGTGGACCCCACTGTCAGTGACAAATCTAATTACAGATTAAATTTAAACTCGAATTAGCTTTAATTAACTTTGGGGGTCCCACATGTCAGTTGATTATTAATCAAAACATTTTTATTAGCGCATAATTAAACGCGTGGGGCCCAGCTGTCATGGAGCGACTAGGGGAGTTAGCCACTAATGACGGCACCACGTCAGCACGCCGGCGTTAAACGTCGGCAGCCACAATACGCGGCTGAAGCTCGCCGGAGTTGCGTTCCGGCGACCGTTTGATCCGGGCCTAGGCTCTACCGAACGTGCGCGACGAGCCGCACCCGATGGTGGCACAGGCGCAAGCTAAAATGGTCGGGAACGACGGCGACGATGACGTCCGACGGCGGCTACGGGCGGCGCTCGGACCAAGCTAGCTATGGCATTCGGGAGGAAGAGAGGGGGTGTCTAGGGGAGGCGTGGGCTCACTGCGGTGTCGGGGAGCAGCTCGGTGCAGCCGGGGGAGGTCGGAGACGAGTAGAACGACGGCGAGCAGCGGCGGATCCCGTCGGAGAAGAACGAAGGGGCGATGGCCGTGCAGCGTCCCGGCTAGGTCTGGTGGTTGCCGTCTATGCAGAATAGGGCGACAGTTCTTCTGGGGGACAAGCTCGTGGAGCTCGAAGTGGCCTCTGGCCACGACGACGGTGAGGCGCGGCGGCGGCTTCCGCTCGGGTGCGGGCTCGATCTATGCGGGGAGAGCGAGGGAACGAGGAGGAGTGGGGCTCCTTATCCACGTTGGGGAATGGCGGATGGGTGACGCGTGCGGCGTCGATGATCATGGCGGCTCCGGCGTCGCCACGGGGAAGGGAGCAAGTGAGGAGCAGGGAGAAGGCCCCGGTGGGCTGGGCCGGCTGAAATGCCACTATAGCGCTGGGCCAGCAAGTGCACAGTGGCGCTTTTTTTGTTTTCCCTTTGTTTTCTTTTCTGTTAAATAGATCAGCTACTATTTTGCATTTTCTTCTAGCCCTAGATGTTCTTGGAAAAATGTGGGACTTGCCTCAATAAATATCATGCAATAACCTGCACTGCCACTAAAATTTTGGGAGTTAATTGATTTCATTTGATTTCTAGCTTAATTGAAAAGGATTAAATATTGCTGGCTTGCCACTGTTTTAAATTTCCAGGGGCAATTTGGTAAATTGGGTGATGTTTTTTTTCCTGAACACCATTTTTTTTTGGAATATTTTCTAAATGATGAACATTTTTGCAGAAACTTTGAGCAACTTCAAATTGCACTTTGAATTAGAATTGAATTTAGTGGAGGAATTTGAAATGAGATATTAACCACCGTGATCAAGCAATGCAAAGAATGAAGACTTGGCATAATTATGAAATTACCACTGTGTTCATTACCCAGGGGTGTTACACCAAGCACCGGTCCACCCACATATCAAATCATCAAAGTAGCGAACGCGAATCGAATGAACATGGTGAAAGTGACTAGATGAAATTCCTGTGTGTCCTCAAGAACGTTTGCATCATTATAAGTACTTGTTCCGGCCTGTCCTTTGCACTCAAAAGGATTGGGCTATCTTGCTGCACCTTATTTTCACTTGTCACTTGTTACTTCTTACAAATTATCTTGCTATCAAACTATCTGTTACCGCTTATTTCAGTGCTTGTAGAAACTACCTTACTGAAAACTGTTGGAAATATGACCTAGAGGCAATAATAAATTAGTTATTATCATATTTCCTTGTTCATGATCATCGTTTATTATCCATGCTATAATTGTATTGATCGGAGACTTAAATGCATGTGTGGATACATAGACAAAACCATGTCCCTAGTATGCCTCTAATGGACTAGCTCGTTGATCAAAGGATGGTTAAGGTTTCCTAGCCATGGACATGAGATGTCATTTGATAACGAGATCACATCATTAGGAGAATGATTTGATGGACAAGACCCAAACTACAAACGTAGCATATGATCGTGTCAGTTTATTGCTACTGTTTTCTGCATGTCAAGTATATGTTCCTATGACCATGAGATCATGAAACTCACGGATATCGGAGGAGTGCCTTGTGTGTATCAAACGTCGCAACGTAACTGGGTGACTATAAAGGTGCTCTACAGGTATCTCCGATGGTGTCTGTTGAGTTGGCATGAATCGAGACTGGGATTTGTTACTCCGTGTGACGGAGAGGTATCTCGGGGCCCACTCGGTAATGCAACATCACAATGCGCCTTGCAAGCAATGTGACTAATTGTTAGTTGCGGGATCTTGTATTACGGAATGAGTAAAGAGACTTGCCGGTAACGAGGTTGAACTAGGTATGGAGATACCGACGATCGAATCTCGGGCAAGTAACATACCGAAGAACAAAGGGAACGTTATACGGGATTAACTGAATCCTTGACATAGAGGTTCGACCGATAAAGATCTTCGTAGAATATGTAGGAACCAATGTGAACGTCCAGGTCCTGCCATTGGTTATTGACCGTAGAGGTGTCTCGGTCATGTCTACATAGTTCTCGAACCCGCAGGGTGTGCACACTTAAGGTTCAGTGACGTTTCGGTAGTGTAGAGTTATGTATGGTGGTGACTGAAGTTTGTTCGGAGTCCCGGATGAGATCCCGGACGTCATGAGGAGCTCCGGAATGGTCCGGAGGTAAAGATTCATATATATGAAGTCCTAGTTTGGTCGCCGGAAAAGTTTTGGGCTCATCGGTAGTGTACCAGGAGTGCCGGTAGTGTACCGGGAGGCCTCCGGGAGGGGTATTTCGACCCTAGAGGGTCCATGGGATGTGGGAGAATAATAACCAGACCTTAGTGGGCTGGTAAATCAGCCACAAAAGGCCCATGGCGCAGGAAGAGAAAAAGGCTAAGGAAAAAGGTGAAAATCAGCCAATAGGAGGCAATCCTACTCCAACTAGGATTGGAGGTGGAGTAGGACTCCACCCCACCTATTCGGCCGAACCAAAGAGGCCTTGGCTGCCTCTCCTCTCCTCTCCTCCTATATATACTAGTGGAATAGCTAGGGTTTTGGCAGATTTTTTACGGCCACGTGCTACCCGTTTCACCGGTGCTCCTCTAGATCGGTTTTCTGCAGTGCTTAGGCGAAGCCCTGCCGGAGCTCCACCACCATCACCGGAGCGCCGTCACGCTGCCGGTGAACTCTCTCTCCTCTCCACCTCCTCTTGCTGGATCAAGACGATGGAGATCGTCATCAAGCTGCACGTGTGCTGAACGCGGAGGTGCCGTCCGTTCGGTACTAGATCGAAAGGATCGTGATCAAGGCCACAGGACGTTCGTGATTGGATCGCGGGATGGATCGTGACGAGATCGCGGGACGGTTCGTGATTGGTTCGCGGTACGGTTCGTGATTAGATCGCGGGACGCTCGGCGATTTGGATCGCGAAGAAGTACGACTACACCAACCGCGTTTCTCAACGCTTCCCGCTTAGCGATCTACAAGGGTACGTAGATCCACTCTCCCTCTCGTAGATGTTCATCACCATGGATAGGTTTGCGTGTGCCTAGGAATTTTTTTGTTTTCCATGCGACGTTCCCCAACAGTTGTATCAGAGCTAGGTTGATGGTTCGATGAGATCTCGAGTAGAACACAAAAGGTTTGTGGGCGTTGATACTTAGATTGCTTCCTCCCTTGGTCGGATTTTGGTTCAGCGGGATTGTGAGATGAAGCGGCCCGGACCAACATTACTCATACGCTTACGAGAGACCGGTTCCTTCGACGCAACTTGTTGCTTAGATGGCTTGCGGGTGACAGTTTCTCTTGCTTTAGTTGGATCGGATCCGACAAAGGCGGTCCTTGAGAAAGTTGAAAAGCAATCTATGTATCACCGTTGTGGTTTATGCGTAGGTGAGAATCGTTCTTGCTAGATACCCGTAGCAGCCACGTAAAACATGCAACGACAATTAGAGGACGTCTAACTTGTTTTTGCAGGGTATGTTGTGATGTGATATGGCCAATTACATGATGAGATATATGTGATGTATGAGATGATCATGTGATGTATAGATTTTCACGACTTGCACGTCGGTGAATACGGCAACCGGCAGGAGCCATAGGGTTGTCTTTAATTATTGTATGACCTGCGTGTCAATCATTAAGCGCTATGTAATGCTTTACTTTATTGCTAAACGGTAGCAATAGAAGTAGAAGCAGGGCTGGGGCCACAACCCCGATGGCAGCACATTGATGGAGATCAAGATGATGGAGATCATGGTGTTGTGCCGGTGACGATGGAGATCATGCCGGTGTTTCGAAGATGGAGATCTTAAACACAAGTTCATGGCCATATCATGTTACTTATGAATTGCATGAGATGTTAATTCTTTTATGCACCTTGTTTTGCTTAGTACGGCGGTAGCATTATAAGGTGATCCCTCACTTGAATTTCAAGATGAACTGTGTTCTCCCCGAGTGTGCACCGTTGCGAAAGTTCGTCGTGTCGAGACACCACGTGATGATCGCGTGTGATAGACTCTACGTTCACATACAACGGGTGCAAGCCAGATTTGCACGTGCAGAACACTCGGGTTAAACTTGATGAGCCTAGCATGTATAGACATGGCCTCGGAACACAAGAGACCGAAAGGTCGAACATGAGTCATATAGTAGATATGATCAACATGATGATGTTCACCATTGTAACCACCTCAACTCACGTGATGATCGGACTTGAGTTGGTGAATTTGGATCATGTATCACTCGAATGACCGAAGGGATGTCAATTTGAGTGGGAGTTCTTAAGTAATATGATTAATTGAACTCATTATCATGAACATAGTCAATAGTGTCTTTGCAAATTATGTTGTAGATTACTAGCTCGCGCTGTAGCTCCCTTAATTTTTATATGTTCCTAGAGAAATAGAGTTGAAAGATGTTGGTAGCAATATTACGGACTGGGTCCGTGATCTGAGGATTGTCCTCATTGCTGCACAGAAGGCTTATGTCCTCAATGCACCGCTCGGTGCGCCACCCCCTCTAGCGTCGTCTATAGATGTTGTGAACATCTGATAGGCACGTTTCAATGATTACTTGATAGTTTAGTGCGTCATGCATTACGACTTAGAATTGAGGCTCCGAAACATTTTGAACGTCACGGAACATATGAGATGTTCTAGGAGCTGAGATTGTGATCTCAGGCTCGTGCCCGTGTTGCGAGATATGAGATCTCCAACAAGATTCTTTGCCTATAAGATGAAGGAGAATTGCTCAATCGTTGAGCATGTACTCAGATTGTCTGGGTACTACAATCGCTTGAATCAAGTGGGAGTTGATCTTCCAGATAAGATAGTGATTGATATAGTTCTCCAAGTCATTGTCACTAAGATACTAGAACTTGGTGATGAACTATAAATTGCCAGGGATAGAAATAATGATTCCTGAGCTGTTCGCAATGTTTGACACTGCGAAGGTAGAAATCAAGAAGGAGCGTCAAGTGTTAATGGTTAATCAAAACCACTAGTTTCGAGAAGGGAAAGAGAAAGGAGGGAAACTTCATGGATAGCAAGTCAGTTGCTGCTTTAGTGAAGCAACCCAAAAGTTGAACTCAAACCCGAGACTAAGTGCTTCTGTTATGAGGTGAGCGGTCGCTGAAGCAGAACAACCCTAGATACTTGGTAGATAAGAAGGCTGGCAACATCGACAGAAGTGTATTTGATATACGAGTTATTGATGTGTACCTTGCTAGTACTCCTAGTAGCACCTGGGTATTGGATACCGATTCGGTTGCTAAATGTTAGTAACTCGAAATAAAAGCTACGGAATAATCAGAGAACTAGCTGAGGGTGAGGTGACGATATATGTTGGAAAGGTTTCCAAGGTTGATGTGATCAACATCGCACGCTCACTCTACCTTCAGGATTAGTGACGAACCTAAATAAATGTTATTTGGTGTTTTGCGTTGAGCATGAACATGATTAGATCATGTTTATTGCAATACGGTTATTCATTTAAGTTAGAGAATAATGGTTATTCTGTTTACATGAATAATACCTTCAATGGTCATGCACCCAGTGAGAATGGTTTGTTGAAATCTTGATCGTAGTAGTACACATGTTCATAACATTGATGTCAAAAGATACAAAGTTAATAATGATAGTACCATATACTTGTGGCACTGACGCTAAATGTCATATTGGTATAAAGCGCATGAAGAAACTCCATGCTGATGGATATTTGGACTCATTCGATTTCGAATCGGTTGAGACATGCGAACCATGCCTCTTGGGCAAGATGACTAAAGGACCCCGTTGGATGGAGCAGGCAAGTGATTCATTGGAAATGATACATGTTGATGTATGAAATCTAGTGAGTCTTGTAGCGTGCAGTGGATATCGTTATTTTCTTACCTTCACTGATGATTTGAGTAGATATGGTGTATATTTACTTAATGAAACACAAGTCTGAATTGTTTGAAAGGTTCAAGCAAATTCAGAGTGAAGTTTAAAGATCATCGTGACAAGAAGATAAAAATGACTGCGATATGATCGTGGCGGTGAATATCTGAGTTACGAGTTTGGCATACAACTTAAGACAATGCGAAATTTGTTTCACAACTAACGCCACCTGGAACACCATAGTGTGATGGTGTGTCCGAACATCATAGTCATGCTCTATTGGATATGGTGCATACTGTGATGTCTCTTATCGTTTTACTACTATAATTTTGGGGTTATGCATTAGAGACAACTACATTCACTTTAAATATGGCATCATCTAAATCCGTTGAGATGACACCGTGTGAATTATGGTTTGATAGAAACCTAAGCTGTCATTTCTTAATATTTGGGGCTGCGACACTTGTGTGGAAAAGGTTTTCACCTAATGAGGTCGAACCCAAGGCGGACAAATGCATCTTCATAGAATACCCTAAGATCAGTTGGGTGAACCATCTATCTCAGATCCTAGTGCAAAGTGTTTGTTGCTTAAACGGATCCTTTCTCGAGGAAATGTTTCTCTCGAAAGAATTGAGTGGGAGGAAGATAGAACTTGATGAGGTTGTTAAACCTTTGTTCAACCAGAGAGTAGCGCAGCGCAGAAAGATGTTTCTGTGAAGCCTACGTTAGTTGAAGAGGAAGTTAATGTTGATGATCATGAAGCTTCAGGATCAAGTTACTATCAAACTTCGTAGGTCGACAAGGATGTGTACTGCTCCTAAGTGGTACGACAACTCTGTCTTGGAGATCATGTTGTTGGACAACGATGAACCTACGAGCTATGGAGAAGCGATGATGGGCCCGGATTCCGACAAATGGTTGGAGGCCATGAAATCCTAGATAGGATCCATATATGAAAACCAAGTATAAACTTTGGTAGATTTGCTCGTTGGACAGCAGGTCGTTGAGTACATATGGATCTTTAGAATGAAGACAGACGTTGATGGTAATTGTGACCATTTGTAAAGCTCGACTTGTTGCAAAGTTGTTTGTGACAAGTTCAAGGAGTTGACTGCGATGAGACTTTCTCACTCGTAGCGATGCTAAAGTCTGTTGTAATTATGTTAGCAGTTGCTGCGTTTTCAATTATGAAATCTGACAGATGGATGTCAAAACATCTTTTCCTTAACGGTTTACTTGAGGAAAGGTTGTATGTGATACAACCAGAAGGTTTTTGTCAGTCCTGAGGATGCTAAAAGGTGTGCAAGCTTCGGTGATCCTTCCATGGACTGAAGAAGGCATCTCGGAGTTGGAATACACACTTTGATGAGGTGATCAAAGTTTTTGAAGTTTATACAAAGTTTACGAGAAACTTGTATTTACAATAAAGTGAGTGGGAGCACTATAGAATTTCTGATAAGTATATGTGGATGACATATTGTTGATCAGAAGTAATGTAGAATTTCTGGAAAGCATAAACGGTTGTTTGGAAAGTGATTTTCAAAGGAAGACCTTGATAAAACTACCTAATTGTTGAGAATCAAGATCTATAGAGATAGATCAAGATGCTTGATGAGACTTTCAATGAGTACATACCTTGACAAGATTTTGAAAGAGTTCAAAATGGATCAGTCAGAGAAAGAGTTCTCGTCTGATTTGTAAGGTGTGAAGTTGAGTGAGACTCAAAGCTCAACAACGGCAGAAGAAAGAGAAAGGACGAACGTCGTCCCCTATGCCTTAGCCATAGGCTGTGTATAGTATGCCATTCTGTGTACCGCACATGTGTGTGCCTTGGCATGAGTTCGTCAGGGGGTACAAGAGTGAACCAGGAGTGGATCACTAGACAACGTTCAAGATTATCCTTAGTAACTAAAAGACTGAGGAGATGTTTCTCGATCATGGAGGTGATAAAGAGTTCGTCATAAAGAGTTACGTCGATGCAGGCTTTAGCACCAATCCAGATGGCTAGTAGTAGCAATCTGGATACATATAGTGGAGCAGCCATTTGGAAGTAGTACCAAGTGGAGTGTGGTAGCAGTGTTGACAGTTTGACATAAGGATTTGCAAAGTACACACGGATCTGAATTTTGCAGACCCGTTGACTATAAGACCTCTCTCACATGCAAAGCATGATCGAGCCCCAGAACTCATTGGGTGTTAGATTCATAACAATGCGAATCACATGGTGATGTGAACTAGATTATTGACTCTAGTGCAAGTGGGAGACTGTTGGAAATATGCCCTAGAGGCAATAACAAATTAGTTATTATCATATTTCCTTGTTCATGATCATCGTTTGTTATCCATGCTATAATTGTATTGATCGGAGACTTAAATGCATGTGTGGATACATAGACAAAACCATGTCCCTAGTATGCCTCTAATGGACTAGCTCGTCGATCAAAGGATGGTTAAGGTTTCCTAGCCATGGACATGAGATGTCATTTGATAACGGGATGACATCATTAGGAGAATGATGTGATGGACAAGACCCAAACTACAAACGTAGCATATGATCGTGTCAGTTTATTGCTACTGTTTTCTACATGTCAAGTATATGTTCCTATGACCATGAAATCATGCAACTCACGGATATCGGAGGAGTGCCTTGTGTGTATCAAACGTTGCAACATAACTGGGTGACTATAAAGGTGCTCTACAGGTATCTCCGATGGTGTCTATTGAGTTGGCATGGATCGAGACTGGGATTTGTTACTCCGTGTGACGGAGAGGTATCTCGGGGTCCACTCGGTAATGCAACATCACAATGAGCCTTGCAAGCAATGTGACTAATTGTTAGTTGCGGGATCTTGTATTACGGAACGAGTAAAGAGACTTGCCGGTAACAAGGTTGAACTAGGTATGGAGATACCGACGATCGAATCTCGGGCAAGTAACATACCGAAGAACAAAGGGAACGTTATACGGGATTAACTGAATCCTTGACATAGAGGTTCGACCGATAAAGATCTCCGTAGAATATGTAGGAACCAATGTGGACGTCCAGGTCCCGCCATTGGTTATTGACCGTAGAGGTGTCTCGGTCATGTCTACATAGTTCTCGAACCCGCAGGGTCTGCACACTTAAGGTTCGATGACGTTTCGGTAGTGTAAAGTTATGTATGGTGGTGACCGAAGTATGTTCGGAGTCCCGGATGAGATCCCGGACGTCATGAGGAGCTCCGGAATGGTCCGGAGGTAAAGATTCATATATAGGAAGTCCCAGTTTTGTCGCCGGAAAAGTTTCGGGCTCATCGGTAGTGTACCGGGAGTGCCGGGAGTGTACCGGGAGGCCTCCGGGAGGGGTATTTCGACCCTAGAGGGTCCATGGGGCTGTGGGAGAATAATAACCAGCCCTTAGTGGGCTGGTAAATCAGCCACAAAAGGCTCATGACGCAGGAAGAGAAAAAGGCTATGGAAAAAGGTGAAAATTAGCCAATAGGAGGCAATCCTAGTCCAACTAGGATTGGAGGTGGAGTAGGACTCCACCCCACCTATTCGGCTGAACCAAAGAGGCCTTGGATGCCTCTCCTCTCCTCTCCTCCTATATATACTAGTGGAATAGCTAGGGTTTTGGCAGATTTTTTATGGCCACGTGCTACCCGTTTCACCGGTGCTCCTCTAGATCGGTTTTCTGCAGTGCTTAGGCGAAGCCCTGCCGGAATTGCTCCACCACCATCATCGGAGCGACGTCACGCTGCCGGTGAACTCTCTCTCCTCTCCACCTCCTATTTCTGGATCAAGACGGTGGAGATCGTCATCAAGCTGCACGTGTGCTGAACGCGGAGGTGCCGTCCGTTCGGTACTAGATTGGAAGGATCGTGATCAAGGCCACGAGACGTTCGTGATTGGATCGCAGGACGGATCATGACAAGATCGCGGGACGGTTCGTGATTGGTTCGCGGGACGGTTCGTGATTAGATCGCGGGACGCTCGGCGATTTGGATTGCGAAGAAGTACGACTACACCAACCACATTTCTCAACGCTTCCCGCTTAGCGATCTACAAGGGTACGTAGATCCACTCTCCCTCTCGTAGATGCTCATCACCACGGATAGGTTTGCGTGTGCGTAGGAATTTTTTTGTTTCCCATGCGACGTTCCCCAAGAAAAACCGCTTGTCACTTCCTTCTGCTCCTCGTTGGGTTCAACACTCTTACTTATCGAAAGGACTACGATTGACCCCCTATACTCTTGGGTCATCATGAAGCCATAGCACTTCTTGTATTCCTCAACAGTATAGCATGAATGCACCACGCTCTCTGGATCAATTCTCTCATGCCTAAAACAAGCAATTGCATGATGGTAAGGTATGCCAGATAGTACCCACCTTTTGCAGTTATAGCTCAACATGTTCAAGTCAACAATGTAAGTGTTGTTGAGTGAGACAACCTGGAAAACACCTCTTCCATACTCGCGCACTTTGCAGTTTTTTGCCCATTCAACATACTTGTCCAACTTCTTCTGTATCTTGGGGCAAAGCCTTCCTGTCCATTTTTGTGCCTCCCTTTGCTTGCCAACAATTATGTTTGTTAATTTCCAGAATATGTAGTCCAACATTGATTTAATTGGCAATTCTCTTCAATACAAAATGTAGCTGCACATTTGCACAAAATTTGTCAACACAATCAATGACAACAAATGTAACAAAAAATGGGACTACAATGAATGAAGTTAACCTGTTAAACACTTCAGACATGTTGTTTAGCAATATATCACATTTGCAATGTCGGGACCCCGATCCTAAGCCATAAGAATCCAGCATGTAACACATCACATCACTTTGCGGTCTCACGCACGGTTATCTCCACGGCTGCCACCTTACCTGGGTCGGGACCGTTTACGTCTTTTGACTCACGTATGTGAAAGTGTCGCTAGCATTCAAATGTCAGAGAACCCGGGCCGACATGACTAGTCGTAGAACCCAAGTGGCACATCCGTACAGGGACAGGCATACGTAACCCAGCAATGCAGGTGTCGATCTCTAGCGTGTGTAGACGAGTCATAGCAAGCTACAAGGAATCCATTACGCCGTGGGACATAAATGCCATCACTGCACGTAGACGAGTCGTAGTAGGCTACAGGGACTCCATTACACTGCGAGACATTTCCCCGAAGGGATAGACACAGCAGCAAAGAAGGATACATGCCGGTCAATCAATGTGTCCGGAGCAGTAGCAAGCTACCAAGGCTCGGTGGAAGCACAAAGAGGCAGTTCCCCGTAAAGAGTACTACTAAAGGAACACAACTAGGTGTCGGATCCCATACATACCGTTGCACGTCACACGTATGCACGACATGCCCGATATGCATAGATACAACTATGGCATCACAACATAACCATACAACATTACAACATTTATTTAGAAGGCTCGGAAGAGCCAATACAATAGATGTTACAAACAGGGGTCACAAGACCCAACATACAGAGCATTCAATCAAGCAAGCGGAAGTTAAACATGTCTGGGTACAGACATCTACAAAAGTGGCTAGAGGAGCCTGAAAAGCTATAACGACCCTCCCAAAGGAACCAGACCTCTGTCTGGGATTCCCAAGCTAACCCGGTCAATATCGAGCTTCACGTTGAAACAATCACTAATGAGACTGACGTCTCCTCTGCAAAACATAAATTAAGCAAACGTGAGTACAAGAGTACTCAGCAAGACTTACATCAGAACTAACTACATATGCACAAGTATCAATGAAGGGGGTTGTGGAGTTCATTGCAGCAAGCCAACTTTGACTCTTGGCTAACCTATACTACGACTACAAGTGCTTTCTTTGAGGTGGGATAGCGCACACGAGTCCACATATTCACCAATCAATACACCACTATGGATCCACTTCTGTCTCCCTACGAGAAGGCCATCCATAGCACTCACGCTTATCTTGCGTATTTTAGAGTATCCACTTCCAGTTGTCTATGAACCACATAAGTTCTCCAAGTAGTCCATATCCGAGGACGCGGCTATTCGAACAGATTATTTCACCCTGCTAGGGTATACTTCTTCACACACGCTCCCGCCACTTAGCACCATACGCACATCATGCATCTCGGCAACCTTCAAGCGGAAGCACTGGCGTGGGCGTCGGCCACGACCGTCAACCACACAAGACCCTAGTCCAGGTTTATCGCCTATCCGAGGTTGAACCCGCATGAAAGTCCGGCCGAAGTTTCCGCTACGGCCTCAAACGATGTGCGCAGGATTTCCAAGCCCACCGTTCGGGTGCCACTTGGTACACCGTGCCACTGTGTCTGTACCGCATCATAGTCCACCCTGTCGGGCAGCACTATACACGGCCGCCAACACTTTCCCTACAAACGCCAGAAACTAGTTGCAACTCCTGGACAGAGGTCTAGGCGATTAATAAGTCGAGAGGGGTCGAGTTACCGAAACCCAATGTATGGTAGTATCTTGTCTTGGATAACATACACAGAACTCAGTTCCTCAGGATGGTCCTGATGAGACAACCCGCCATGTACTCCTACATGACCTCTCATCGTTACCTTTTCCAAATTGTGTTCACACACTTAGTTCTCATTCCGTAGGACATGAACACTGCCATTCCGATCCATCACCCAGATGTATCAGACCCGATACGACACGACTCTAAGCATAGCAGGTGCAGTAATTAAGCATGCATGTACGAGTAAGCACAACAAGGCTCAAACAGTTGCTACTCATGCTAAGTGGTTTCAACTATTTACTGTGGCAAAGACAGGTCATGCAAAGGAATGGGTTCAACTACCGTTGACATGTAATAGTTGAATCGCTGTTGTCCTAATGCAGTAAAAGAGAGCAGGAGCGAGAGAGTGGGTTCATATAGATATGCTCAAGGGGTTTTTGCTTGCCTGACAATCCTGAAGAAATACTTCTCTTCATTAGTGTCAACATTCACATCGTCAGAACCATCGTCTACCGAGAGGGAATAACCACCGGCAAACAGGAAAAAGAGAACACATTCAATGCAATGCAACAATCATGATGTATGACATTGCATATTAAGGTAATTAATTAACCTAGAGGAGTGGTTAGTCAAATTGGTTGAAGTAGAATTCAAACAAGTTTGAATTTCCAACTCCAAATGATATTTCATATGTTGGCGTAATCATAAAATGTCCTACTTGGTGATGTTAACTTGTTCAAACATGCATGATCATGGCATAAACAGATTCTTTGGATTTTTCTGATCATTTTTCATATATAAATTATTTTCATCTGAGCTATAGATTATTTTCTATGATTTTTAGAAGTTTTAGAGCATTTTCTGGAATTTTCTGATTTATTCTTTAACAGGAAATTCCTTTATTACGTCAGCACTGTGTCATCATGACCTCACCAGGTCAACTGGACCAGGTCCAGGTCAAACCTGACCAGTGAGTCCCACTGGTTAGTGACACAGTCACTAATAGATTTTAATTTTATTACCTAATGTTAATTAACACATCAGGGCCCACCAGTCAGTGTCTAACTAAGTTAATTAAGTAAATTAGTTATTTTTAATCTAATCCTAGGTTAAATAGGGCTGGGCCCCACCTGTCATTGACCCGGGTCTAATTCCCGGTCAAAGCAGAGGCTGATGGGGCTTTGACCCCCTGTGGGGCCCTCTGGTCAGTGGCTAGGGGGGGATTAGCTGCTAATTAACATGGCCACGCTAGCACTCGCCGGAGGGAGGCCGCCGGCGGCGAGCCGAGACGGTGGAGGTCGCTGGAAATGGCCCTCCGGCGACCATTTGAGCGGCGGAGACCACCTACGGGTAGCTAGGACTCGCGCGCATCCATCTAGGGCAGCAGGAGGTCGCGGGGTCGCCGGAATCGACGAGCACGACCACTTAGGTGGCGGCCGGAGCTTCGGCAACGGCGAGACTAGCGGCTAGGGGCGAGGAGGACCACGAGGAGAGGGAGAAAAGGGACGGAGAGCTCACAGGGAGGCAAATGGCACGGTCAGCGGGCTCGGGGGCGCTCTGGATGTCGCGAATCGTCGACGGCAATCTCCGATGGCCGGGGCTTGAAGAAGAGCTCGGGGCGGCAACTGGCGATCTCTGGCGTTGCATGCCTCGGCAAGGAGAAGCAGCAGGACGGGGCGGAGCTTCTGGACTAGCTGGGGAGACGAGGGGAGGCCGGTGGCCGCGGTGGTTGCGAGCAGCAGCGACCATGGCGCTCGGGTCCGACGCGGAGGAGGGAGCAGGGGAGAAGGAGGAGAGCGAGGGAGAGAGAGAGAATCGACCGAGGGGGCGACGGGGCATCTCCAGGCGAGGAGAAGCTCGGGGGCCTCGGACGCGGCAAGCAGGAGGTGGCGGCGCCTCCTGTGCGCGCGCCACGCCTTCGTCCTCCTGGCAGAGGAGGAAGACGACAGGGAGAGGGGGAGCTGGGCTAGGCCATCCCTTCCTGGGCCAGGTAAGCACCAGGTAAGCTTTCTTTTCTCTATTTTTCTTTATTTACTATTTTTCTGTTTTCTGTTATTATTTGTTTGGGGCAAAAATTACCTAGGCACAAACCCTGAAATAATTTATGGGATACAAAAAGAATATTACTAAGTCCCACAAAAAGTTTCAGTATTTATGAATCAACTAAATTAATTATATTGGCTTATTAATTGATTTCAGGAGCTTAATGTGTATTTTAAATTGCTATATTTGTTTTGAAAATTAGGATGTCCCCTAATATGTTGTTGCCAACCTTTATTTAGAATAGTGAACATTTTTGAATGGTATTTTAAAATCATTGAAAATTCAATTATTGAAATTTGGATTATTTAAGGAGGTGCTAGGGTTTGGCAATCCCCATTTCAAGTTTCATTTGAATTCTAGCATGATGACATGATGCACATGCTGATGTTGATGCAAACAAATACCACACAATTCTAGGGCTGTGACAACTCACCCCCACTAAACAAGAATCTCGTCCCGAGATTCAGGCGTAGGGTATGAGGACAAAGGGGACACAACTACCACAATCTTCATGATCCCATTGCTCTCCTCGAAGATGTTGATTCATTGCATCATGCCTCTCTTGACATCTTTGCCTTCGGAATCTTCAGCCAGCAGAAAGACAACATAGATAGAGTGCTCTACATGATTCGATCTTCTCGAAGATCGAGCACTCATGATCAACTCGTAGGATGAGAGGTGATAACATCTCTCGAGTTGAGACACAAAACACACATTGAGAACAACGAATGAAGCAGATGACGGAGGTTCAATTGGTAGGCAACAATTCCACGCTAAAACAGATGGTGAAGAAGTTTGAAAGTAGGGAGGAGTTAATTGCCATAATACCATAACAGACACCTAAGAGAAGGTGACTCGTAGGATTATCCCTTAAGTGGCAAAAAGGATTACTTTTGATCCATAGATCATTGAAACTCTTCATTCCAGCCTAAGGCAATTTACAATGATCATTTTAAGGAATTCAAAAGAATGGCACACTTAGATCGGAATGGAAACTAGAGCTATAAAACAACTCAGCGATGGAAGGCACATTCCAAACAATACCGAGGGTATAACCCAGTGTCTGAGCGTGCTCTCAAGAACTTGAGCATCTCCATATTCAACAAAGTTTTACCAACATCCGTGCCAAGGATCCTGGCAACACCTCATACTACCATGATGAATAATGATGGAGGATGCAGATGCAAAGGAAGACAACACTTTCTCAGATTTCACCTTAGCTATGCCGAGGGAGCGAAATCTGGATGATCGACCGAGAGACATTTAACACTATGCTTCTAATGTTCTCCTTGACGTACTAGTGTAACCCCAACCGTAGGTCAGGTTTACTATCTAGGACATCAAGTAAAGGTCGGACTTCGGGATCTCAAAGGGTCCATGAGAAACAACTTTTGAAAAGTCATATAAGAACCTCATGGGGAAGTGGCTACGATTGCTGATTCAAGATATTATAATAGTAGGCCTTCCGAGTAGATATGTTAGCCAAAACATTCCTTTGTCGGGTTACAGAGAGACCATTATTATACTTCTTGGGAAATGTTCCAACCATCATATCTGCCTGAGATTCAGATATGGTTGGTGTCACGATATTCCAGACTCAGCATGTCTGAAGGTGAAAGGTTGCAACACAAATCGAAGAGATGACGTTGCGAGATTCTCAGGAGATGAACTTCGGAAGCCAACTCCAAAACATGAGCTGGATTGCAAGACACATGTGAACACGATGTCCAGGACAAGCATGACTACATGGCATACAACAAAACATTACCGAGTTCAGTTTAGGAACCATCATTGCGGATAACGAAGTCGGGTGCAAGTCCGTCTGGTACCTTCAAGAGTAGCACTTAACTTCTTTTCCTTGAACAAATCAGTCAGTGGCTTGGTGTGCTAGGGATTGCATGTGGAATGGAGATGATCAGTCTGCCAAACCATAGAATACTTCACATGTGCATGACTGACTTGGGATGATTCCAATGAAAACAAGATGACCTTTCTCAAGTTCATGGCGACAACTTGCACCATATGCACATGAATCAAGAGTAAGTCACTTCTTACACCTCACATATACTTCATGTACGGAATACGAAGATATGCCTACAAAGTTTCCAACACTAGCTTCATGTTCTTCATGAGTCATGGAAGGGATGGAAATGTTGTCAATGGGCTTAACAACAATTCATTGGGATATCCATATGGATGGAATTCCACAACTATGAGAGCAAGTTGATAGCATTGGTTAGACCAAACGATATAACGGTATATGCTCGAGGATAAACCCGCGAGTAAAACAACATTAAAGAAATCTTTGGTTCTGATTTTGATCTGACGATAGCCCACACTCAAATCAATGGCTGGACAAGATGATAGGTGCATCAATTGGTCACAAGGATCAATCGATGAAGATATCACCTTTCTTCTACACATACGAACACAAAGACACAAGATATCCCTTTATCATGAGCTAAGTTAGATCAAGCTTCTATCTTCCAACTCTCCAAGTTGTTGTTTAGCTTAACCAGCTAGTTCAGGGATATCCAACACGGATTCTTGGAGACGGGATGGTTTATAAGAAAAACCATCTTGATCACGAACTCAGCATAACGGTCAAGGAACACCTTGGTGATACTTCCGAGAAGATAATAGGAAAATCACGATCCACCGATATGTTAACAAGCTCGAGAACAGTATTGCTTTTCAAGACAAGACGATATGACCAACAGAGCGAAAGATTGATACAATCCTATAACTCATTGATCGAAAAGTGCACCATGGAAAATGGGCTAGGTGCCACGATCATTCTTAGTATGACAATTCAATGATCATCACGCCAAGAGTGAGATTATTGTCCATTAACTACCAAGCAACAAAGTTGCTTGGAGTATTGATTGCACACATCACGATTCCCTTGTCGGTATCCTGGTTACCAACAACACAGAGACCGGGGAATGAATGATGATAGCGAGAAGTATTACTACATCAAGATTTCATAAGAAGGAGTGCAGTTCTCATGATAATCTTGACACGAAGAGGGTAATACCTCAAGGTAGAACAGAACAAAAGCTGAATTAGCATTTTGATTTGCGGAACACAACTGCTTTGACCCAATCCAAGAAATGGATGAGGTACGGGAGTTTGCTTCTCCTAGTCATTCTATAATAGAATGGCTTGATAGACCACAAGAATAGATGACATTGGTAACTCAATGCATGACATACTCTTGACTATCCATTGATATATAACGGTCAGAATAAAATTGAAGAAGGGCAACTCAAGAGCACATGATTTTTCTTGAGTTGTAGATGCATAGATTGAATATGCCGAACATAGTTCAACATGTTTCTTCCAGACAATCCATGCAGAAATGAAGGATTGGCAGAGTCACAACTATGGAATGGAGAACTTATCAGGAGCACTCATGTCGTGATCTTCCGTTCACAAAGAACTTCTGCCATAACTGATTCATGATAGTGAAAGAATGATATACCACAAATCTTGAGGACTATAACAAGGTTACTAATATCCTAAAGGAACGAACAAATACAATCTATAGGATTGAGTAGAATGATCCTTGGGTTTAAAATCCCAGATACAGAATACCTATTGACTATGTAGCATCACAACAGCTTTTGATAATGATGGCCAGAATTATCACACTGGAAACATAAGACACCACTAGACTATTGGGTGGTTCACTAAAACAACATGGTTTCCTATACACTTTCATCAATCACGTCGAGGTAATAGAGTACCTCAACTCAAAATTTAGTGTGCTTTGTCTGGCCTAAAAGACATTGACTCGAGAGGGAAGAGTTTTGCAATTGCATCAGATAATTTAGAATTCTTGGATAACTCAGACAACATAACGGCTGTACGGGCATGAAATATGAGGCAACCTGCAAGACAACTGACAACATGACATTGAATTTCTTACAGAGACATCGATCAAGAAGACAACATCTTTCCCCATAGGTCTCCAGCATAGTAACTCGTCCTCCTAATAGTTAGATGAGAAGGCCTAGTTATTAATCCAAGTAGAATAAAGAAGAGGGTGACTCAGAATTAGAATGACACAAGGAAATGAGTAAAAAGAGCCTTACGTTCCCTTCCACAATCAATTCCCTTATATAACTAAAGCAGTTCTAGACTCAACATCGACCAGTTTGGCTTGGTAATCCTACAGGCAGTCAAGCTTTGATACCAAAGCTGTTGGGACCCCGATCCTAAGCCATAAGAATCCAGCATGTAACACATCACATCACTTTGCGATCTCACACACGGTTATCTCCACAGCTGCCACCTTAACTGGGCCGGGACCGTTTGCGTATTTTGACTCACGTATGTGAAAGTGTCGCTAGAATTCAAATGTCAGAGAACCCGGGCCGACATGACTAGTCGTAGAACCCAAGTGGCACATCCGTACAGGGACATGCATACGTAACCCAGCAATGCAGGTGTCGATCTCTAGCGTGTGTAGACGAGTCATAGCAAGCTACAAGGACTCCATTACGCCGTGGGACATAAATGCCATCACTGCACGTAGACGAGTCGTAGCAGGCTACAGGGACTCCATTACACTGCGAGACATTTCCCCGAAGGGACAGACACAACAGCAAAGAAGGATACATGCCGGTCAATCAATGTGTCCGGAGCAGTAGCAAGCTACCAAGGCTCGGTGGAAGCACAAAGAGGCAGTTCCCCGTAAAGAGTACTACTAAAGGAACACAACTAGGTGTCGGATCCCATACATACCGTTGCACGTCACACGTACGCACGACATGCCCGATATGCATAGATACAACTATGGCATCACAACATAACCATACAACATTACAACATTTATTTAGAAGGCTCGGAAGAGCCAATACAATAGATGTTACAAACAGGGGTCACAAGACCCAACATACAGAGCATTCAATCAAGCAAGCGGAAGTTAAACATGTCTGGGTACAGACATCTACAAAAGTGGCTAGAGGAGCCTGAAAAGCTATAACGACCCTCCCAAAGGAACCAGACCTCTGTCTGGGATTCCCAAGCTAACCCGGTCAATATCGAGCTTCATGTTGAAACAATCACTAATGAGACTGACGTCTCCTCTGCAAAACATAAATTAAGCAAACGTGAGTACAAGAGTACTCAGCAAGACTTACATCAGAACTAACTACATATGCACAAGTATCAATGAAGGGGGTTGTGGAGTTCATTGCAGCAAGCCAACTTTGACTCTTGGCTAACCTATACTACGACTACAAGTGCTTTCTTTGAGGTGGGATAGCGCACACGAGTCCACATATTCACCAATCAATACACCACTATGGATCCACTTCTGTCTCCCTACGAGAAGGCCATCCATAGCACTCACGCTTATCTTGCGTATTTTAGAGTATCCACTTCCAGTTGTCTATGAACCACATAAGTTCTCCAAGTAGTCCATATCCGAGGACGCGGCGATTCGAACAGATTATTTCACCCTGCAGGGGTATACTTCTTCACACACGCTCCTGCCACTTAGCACCATATGCACGTCATGCATCTCGGCAACCATCAAGTGAAAGCACTGGCGTGGGCGTCAGCCACGACCGTCAACCACACAAGACCCTAGTCCAGGTTTATCGCCTATCCGAGGTTGAATCCGCACGGAAGTCCGGCCGAAGTTTCCGCTACGGCCTCAAACGATGTGCGCAGGGTTTCCAAGCCCACCGTTCGGGTGCCACTTGGTACACCATGCCACTGTGTCTGTACCGCATCATAGTCCACCCCGTCGGGCAGCACTATACACGGCCGCCAACACTTTCCCTACAAATGCCAGAAACTAGTTGCAACTCCTGGACAGAGGTCTAGGCGATTAATAAGTCGAGAGGGGTCGAGTTACCAGAACCCAATGTATGGTACTATCTTGTCTTGGATAACATACACAGAACTCAGTTCCTAAGGATGGTCCCGATGAGACAACCTGCCATGTACTCCTACATGACCTCTCATCGTTACCTTTACCAAATCGTGTTCACACACTTAGTTCTCACTCCGTAGGACATGAACACTGCCATTCCGATCCATCACCCAGAAGTTTTAGAGCGTTTTCTGGAATTTTCTGATTTATTCTTTAACAGGAAATTCCTTTATTACGTCAGCACCGTGTCATCATGACCTCAGCAGGTCAACTGGACCAGGTCCAGGTCAAACCTGACCAGTGAGTCCCACTGGCTGGTGACACAGTCACTAATAGATTTTAATTTTATTACCTAATGTTAATTAACACATCAGGGCCCACCAGTCAGTGTCTAACTAAGTTAATTAAGTAAATTAGTCATTTTTAATCTAATCCTGGGTTAAATAGGGCTGGGCCCCACCTGTTATTGACCCAGGTCAAATTCCCGGTCAAAGCAGAGGCTGATGGGGCTTTGACCCCCTGTGGGGCCCTCTGGTCAGTGGCTAGGGGGGGATTAGCTGCTAATTAACATGGCCACGCTGGCACTCGCCGGAGGGAGGCCGCCGCCGGCAAGCCAAGACGGTGGAGGTCGCCGGAAATGGCCCTCTGGTGACCATTTGATCGGCGGAGACCACCTATGGGTAGCTAGGACTCGCGCGCATCCATCTAGGGCAGCAGGAGGTCGCGGGGTCGCCGGAATCGATGAGCACGACCACTTAGGCGGCGGCCGTTGCTTCGGCAATGGCGAGAATAGCAGCTAGGGGCGAGGAGGACCACAGGGAGAGGGAGAAAAGGGACGGAGAGCTCACAGGGAGGCAAATGGCACGGTCAGCGGGCTCGGGGGCGCTCTGGACGTCGCGAATCATCGACGGCGATCTCCGGTGGCCGGGGCTTGAAGAAGAGCTCGGGACGGCGACTGGCGATCTCTGGCGTCGCGTGCCTCGGTGAGGAGAAGCAGCAGGACGGGGCGGAGCTTCTGGACTAGCTGGGAAGACGAGGGGAGGCCGGTGGATGCGGTGGTTGCGAGCAGCAGCGACCATGGCGCTCGGGTCCGACGCGGAGGAGGGAGCAGGGGAGAAAGAGGAGAGCGAGGGAGAGAGAGAGAGAATCGACGGAGGGGGCGACGGGGCATCTCCAAGCGAGGAGAAGCTCGGGGGCCTCGGACGCGGCAAGCAGGAGGTGGCGGCGCCTCCTGTGCGCGTGCCACGCCTTCGTCCTCCTGGCAGAGGAGGAAGACGACAGGGAGAGGGGGAGCTGGGCTAGGCCATCCCTTCCTGGGCCAGGTAAGCGCCAGGTAAGCTTTCTTTTCTCTATTTTTCTTTATTTACTATTTTTTTGTTTTCTGTTATTATTTGTTTGGGGCAAAAATTACCTAGGCACAAACCCTGAAATAATTTATGGGATACAAAAAGAATATTACTAAGTCCCACAAAAAGTTTCAGTATTTATGAATCAACTAAATTAATTATATTGGCTTATTAATTGATTTTAGGAGCTTAATGTGTATTTTAAATTGCTATATTTGTGTTGAAAATTAGGATGTCCCCTAATATGTCGTTGCCAACCTTTATTTAGAATAGTGAACATTTTTGAATGGTATTTTAAAATCATTGAAAATTCAATTGTTGAAATTTGGATTATTTAAGGAGGTGCTAGGGTTTGGCAATCCCCATTTCAAGTTTCATTTGAATTCTAGCATGATGACATGATGCACATGCTGATGTTGATGCAAACAAATACCACACAATTCTAGGGCTGTGACATGCAAAAAGAGTCAAAGAAAACTTTGATCCAAGTTCTTGGAGACAAATTCTCAACCCAATTGTATGCTGCAAAGCTGTGATCTTTCATCTGATCCATGCTCCTATTGTAAGCAACTTCATTTTTGGATCTTGCTATGGACCAATGGTCAGTTTTCAACTGTTCACCCTTGTCTAATTTGTGGAAATATTGGTAAATGTGCCTAACACAGTTCCTCTGTTCTGAATGAGGGAAAACTTTTTGTACTGCATTTATCAACCCGTGCAAAACAACACAAACATAACACAATGTCATGGTTAAATGCACAACATTGCTGTTCAACATTTTACAATGAAGAAATCAAACAAACAATATTACACCTTCTGCTTGTCACTCATAATGGTGAACGCCGATGTGTTGGTTATGTTTAGGTCATCCTTGAAAGAAGCTAGATACCACTCCCAGTTGTGTGTTGACTCCACTTAACATATGCCAAATCCTATAGGGCAGATACAATCATTTGGATCAATCCCAACTGCTATGAGGATATTTCCCTTATATCTTGCTTTGATGTAACAACCATCACGGAAAATAATTGGTCTGCAACCCTTCAAAAAAACCCTCTTACATGCATCATACGACCAGTACAAGGTTGAGAAGTGGTCCTTTTGTAGGGGAACATGAAAGAAAACAAAAAAATTCGGTACAGCGAGCACGCCTAGGACCACTATGGAGACTGCATACAAGGTTTGATCTGATCCGTACCGACTCAAAGCACAACAGAAGAAGAGTCGGTGGAGATTGTCGGTGCAGATCCCCGCAGCTAGGATTTACAACCTCCCAACCGCGAGAATGTACTCCCTCGTCGGACAGCCCTTCGGGAGGCGGTCGGACAGTCCCTCGGACGATGTCACAGACAGCCCTTCGGGAGGACCCTCGAAACTCGAACGGAAACCCGGACAACCCTTTGGGAGGACACTCGAACAACCCCTCGAGCAAAAGATCGAAACTACGACCTCTCTACGGGGTTGCACACATACAATGTCAGCTATCTAGCAGGGCTTCGCCATCTAGAACTAGTTCCTGCCAGAACCCAGACAACCTTTCGGCTCTACGAAACTATTTCGCTGGGAGGGAGAGAGAAGCCATACAAGTCTATAGCATGTGTATGAGAGCAAGGATGAAGTTTTGGCAGCCCCCTCACCTCCTATTTATAGGAAAACCAAGGGGTAGGATGGGTATTCAAAATACCAAAGTACCCCCTCTTTATGTCACACATAAAGGGCATATGGCGAAAAAGGGGTGCCATGTGGAGCTCCATGAAGGAGCTCCACCCTTGGCCGGCCACCCCTAGGGGCCCCTCATGAGGGGATCCCATGCCCCCAAAACCCTTCTATAAGCCTTTTTGTAAAAGCCCTAAAAGGTGGCTTTCCAAAAAATTATCCATAAAGCGATTTTCACTATTCACGAAACCAATTTTCCATGACCGTTAAATCCAAAAATATTTCTGTGGGTCTTAGAATAATTCTAGTACCCACACAAATGATTTTGGACATGTTCCGAAACAATTTCGGATTAGTGATTTTCATTTGCGAAAATCAACCAAATTGGTTCCGGCAGCTCCGGAACATTTCCGGTTTTTCTCTCGGAAAATTCCCAAAAGTTTCCAGAACGATTCTGGTACCCTCCAAAAGTGGTGGTGGTATCAGCCTTCTTAAGGCATTTAGCATTCACGTTAAAGACATCATTTCCACATTCAAGATTTAGTATGAAAAGGCCCCCAACAATGGGTGCAAATCCATAAAACATATCCTTACAATAAAGTGAACAACCATTGTTCTCAGACTTGTACGAATACCCATCGTACACTAAACATGATCCGGAGATAATGTTTCTACACAACAGCGGAACAAAATAACATTTAGTTAGTTCTAAGATAAATCCTGAAGGGAGACGTAGAGGCATAATGCCGATGGCTTGAGCGGCGATCCCAGCGCCGTTCCCGATGTGCATCACGACTTCATTCCTTGCCAGCTTGCGCACCTTCTGAAGCCCCTGTATAGAGTTCCAAATGTGAGCAACTGATCTGGTATCAAATACCCAAGACTTTGAATTTTCGCTAGCAAGCAAAACGTCAATGACATTAACTTGTATAACAATTATACCTTTTCCGGTTTTTCCAGACTTCTTATCTTCCAGATACTTCTTGCAGTTTCTCTTCCAGTGTCCCGTGCCCTTGCAGTAGAAGCACTCAGTTTCATTCTTGGTTCTGCCCTTAGAGTTTCTTTGGGAGCCGGTCTTATCGGCGCCCTTGCCCTTATTTGGCTTGCCTTTTCTTTTGAAACTAGCGGTTTTATTCACAAGCAACACTTGATTGTGATTTTTCCGCAGTCGTCCTTCTGTATTTTTCAGCATGGCGAGAACCTCTTCCGGTATCTTCTCCATCCCTGTCATTTTGTAGTTCATGAAAAAACCGTCGTAAGATGGGGGGAGTGAAGAAAGCAACATGTCCATCATATGGCCAGATGGAAGTGGAAATTCTAGGGTTTTAAGCCTTTTAGAATAGCCAATCATTTTGACCATGTGTTCGCCAACTGAACTACCCTCAACCATCTTGCATTCCATCAAAGTCTTCATGATGTCAAATCGTTCAGAATTTGCGGTTTCCTTGTACAGAGCATCCAATTCCTAGATCATATCATGGGTTTTGTGGAATTCAAAATGTTTTTGAAGCTCTGGACTCATGCAAGCTAGCATGAGGCACTACACTAAGTTGTGATCATCATCCTTAGTGGCCCCGACATTTTGTTCATCTTCCGGGGCCCCTGCCGCCGGTTTAGCTGGAAGATCAGTTTCAAGCACATACAATTTCTTAGCGCTCCTGAGGACAATCCTCAGGTTGCGGACCCAGTCCACATAGTTTTTCCCAGTCGCAGCTAACTTCTCTTTCTCTAACATCGGGCCTAAGTTGAACGCGTTGTTGCGAGCCATTTGATCTACAACGGAAAACACAAGTTTCACTTAGACTTTTTTCATAATCATATTTGCACTAGTGAATAAAATTTTTTATTCTAAAGTGCGCTCCCACTCAAATCAATATCTCTCAAAATTGATTGTGAGTGATTCAAGACCCATATTTCCATTCATCGTCACGGTTAGAGATGAACTCAAATGGCGTGAACTTCAATCGGTAGGCAAACTTGCCGATCACATCTCTATGTGATTCTTGTTCATCTTTTGATACGTGTGTTCTAAGCTCAGGACTGTCCTGCCTGAACATCAAGACAACCAAGTGATCTCGCTGCGAGGTCTCAACTCACCCGCCTCACACTTCTCTAATCATTCGCACCCATGGAGAGCATGTGATGCCCCGAAGAGATAGGTGCCGTGATGGTGCTACACTTAGGAGAACACTAACTACTTGATATTTTCAGTGAGAGATCACCCTAATAAAAAGCGACTACCACGCAATCAAGAAGGGTGCAACATAAGGGCTAAACATCTCAGGCAATTCATAATAGCATGATATGGTATAGCCCTTTCTGACAAAGAAGTATTTCATTTCTTCGTCTTCGGCATTTGCGTCAGTGTTCACCTTTGTGAAGATTGCCACCACCTTGTCGATGCACCAGATAATATTGCTATCTCTATAGCTAATAAAATAAGTGCATTACTTAAGGTTGACACGCAGGTCATTAAAGTGACAATCATATGGCTCTAGCCATCATGCCGAATCATGACACACAGGTCATGTTAATTACATCATATAGTCATCTCATACAAAATTGAATTAATATGAGACTTGCTATACCACATCACATGCAAACCATCCTGCAAAACCAAGTTAGACGCCTCTAATCGGTTTATGCAAAATTTTATTTTACGTGGCTTCTAAGGTTTTGACTCAAACCGTAGCTACCAACGTTTATCATCAAGTATGATTATTGAAGTCACTAGATTAACTTTCCAAGGTGTATGAAACATGAGATAATAAAATCTCGAGCCCCATACTAAACTTCGTCATACGCATGACCCCTGTGCAGATCATATCTGCATTGCCCTTTCATCTGTGAAATTTCATCTTTCCTTTAACTATGGCAGAACCCAAAAAACTGATAGCACTTCGTTGATCAATCAGGATCGCGGATTGCCAGAACTTTGTGAAATCCCACCATGCCATTTCAGGATCAGAAATACGCAAATTCAAGGGAAGCAACAAGAACATCGGGTAACAGATTTCATCTCCCACCCGCGTAAATAATTTTCAGCAATAGATCTCATCTACTCCAAAATTATATTATGCAATACCCATACATCTCTATGTATTCTAGATCGTAACTAGCATCTACGCATAGCACGGCTCTTGACGCCACTATAGGGGAACGCGACAGAAAACAAAAAAAATCGGTACAACGAACACGCACAGGACCACTATGGAGACTGCATACAAGGTTTGATCTGATCCGTACTGACTCGAAGCATAGCGGAAGAAGAGTCAGTGGAGATCGTCAGTGCAGATCCCGTAGCTAGGATTTACAACCTCCCAACCGCAAGGATGTACTCCCTAGTCGGACAACCCTTCGGGAGGCGGTCGGAAAGTCCCTCGGACGATGTCACGGACAGCCCTTCGGGAGGACCCTCGAAACTCGAACGGAAACTCGGACAGCCCTTCGGAAGGACACTCGAACAACCCCTTGGGCAAAAGATCGAAACTATGACCTCTCTACGGGGTTGCACACATACGGTGTCAGCTATCCGGCAAGGCTTCGCCGTCCAAACTAGTTCCTGTCGGAACCCAGACAACCTTTTGGCTCTACGAAACTATTTCGCTGGGAGGGAGAGAGAATCCATACAAGTCTATGGCATGTGTATGAGAGCAAGGATGAAGTTTGGGTAGCCCCCTCACCTCCTATTTATAGGAAAACCAAGGGGTAGGATGGGTATTCAAAATACCAATGTACCCCCACTTTATGTCACACATAAAGGGAATATGGGGAAAAAGGGGTGCCATGTGGAGCTCCATGGAGGAGCTCCACCCTTGGCCGGCCACCCCAAGGGCCCCCCATGAGGGGCTCCCATGCCCCCCCAAACCCTTCTAGAAGCCTTTTTGTAAAAGCCCTACAAGGTGGCTTTCCAAAAAATATCCATAAAGTGATTTCACTATTCATGGAACCAATTTTCCGCGACCATTAAATCCGAAAATATTTCTGTGGGTCTTAGAATAATTCCAGTACCCACACAAATGATTTTGGACACGTTCCGAAACAATTTCAGATTAGTGATTTTCATCTGCCAAAAGCAACCAAATCGGTTCCGGCAGCTCCGGAACATTTCCTGTTTTTCTCTCGAAAAATTCCCAGAAGTTTCCAGAATGATTCTGGTACCCTGCAAGAATTATAAGGCATGTGCCGAAACAATTTGACATAATGGCATCCCGTGAAACAACTTTTCAGTTTCACCGAAACTCATCCGGTGACCTCTCTCTTCGGAACTTTTCCGCTGTCTCTGAAACTTTTTTCCAGAGACTTTCTCTCAGAATCCCTGTCTAGTATTCACCAGATAGATGACCCTTAAGCGTGTGACCCTATAGGTTCGGTGAAGTATAGACATGACCCGGAACCCCTTCCGATCAATGATCAACATCGGAGCCGTGGACACCCATATTGACCCCTATACCCACACGAATGAATGTTCGAGTGAACCTCCAGTTGCATAACCATTAACTTGTGACGAATGTATCTCATAGCATAACATCAATTTGGGTCGATTCAACACAAGTGTTCTACCAACATTGTGCCCTCAAAATTGCTGGCATATACATGCCCATGATCAGGAAAACAGGATCATCATGCAATACTTGAGCTAGTCTTAGAGGCATGACCGGGAATACATTTTACCGTTTATTATACCACACGCGCACATGAGTTTCCCTCCAAGCCTCGTGGTTATTGTAGACTCGAGAATCATTGTAGTTATAGCATGTAACATAAACATTCATTACAAACTTGGAGATACAAAATAACTATTATTACTGCCTCTAGGGCATATCTCCTACACCTTTGTCATCTCTGTTTTGTCATCAAACATCTCCTTTGTGCACAAGAAGAATTGGCTCCCTGGATTGCTCCTCCTCAGCTCCTGCCCATAATCCCACAAAGTGTTGTACTGATGAGCATCTTCTCCCCTATTTTGCTTAACAGCCGCTCTTCTTGCCCTTCCCAACTTACTCCTGTGAGCAACTAAGTTAAATTCTTTCTCCACCTTCTCTGAGAATTTGACCAAAGGCATTTTCTTATTGTCTCTGAACTCTTCTCTGAATGTTTTAGTAAGAAATGGTGCAGTAAGAACTTTTAGATTCTAAGCTTTAGTGCAAGTGTGTTTGTTAGTGTACTTCTTGATCTGAATGTTGCTTGATCTTTTCTCTTTGCGTGCCTTCAAGTACCAAGTACAATCATCCTTGCATACAGCCTCTAATGACATGTTAGTATTCCCGAGCTTCCTCACCTTCACTCTATTTCTGACACTAGATGAAGTGAGAGCATGCCTCAACTCTACCATGTCTGCAAATACCATCCCTAGCCTAAATATTGGTGCATTCAGGTTTGTGCTAGGGTTGAAAGCACAAAATTTATGCTTGAGCATGTCTTTTCTCTTCTTTTGACATATTCAAATGGCTGTCCTCCAAAGCATCTTTTGGAAGTTCTGCTTCACAGTGAGGCAATTCATTCTTCTCTCTATGATCATCTACTTCCTTGTCAACTTTTTGTTGGGGAATGTTGCATGGAAAACAAAAAAAAATTTACACACACACACAAGATCTATCCATGGAGATGCATAGCTACGAGAGGGGAGAGTGTGTCTATGTACCCTCGTAGACCGTTAGCGGAAGCGTTTAGACAACGCGGTTGATGTAGTCGAACACCTTCGCGATCCAATCGACCAAGACCGAATGTACGACACCTTCGCGTTCAGCACACGTTCAGCTCGATGACGTCCTCGCCTTCTTGATCCAGCAAGACGGGCGAAGTAGTAGATGAGTTCTGGCAGCACGATGGCGTGGTGACGGTGGTGATGCAACTATCTCCGTAGGGCTTTGCCGAGCACTACGGAAAATATGACCGAGGGTGTAACCAATGGAGGGGGCGCCGCACACGGCTAAGAGATTGTTGTGGGTTGTGTGGCGTCCCTCTCTCATAGGTGGGAGAGAGGGGAGGCAGCCAGGAGGTGCCACAAGGGAGGCCGAATCCTCCTTGGGGTCCTTCCTTAGCCGCACCCCCCTTCCATATTTGTGCGGGAGGGAAGGAAAGGGGGGAGGGAAGGAAGGGTGTTGGGGATATAACCCCAGGATATGACCCGCCCATTCAGGGATGGATCAATAGAGTGGCGACTTACAGAGGCTCGGCCAGGTGGGCCGTGGTTTTCCAAAAGACTCGCCTAGAAGACTAAGCCGCCCGCTCATGGGCCGGCTTATGGCACACCGGCTTAGGCCCACCTGTGAGCTGCCATATGTCGTTTTCCTTACTTAAAAGCAAGATATGTGAGCAGATAGACTTGGGCACGGACCATATTCCGGCTCAGACTCTAATGTACACCCTGGGCCTCAACCTATATATAAAGGGGAGCCCCGGGATAGACAGGACAACTTACAACCTCTTGAGTACTAGACCAGCCAAGTGCACCGTTCTAATCGAGATCATCATCAATACATCCAAAGCAGGACGTAGGCTTTTACCTCTATCAAGAGGGGCCGAACTTGGGTAAACCCTTGTGTCTCTCGTGTCCACTTAACCCCTTCGATCTACCACCTGACTCAATGGCCTTGCGACTAAGCCTTTGAGGACATATGCCATGAAAATACCACGACAGTTGGCGCTCACTGTGGGGCCGTCGAACGGTGGTGTAGAGTATTCGAAGGGTCCTCCCCCAGGGATCGAGGGATACGTCATCGGCCGCATGACCAAGAGTCGTCGCGGCAAGTGTTGGGGAACGTCGCATGGGAAACAAAAAATTTCCTACGCACACGCAAACCTATCCATGGTGATGAGCATCTACGAGAGGGAGAGTGGATCTACGTACCCTTGTAGATCGCTAAGCGGGAAGCGTTAAGAAACGTGGTTGGTGTAGTCGAACTTCTTCGCGATCCAAATCGCCGAGCGTCCCGCGATCCAATCACGAACCGTCCCGCGAACACATCATGATCCGTCCCGCGAACTCATCACGATCCATCTCACGATCTTGATCACGATCTGTCCCGCGAACTCATCACGATCCATTCCGTGATCACATCACGAACCGTCTCACGATCTCGATCACGGTCCTTCCGATCTAGTGCCGAATGGACGGCACCTCCGCGTTCAACACACGTGCAGCTTGATGACGATCTCCACCTTCTCGATCCAGCGAGAGGAGGTGGAGAGGAGAGATAGTTCACCGGCAGCGTGATGGCGCTCCGGTGATGGTGGTGGAGCAATTCCGGCAGGGCTTCGCCTAAGCGCTGCAGAAAACCGATCTAGAGAAGAAACTATGCACCTGTGTAACGGGTAGCACGTGGCCGGAAATTCTGTCCAAAAACCACCCAATCCACTAGTATATATAGGAGGAGAGGAGAGGAGAGGCATCCAAGGCCTTTGGGTCGGCCGAAATAGGAGGTGGGAAGCAATCCTACTTCAGCTCCAATCCTAGTTGGAGTAGGATTGCCTCCTATTGGCTGATTTTCCACTTTTTGCTTTAGGACTTTCTCTCCTGCGCCATGGGCCTTTGTGGCTGTTTTCCCAGCCCACTACGGGCTGGTTATTATTATCCCTCAGCCCATGGACCTCTTGGGGTCGAAATACCCCTCCCGGAGGCCTCCCGGTACACTACCGGCACTCCCGGTACACTACCGATGAGCCCGAAACTTTTCCGGAAACCAAACTGGGACTTCCTATATATGAATCTTTACCTCCAGACCATTCCGGAGCTCCTCGTGATGTCCGGGATCTCATCCGGGACTCCAAACAAACGTCGGTCACCACCATACATAACTCTACACTATCGAAACGTCACCGAACCTTAAGTGTGTAGACCCTGCGGGTTCGAGAACTATGTAGACATGACCGAGACACCTCTACGGTGAATAACCAATGGCGGGACCTGGACCTCCACATTGGTTCCTACATATTCTACGAAGATCTTTATCGGTCGAACCTCTATGTCAAGGATTCAATTAATCCCGTATAACGTTCCCTTTGTTCTTCGGCATGTTACTTGCCCGAGATTCGATCGTCGGTATCTCCATACCTAGTTCAACCTCGTTACCGGCAAGTCTCTTTAATCGTTCCGTAATACAAGATCCCGCAACTAACAATTATCCACATTGCTTGCAAGGCTTATTGTGATGTTGTATTACCGAGTGGGCCCTGAGATACCTCTCCGTCACACGGAGTAACAAATCCCAGTCTCGATCCATGCCAACTCAACAGACACCATCGGAGATACCTGTAGAGCACCTTTATAGTCACCCAGTTACGTTGCGACGTTTGATACACACAAGGCACTCCTCCGATATCCATGAGTTGCATGATCTCATGGTCATAGGAACATATACTTGACATGCAGAAAACAGTAGCAATAAACTGACACGATCATATGCTATGTTTGTAGTTTGGGTCTTATCTATCACATCATTCTCCTAATGATGTGATCCCGTTATCAAATGAAATCTCATGTACATGGCTAGGAAACCTTAACCATCCTTTGATCAATGAGCTAGTCCATTAGAGGCATACTAGGGACATCGTTTTGTCTATGTATCCACACATGCATTTAAGTCTCCGATCAATACAATTATAGCATGGATAATAAACGATTATCATGAACAAGGAAATATGACAATAACTAATTTATTATTGCCTCTAGGGCATATTTCCAATAGTCTCCCACTTGCACTAGAGTCAATAATCTAGTTCACATCACCATGTGATTCGCATTGTTATGAATCTAACACCCAATGAGTTCTGGGGCTCGATCATGCTTTGCATGTGAGAGAGGTCTTATAGTCAACGGGTCTGCGATATTCAGATCTGTGTGTACTTTGCAAATCTCTATGTCAAACCATAAACACTGCTACCACACTCCACTTGGTACTATTTCCAAATGGCTGCTCCGCTATACGTATCCAGATTGCTACTATGAGTCATCCGGATTAGTGTTAAAGCTTGTATCGACGTAACTCCTTACGACGAACTCTTTATCACCTTCATAATCGAGAACCATCTCCTCAGTCTCTTAGTTACTGAGGATAATCTTGACCGCTGTCCAGTGATCCACTCCTGGTTCACTCTTGTACCCCCTGACGGACTCATGGCAAGGCACACACAGGTGCGGTACACAACATGGCATAATATAGAGCCTATGGCTAAGGCATAGGGGACGATGTTCGTACTTTCTCTTTCTTCTGCCGTTGTCGAGCTTTGAGTCTCACTCAACTTCCACACCTTACAAATCAGGCGAGAACTCTTTCTCTGACTGATCCATTTTGAACTCTTTCAAAATCTTGTCAAGGTATGCACTCATTGAAAGTCTCATCGAGCATCTTGATCTATCTCCATAGATTTTGATGCTCAACAATTAGGTAGCTTCATCCAGGTCTTCCTTTGAAAATCACTTTCCAAATGACCGTTTTATGCTTTCCAGAAACTCTACATTATTTCTGATCAACAATATGTCATCCACATATACTTATCAGAAATTCTATAGTGCTCCCACTCACTTTATTGCAAATACAAGTTTCTCGTAAACTTTGTATAAACATCAAAACTTTGATCACCTCATCAAAGCGTATATTCCAACTCCGAGATGCTTGCTTCAGTCCATGGAAGGATCACCAAAGCTTGCACACCTTTTAGCATCCTTAGGCCTGACAAAACCTTCTGGTTGTATCACATACAACCTTTCCTCAAGTAAACCGTTAAGGAAACGATGTTTTGACATCCATCTCCAAGATTTCCTAATTGAAAACACAACAACTGCTAACATAATTCCAACAGACTTTAGCACCACTACGAGTGAGAAAGTCTCATCGTAGTCAACTCCTTGAACTTGTCACAAACATCTTTGCAACAAGTTGAGCTTTACAAATAGTGACATTCACCATCAGTGTCTGTCTTCATTTTAAAGATCCATTTGTACTCAACGACCTGCCATCCAACGAGCAAGTCTACCAAAGTCTACACTTGGTTTTTATACATGGATCCTATCTCGGATTTCATGGCCTCTAACCATTTGTCGGAATCCGGGCCCATCATCGCTTCTCCATAGCTCGTAGGTTCATCGTTGTCCAACAACATGATCTCCAAGACAGAGTTGTCGTACCACTCAGGAGCAGTACGCATCCTTGTCGACCTACGAAGTTCGATAGTAACTTGATTTGAAGCTTCATGATCATCATCATTAACTTCCTCTTCAACTAACATACGCTTCACAGAAACATCTTTCTGCGCTGCGCTACTCTCTGGTTGAACAAAGGTTTAACAACCTCATCAAGTTCTATCTTCCTCCCACTCAATTCTTTCGAGAGAAACATTTCCTCAAGAAAGGATCCGTTTAAGCAACAAACACTTTGCACTAGGATCTGAGATTGAAGGTTCACCCAACTGATCTTAGGGTATTCTATGAAGATGCAATTTGTCCGCCTTGGGTTCGACCTCATTAGGTGAAAACATTTTCCACACAAGTGTCACATCCCCAAATATTAAGAAATGACAGCTTAGGTTTCTATCAAACCATAATTCACATGGTGTCATCTCAACGGATTTAGATGGTGCCCTATTTAAAGTGAATGTAGTTGTCTCTAATGCATAACCCCAAAATTATAGTAGTAAAACGACAAGAGACATCATAGCACGCACCATGTCCAATAGAGCATAACTATGATGTTCGGACACACCATCACACTATGGTGTTCCAGGTGGCGTTTAGTTGTGAAACAACTTTCACATTGTCTTAAGTTGTATGCCAAACTCGTGACTCAGATATTCACCTCCACGATCATATCGCAGTCATTTTTATCTTCTTGTCACGATGATCTCTAAACTTCACTCTGAATTGCTTGAACCTTTCAAATGATTCAGACTTGTGCTTCATTAAGTAAATATACACTATATCTACTCAAATCATCAGTGAAGGTAAGAAAATAACGATATCCACTGCATGCTACAAGACTCACTAGATTGCATACATCAACATGTATCATTTCCAATGAATCACTTGTCCGCTCCATCCAACGGGGTCCTTTAGTCATCTTGCCCAAGAGGCATGGTTCGCATGTCTCAACCGATTCGAAATTGAATGAGTCCAAATATCCATCAGCATGGAGTTTCTACATGCGCTTTATACCAATATGACATTTAGCGGCAGCGCCACAAGTATGTGGTACTATCATTATTAACTTTGTATCTTTTGACATCAATGTTATGAACATGTGTAATACTATGATGAAGATTTCATCAAACCATTCTCACTGGGTGCATGACCATTGAAGGTATTATTCATGTAAACAGAATAACCATTATTCTCTAACTTAAATGAATAACCGTATTGCAATAAACATGATCTAATCATGTTCATGCTCAACGCAAAACACCAAATAACATTTATTTAGGTTCGTCACTAATCCTGAAGGTAGAGAGAGCGTGCGATGTTGATCACATCAACCTTGGAAACACTTCCAACACATATCGTCACCTCACCCTTACCTAGTTCTCCGTTTATTCCGTAGCTTTTATTTCGAGTTACTAACATTTAGCAACCGAACCGGTATCCAATACCCAGGTGCTACTAAGAGTACTAGCAAGGTACGCATTAGTAACTCGTATATCAAATATACTTCTATCAATGTTGCCAGCCTTATTATCTACCAAGTATCTAGGGTCGTTCCGCTTCAGCGACCGCTCACCTCATAACAGAAGCACTTAGTCTCGGGTTTGAGTTCAACTTTGGGTTGCTTCACTGGAGCAGCAACTGACTTGCTATCCATGAAGTTTCCCTCCTTGCTCTTGCCCTTCTCGAAACTAGTGGTTTGATTAACCATCAACACTTGATGCTCCTTCTTGATTTCTACCTTCGCGGTGTCAAACATCGCGAACAGCTCAGGGATCAACATTTCTTTCCCTGGCATTTTATAGTTCATCACCAAGTTCTAGTAGCTCAGTGACAGTGACTTGGAGAACTACATCAATCACTATGTTATCTGGAAGATCAACTCCCACTCGATTCAAGCGATTGTAGTACCCAGACAGTCTAAGCACATGCTCAACGATTGAGCTATTCTCTTTCATCTTGCAGGCAAAGAATCTCGTTGGAGATCCTATATCTCGCAACTCGGGCACGAGCCTGAGATCACAATCTCAACTCTTAGAACATCTCATATGTTCCATGACGTTCAAAACGTTTCGGAGCCTCAATTCTAAGCCGTAATGCATGACACACCAAACTATCAAGTAGTCATCGAAACGTGCCTGTCAGATGTTCACAACATCTACAGACACCGCTAGATGGGGTGGCGCACCGAGCGGTGCATTAAGGACATAAGCCTTCTGTGCAGCAATGAGGACAATCCTCAGATCACGGACCCAGTCCGCAATTTTGCTACCAACATCTTTCAATTCTATTTCTCTAGGAACATATAAAAATACAAGGGAGCTACAGCGCGAGCTAGTAATCTACAACATAATTTGCAAAGACACTTTGACTATGTTCATGATAATGAGTTCAATTAATCATATTACTTAAGAACTCCCACTCAAATTGACATCCCTCGGGTCATTCAAGTGATACACAATCCAAATTCACCAACTCAAGTCCGATCATCACGTGAGTTAAGGTGGTTTCAATGGTGAACATCATTATGTTGATCATATCCACTATATGACTCATGCTCGACCTTTCGGTCCCTTGTGTTCCGAGGCCATGTCTGTACATGCTAGGCTCGTCAAGTTTAACCCGAGTGTTCTGCGTGTGCAAATCTGGCTTGCACCCGTTGTATGTGAACGTAGAGTCTATCACACCCGATCATCACGTGGTGTCTCAACACGACGAACTTTCGCAACGGTGCACACTCGGGGAGAACACAGTTCATCTTGAAATTCAAGTGAGGGATCACCTTATAATGCTACCGCCGTACTAAGCAAAACAAGGTGCATAAAAGGATTAACATCTCATGCAATTCATAAGTGACATGATATGGCCATGAACTTGTGTTTAAGATCTCCATCTTCGAAACACCGGCATGATCTCCATCGTCACCGGCACAACACCATGATCTCCATCATCTTGATCTCCATCAATGTGTTGCCATTGGGGTTGTGGCACCAGCCCTGCTTCTACTTCTATTGCTACCGCTTAGCGATAAAGTAAAGCATTACATAGCGCTTAATGATTGACACGCAGGTCATACAATAATTAAAGACAACCCTATGGCTCCTGCCGGTTGCCGTACTCAACGACATGCAAGTCGTGAAATTCTATACATCACATGATCATCACATACATCACATATATCTCATCATGTAATTGGCCATATCACATCACAACATACCCTGCAAAAACAAGTTAGACGTCCTCTAATTATTGTTGCATGTTTTACGTGGCTGCTACGGGTATCTAGCAAGAACGATTCTCACCTACGCATAAACCACAATGGTGATACATAGATTGCTTTTCAACCTTCTCAAGGACCGCCTTTGTCGGGTCCGATCCAACTAAAGTGAGAGAAACTATCACCCGCAAGCCATCTAAGCAACAAGTTGCGTCGAGGGAACCGGTCTCTTGTAAGCGTACGAGTAATGTTGGTCCGGGCCGCTTCATCTCACAATCCCGCTGAACCAAAATTTGACCAAGGGAGGAAGCAATCTAAGCATCAACACCCACAAACCTTTTGTGTTCTACTCGAGATCTCATCGAACCATCAACCTAGCTCATGATGCCACTATTGGGGAACGTCGCATGGGAAACAAAAATTTTCCTACGCACACGCAAACCTATCCATGGTGATGAGCATCTACGAGAGGGAGAGTAGATCTACGTACCCTTGTAGATCGCTAAGCGGGAAGCGTTAAGAAACGCGGTTGGTGTAGTCGAACTTCTTCGCGATCCAAATCGTCGAGCGTCCCGCGATCCAATCACGAACCGTCGCGTGAACACATCATGATCCGTCCCGCGAACTCATCATGATCCGTCTCACGATCTTGATATCGATCTGTCCCGCGAACTCATCGTGATCCGTTCCGTGATCACATCACGAACCGTCTCGCGATCTCGATCACGGTCCTTCCGATCTAGCGCCGAACGGACGGCACCTCCGCGTTCAGCACATGTGCAGCTTGATGACGATCTCCACCGTCTCGATCCAGCGAGAGGAGGTGGAGAGGAGAGAGAGTTCACCGGTAGCGTGACGGTGCTCCAGTGATGGTGGTGGAGCAATTCTGGCAGGGCTTCGCCTAAGCGCTGCAGAAAACCGATCTAGAGAAGAAACTATGCACCGGTGTAACGGGTAGCACGTGGCCGAAAATTCTATCCAAAAACCACCCAATCCACTAGTATATATAGGAGGAGAGGAGAGGAGAGGCATCCAAGGCCTTTGGGTCGGCCGAAATAGGAGGTGGGAAGCAATCCTACTTCACCTCCAATCCTAGTTGGAGTAGGATTGCCTCCTATTGGCTGATTTTCCACTTTTTGCTTTAGGACTTTCTCTCCTGCGCCATGGGCCTTTGTGGCTGTTTTCCAAGCCCACTAAGGGCTGGTTATTATTCTCCCACAGCCCATGGACCTCTTGGGGTCGAAATACCCCTCCCGGAGGCCTCCCGGTACACTACCGGCACTCCCGGTACACTACCGGCACTCCCGGTACACTACCGATGAGCCCGAAACTTTTCCGGAAACCAAACTGGGACTTCCTATATATGAATCTTTTCCTCCGGACCATTTCGGAGCTCCTCGTGACGTCAGGGATCTCATCCGGGACACCGAACAAACTTCGGTCACCACCATACATAACTCTACACTACCGAAACGTCACCGAACCTTAAGTGTGCAGACCCTGCGGGTTCGAGAACTATGTAGACATGACCGAGACACCTCTACAGTCAATAACCAATGGCGGGACCTGGATGTCCACATTGGTTCCTACATATTCTATGAAGATCTTTATTGGTCGAACCTCTATGTCAAGGATTCAGTTAATCCCGTATAACGTTCCCTTTGTTCTTCGGCATGTTACTTGCCCGAGATTCGATCGTCGGTATCTCCATACCTAGTTCAACTTCGTTACCGGCAAGTATCTTTACTCGTTTCGTAATACAAGATCCCGCAACTAAGAATTAGTCACATTGCTCGCAAGGCTTATTGTGATGTTGTATTACCGAGTGGGCCCTAAGATACCTCTCCGTCACACGGAGTAACAAATCCCAGTCTCGATCCATGCCAACTCAACAGACACCATCGGAGATACCTGTAGAGCACCTTTATAGTCACCCAGTTACGTTGCGACGTTTGATACACACAAGACACTCCTCCGATATCCGTTAGTTGCATGATCTCATGGTCATAGGAACATTTCCTTACATGCAGAAAACAGTAGCAATAAACTGACATGATCATATGCTATGTTTGTAGTTTGGGTCTTATCCATCACATCATTCTCCTAATGATGTGATCTCGTTATCAAATGACATCTCATGTCCATGGCTAGGAAACCTTAACCATCCTTTGATCAACGAGCTAGTCCATTAGAGGCATACTAGGGACATGGTTTTGTCTATGTATCCACACATGCATGTAAGTCTCCGATCAATACAATTATAGCATGGATAATAAACGATTATCATGAACAAGGAAATATGACAATAACTAATTTATTATTGCCTCTAGGGCATATTTCCAATAGCAAGCTCTACATCAACGATTCCGGCTAGGGTCTCGAGGCCGACTCAATCGAGTACGGGTACTGGGTCCCCTTCGGTAGCATCCACGTCTTCAGCAGCAAAGCTGGCAGATCTGAACCCGAGCCGGACATCTCCACTGACATTGTCAAGTCCGCTCGGCGCGCGTAGCCCGCCACGGCTAGAACCGCCCCGAGACTCGCCGCGCCTTGCAAGGCTGGCGGATCCAAACCTGGGCTGGATGTCTTCTCCAACATCGTCAATCCGGCTCGGGACGAACGACCCGCCCGTCCGTGGCACGTGTTCATCGGCTTCACCCAAGTGGTCGACTACATTGACGACTCGGCCTCCGATGGTGACATAGTCATCCACTCCGACGGCGGGTCCTCTTCAAGCGATGGCGAGTCGATCTTTCCACTTCATGATGGTATGCTTGGGGGCTACCTTGAGGGTGAGCCGGCCCAAGACTCTTTTGGCCCGCCCATTCGATCCGCTGTTTAAATGGCTGGCGCAGCCCTCACGACCGATCCAGCGGGGGCTGCTGCTACTGTTGGAAATATGCCCTAGAGGCAATAATAAATTAGTTATTATCATATTTCCTTGTTCATGATAATCGTTTATTATCCATGCTATAATTGTGTTGATCGGAAACTCAGATACATGTGTGGATACATAGACTACACAATTTCCCTAGTATGCCTCAAATAGACTAGCTCGTTAATCAAAGATGGCTATGGTTTCCTAGTCGTGGACATGAGATGTCATTTGATAACGGGATCACATCATTAGGAGAATGATGTGATGGACAAGACCCAAACTACAAACGTAGCATATGATCGTGTCAGTTTATTGTTGCAGTTTTCTGCATGTCAAGTATATGTTCCTATGACCATGAGATCATGCAACTCACTATCACCGGAGGAGTACCTTGTGTGTATCAAACGTTGTAACGTAACTGGGTGACTATAAAGGTGCTCTACAGGTATCTCCGAGGGTGTCTGTTGGGTTGGCATGGATCAAGACTGGGATTTGTTACTCCGTGTGACAGAGAGTTATCTCAGGGCCCACTCAGTAATACAACATCACAATAAGCCTTGCAAGCACTGTGACTAAGTGTTAGTCACAGGATCTTGTATTACCGAATGAGTAAAGAGACTTGCCGGTAACGAGGTTGAACTAGGTATGGAGATACCGATGATCAAATCTCGGGCAAGTAACATACAGAAGAACAAAGGGAACATCATACGAGATTAACTAAATCCTTGACATAGAGGTTCGACCGATAAAGATATTTGTAGAATATGTAGGAACCAATATGGGCATCCAGGTCCCGCTATTGGTTATTGACCATAGAGGTGTCTCGGTCATGTCTACATAGTTCTCGAACCTGCAGGGTCTGCACACTTAAGGTTCGGTGATCTTTCGATAGTATAGAGTTATGCATGGTGGTGACCAAAGGTTGTTTGGAGTCCCATATGAGATCCCGGACATCACGAGGAGCTTTGGAATGGTCCGGAGGTAAAGATTGATATATAGGAAGTCCTATTTTGGTCGTCGGAAAAGTTTCGGGCTCATCGGTAGTTTACCGGGAGCGCCGGTAGTGTACCGGGAGACCATCGGGAGGGGTATTTCAACCCAAGAGGCCACATGGGCTGTGGGAGGATGAATACCAGCCCTTAGTGGGCTGGTTGAAGTACCACACAAAGACCACGCGGCTGGGAAGAAAATCCCAAAAGGAAAAAGGTGGAAAAAGGCAAAAAGTCTAAATAAGGAAGGAGTCCTAATCCTAATAGGATTGGAGTAGGACTCCTTCACCTCCAATTTCGGCCAGATCTTGAGGGTTTGAGACTGCCTCCTCCCCAACCTTCCTCCTATATATACTAGAGGATTTAGAGGGAAAATCTAACCCTAATAGCCACGTGCTACCCGCTCCTCTAGTGCATAGTTTCTCCTCTAGATCGGTTTTCTGCAGTGCTTAGGTGAAGCCCTGTCGGAATAGCTCCACCACCATTGCCGAAGCGCCTTCACGCTGCCGGAGAACTCTTCTACCTCTCCGCTCTCTCTTGCTGGATCAAGAAGACGGAGATCATCATCGAGCTGTACGTGTGCTGAACGCGAAGGTGCCATCCGTTTGGCGCTAGATCGGAAGGACAGTGATCAAGATCGCAGGACGGATCGTGATGAGATCGCAGGACGGATCATGATGAGTTCACGGGACAGATCGTGATTGGATCGTGAGACGGATTGTGATGAGATTGTGGGACGCTCGGTGATTTGGATCGCGAAGATGTTCGACTACACCAACCGCGTTTCTTAACGCTTCCTGCTTAGCGATCTACAAGGGTATGTAGATCCACTCTCCCTCTCGTAGATGCTCATCACCATGGATAGATCTTGCGTGTGCGTAGGAATTTTTTTGTTTCCCATGCAACATTCCCCAACAGTGGCATCATGAGCTAGGTCTATGTGTAGATGAGATCTCGAGTAGAGCACAAAGAGTTTGTGGGCGTTGATGCTTAGATTGCTTCCTCCCTTGGTCGTGTTTTGGTTCAGTTGTATTGTGGGATGAAGCGGCCCGGACCAACCTTACTCACACGCTTACGAGAGACCGGTTCCATCAACTGACATGTAACTTTGTTGCACAAACATGGCTGGCGGGTGTCTGTTTCTCCTACTTTAGTTGGATCGGATTCGACAAAGGCAGTCCTTGAGAGGGTTGAAAAGCAACTTATGTATCACCATTGTGGTTTTGTGTAGGTTAGAATTGTTCTTGCTAGATACCCGTAGCAGCCACGTAAAACATGCAACAACATTTAGAGGACGTCTAACTTGTTTTTGCAGGGTATGTTGTGATGTGATATGGCCAAATACATGATGAGATATATGTGATGTATGATGTCATGGTTTCGTCACGGCAGATGTCCGGGTTACCAGACTTGAGTTCGGAGCCATCGCCATGGTAGTGGACTCAAAGGGGTTAGACGAGACAAAGGACACGAGTTTACCTAGGTTCGGCCCCTCAAGTCGAGGTAAAAGCCTACGTCCTGCTTGTGTTGTTATTGCTTGATATATCGATTACCAGGTGCTAGAAACTTGCCCTAGCTTTCGATCGTCTCTCTTCTAAGTCGCCCCGACTCTGCCTTTATATGAGAGGTCAGAACCGTCGGGTCTTACAATTTTACAACCGGATCATCATTACCTCTTCGAGTCTATCTCTACCTTATCACCAAAATCATCCTTTGGAAGGTCTTGTACCTCCGGGTCTCTATCGTCCGGCCCACAATAAGAACCGCCATAGCTTCCTGGGCCTTCAATTAACACATGTCCCCATGGGACGGCTTATGACTAAACGTTATCAACCGAAACCTCCTTGCCGGGTCATATCACGGGGTTATATCCCCAACATTAGGCCCCAGGCTGAAGTGAGCCCGCTCATTTCATCCGTCTCTTGTGATTGCTTAAGAGTCGCCACGGTATGACCCAGCGTGACGTCACAGATACGCTGAAGTATCAAATCTTTTGCATTTAACCGTTCATCGGGAATCAAGGCGTCCGTTTCGGCAAGACCGGTGTTGACGCCTGGGATTCCGCACCGTTCACCTGTTAAATAGGACCCGCACGGGTCAAAATGGCTCATTCCTGCTCGTGCGCCTCTTCTTCTTCCTCCTGCCACCCGTCCGTCGCTCGAACTTCGTCCAGTCCGCTCCGGTGCCGCCGCTCGTCCATCACCAACTCAGGCCGCTGCATCGACCTGTTCGGACCAGAAACGCGCCCTCCGCCGTCTTCACCTCCGGTAAGTACCTCTTCCCGTAGCTGTAGATCGGTAGCAAGTAGGGTTTCCGCCGGCAGAGCTTTCACCGTGCGTTCTTGTTCTCCGGCGCGGCCGCGCGTCTTTTAGGTTGTGCCGTAACCACCGCCACTGAACGTGGTCTGTTCGCGCGCAATGCGCAAGCGGTTAGGGCCGTAGGCCGATTCTCATTTCTCAGTGTTCTTCGTCTAGGTCATCGAAGAACTGCCTCTGTTGGCTTCGGTAGATCCAAAATAGTTATAACATTCCGTGAAACCTGTTTGTCCGGGCCTCGATGACTTTCGGCTCACACATCGATAGTAAGTCACCAGTTTTCCTTCGGCTCTCCGTTAGCCGGATCTTTTTAGAGCCGTTTAAATTTAGAACCCTGTAATTGTAAGCCGCCACCATTATCTGCCTCTGTTATTTAGTCGTCATTTTCTCTTTGTACAGTACCTTTAAGCCGCCAGGATGACACGTGCAACCAATTCTTGTAACTGGGTCGGCTCCTGCATAACCGAGGAGTATTTGTCTGAGCTAGTAGCTGCTGGCACTCTTCCTCCAAAGGAAGTGATCAGTTGGCGGGTTCCGACTGGTGAGACCCGCCCTGCTCCGAACAAAGGAGAGGTTATTGTATTTGCGGATCACATAGAGAGAGGATTTGTACCGCCCGGGTCAAAGTTCTTCCGCGATATTCTACACCTATACAAATTGCACCCTCAAGACCTGGCACCAAACTCCGTCTCAAACATTTGCCATTTTCAAGTCCTCTGTGAGGCGTATCTCCAGTCAAGACCGCCAGTCGGATTCTTCAGAGAATTCTTTTATGCCAACCGCCAGACCGAGTGTAAAGGCGGGCCAAGCTTAGAACTTGGAGGAATCACCATCCAGCGCCGGAGGGGTATCACCTTTCCGGCTATCCAGATGTCCAGCCACCCAAAGGACTGGAACAAGACGTGGTTCTACTGCAAGGACACGTCCCCTGAGTCGGAGCGCCGTCTGCCGGGTTGCCGTCCTACCCGACTTGCAACTGACACCTCTCTGCCTGACCGGTTCTCGGCCGCCGATCATGCAAAATACGAAGGCCCCCACGCCAGAGTAAAGGCTCTCCTGGCCAACGGCCTCATTGGGACAGATCTCATCCGCTGCTGGGTGCAATGGCGAATCATGCCTCTGAGTCGCCGGGACCGGCTCATGTGCTCCTAACCGGGGAAGTACGATAGTGAGATATGCTTCAGTGCCGCCACTCTAACCGAAGACGACGTCTGTATGACCGTTCGGAGACTGGTACATGAATCCTCCGGCTCATGCAGCGCCATCGGCCTCGCACCCTTCTGCATGACCAACCCAGCACCTCTTGTAAGTGCTTTCACCTTTCTTCTGTCTGTTGTATGTTTGCATATTCCTTTCAAAGTTTAATATCTTTTCTCCGGCTTAACCTATATAGGCGGACTCCGACTTCTGGAAGAAGGAATATGTTCCTCCTCCAAAGGTAACAAAAAAGAAAGTCGCCGCTAAGAAGCAGAAGAAAGCGGCTCTTCAGGAGGACTGGTTTGAGCCTCCAGCCTCTTCAGAGTCAGAGGTAAGACCTTTCAATTTTACTCACTTAACTTTTACTTTGCCGACTCTTTTAATAACATTTTTCCGTGTCTCACAGGAGGAAGTGGAAACAAGCCACGCCAACGTCCCTGAGGTAACATGCTTGTATTCAGACTCAGAGTATTTCTTTCGAAAGCCGCGGCGGGTCGTTAGGAAATTTCCTTTATCTCATCCTCTTTCTCACCTGGCTCCTGATTTCCTTTCAAAAAAGCAACAGCAAACTGAACGGCGCCAGACCCGGAGCGCCGGCTCTACAGAGCTTGCGTCTGGATTGCCAGACTCGTCGGCCCGTAAGAAACAGCCTGCTGAGGTTAGTATCTCATACTTTTCTTGTTTCATTTCGCCTTATACTCAAGCATCCTATCACTCCCGAGTCTTTGCTCTTTCTAGAAGACGCCTTCCTCGGGCGACTCTTCTGCCTCAGTGATCCCCCCACCGAAGATCAACCCTCTGTAAGCATCTTATCGTATCCAAATATCCTGACAAACATCAATCTCCTTCAAGTACTAACATTTTCCTTTACAGAGCTCAAGCAAAACGCCGCAAAACCCATCAACCTTCTTCCAGCCCGGCAATTGACACGGAAGAACCTAAACAGCCAGCTCCGGCTCAACCTAACATTGTACAGCCGGAGAAGACAGCAGCGGAAGAAGGAGCTCCACCTGCGGCTTCTACTGAGCCGGCTGCGGATACCATCATCATGGAGAATTCTCCTGCTGCCCCTTCGAAGCTAGTTACACCTATCAGAACCCTCGCGACTCCGGATGTTATCATCACCGGGTCTGCCCATAAGGATCCTTCTCCACCACATGTCTTGACCCGGCATCCTGAGCCATCCGAAGCTTCACGGAAACTGCAGTTCGACTCTTCATACGACAATATGACGGCCGAGGAACTCCACTCTGGCTATATGAACCGGGTGAACACCAACCGAGATTTCGAACTCCGGCTTGTCAGTATGATAAAAAAGAAATATGAGGTATGTTTACCTTTCCTGGTCATATCCTTCCTCAGCCCCCAAGGGCCGGATTAAATCTTGTCATAGAATTAAATTCGGCTCTTCCTTTAGAGTTTATACATAGAATACTCTTGCTTTGAAATCATGCCATACTTGTTCATTGTCAACTATAGCCCCCAAGGGCCGGCTCAAATTTATTTGAGTCGGGACTTTAAGATTGTAGAAAAGAGCCAATGTGTAGCCCCCAAGTTCCGGGTCACTCTCCTGGAAGATGAGTCGGAACTGTAGAAGATCGATAGATTAAATATACATTAGCCCCCAAGTGTCAAATATATTGCTTGCAATCTGTTTGAGACTTGTAGAAATTTAGACTGTGATCCTTTATGTCTTACGAATACTCTTACTGCTGTAATAACCTTTTATTGCATCTATTAATGCACACAGGATGCTCTGAACGCCGCTGGCTCTGAGCTGGCCGACCTCAAGACAAATTTAACCGCGCAACAAGAAGCTCGAGCCCTTGCTAATGAAAAATGCCGGCTCTTAGCCGAAGAGGTGGCCAAACTTACGGCCGAGCTCACAACTGTGAAAGAATCAGTTGAGTCGGAGAAGGCTGCATTGACCAAACGGGCGGATGACGCCGACCAGCGGCTCATCGCCGTTGCTGATGAACTTCAAGGGCTCAAACGACACATCTCCAAGATGTCCGCTGCCTTATTTGGTAAGGAGATCTTTTCTGCATTCCTCATGTAAATGTCTTTAGTTCCACAACTGATAACTGACGTATAACTTCCGGCTCATGCAGGCCCATTGAGCCGGCAACTGGCCGATGACAGCATTCTAGCATTGAAAGCAATGTACACCTTCACGGAACAATTGTAATGCGGTGCAATGTTCACTTTAAAAAGTGTGCAATATAGGGACAAGATCCCCAAGGCTCTGAAAGAGATGCTGGAACTCTTCTCAACGGTGCCTAAACAAATCCAGGAGCTGAAGAAGTCAGTGTTTCGGGCTGGAGCCGTCGCAGGTCTGAGCCGGGCCATGGTCTTTGCGCCGGATCTAACAGCAGAAGAGATGATGGGCGGGTATCCATCAAAGAAGGTGGACGACTCAGACTTTGCCGATGAAGACTATTACAAGGTCGTCAAGGCCTCTCGCCATCTGGCGTCTGTAATGGCTGATGAGGTGGAGGACGACTTAAAAAACTACCAAGTCGCCTACGATCAGGAAGACAAGCGGATGTGCGGACCTCTTTATGAGTGTCAAGACTTGATACCCGCCCGAAGCAAAGATCTCTTCCCTGGTGAGCTCAACGTTGCGCCTTTCTTCTCCGGGTCATTTGATGCAATGTCTAACTGCAACTGGGAACACGACAATCTCCAGATCCGCTTCGCAGAAGACCCGGAGCAGGATAAGCCGACTGAGTAATCCATCGTTGTAACAATCAGAGCAGTTTGTCGGCTCTTGTAAAAAACTTTAGCATAAAGATCTTCCATGCCTTTAAATATTTTGTAACAGTCCTTGAATATTGAAATGCATCTGCCAGCTATTTTGCTTTATCAGAATTGTCTTTCTTCGCGGTCTTTGTTCTTTCAGCTGTGATAATCATGCCGCTGACTCATATGAAATATTTTGCAAATCGCCAGAACTCGTTTGAGAGTCGGATAATACCTCTAGTGATAGTCAGCCCCCATGAATAACACACGGTTGTTGAGAGACCAGCAAATAACCTCTCTGAAATGCATAACCTTCATCCGGACTCATGAGAGCCGGATATTTAACTCCATCATCCGGAGCATTACCACTCCTTATCTTATGATAAAAAGGTTATAGAAGAGCCGGCTGCCATAGGGTAAAGTAAGCTATACCTGATGGTAGGAAGCCTCTATGTAACAATGATGACTGTTGAAAACTTTTAAAGCGGCCTATAGCCTCCTCAAACCAGCAAATATTAAATAGGGCCGGCTGCCGATGGTTTTATGTAAGCTATACCTTTCACGGCAAGAAGCATCCATTCGATAGCCGCGACTAGTAATTGTACTAGCCGGCTGCGTGAAGGGTTTAAGTAAGCTATACCCAAGGGCAAGAAGCCTCCTTCCGCAACTATTGTTGGCGTAAACGCCGGTTGTTAGGGTGAGATAAGCGAACCCATCGGTAAGAAGCCCCCTTCGACAACCGCGGTTAATAAGTAACCGGAAATGGCATAAAAGCCGACCATTAGGGTGAGATAAGCGAACCCGTCGGTAAGAAGCCCCCTTCGATGGCCGCAGTTGATAAACAACTGGAATTTGATGTACACGCTGCTGCCTTAGGGGAATTTTTTGAGCTATACCAAAGGTAGGAAGCCTCCATCAGCAACATCGCTTAATGTACTCAAACTATACCTCATACCAGTTCAGGGTCTCTAAGGCGAGATTGGCCGTCAACCATGTGAACTGGTTCATGGTCTCTGAGACAAGATTGACTGATAAGAGCTTTTTAATTTTTGACTTACAATAGTTCAGGGTCTCAAAAACGAGATTGGCCGTCAATTACGTGAGCCGGCTCAGGGTCTCTGAGGCGAGATTGACTGGTAAGAGTAACAACAGTTCAGGGTCTCTAAGGCGAGATTGGCCGTCAGCTTACGTGAGCCGGCTCAGGGTCTCTGAGGCGAGATTGACTGGTAAGGTTTTGATGAGTTAAGAGAGCCATAGGAACTGCAAACTTGCTGGTATTTGAAGAATTTCCTTTAAATCATGAAGATACACATAAGAGCCGGAGCTCAAATCTTTCGTAGTAATACTACTCTATATAAATATGGTGTGTACACTGATAACAGACCTACATCATCTCTTAAGTATAATATGGCCGCAAGTGCGCCACGTTCCATGGTCGCAAGGTCTCCTGACCCGCCGTATCCGACTCATCACGAACATCAATGAGATAGTATGACCCATTGTTGAGGTTTCTGCTGACCACAAAGGGCCCTTCCCATGGTGGAGAGAGTTTATGCATCCCAGTTTGATCTTGAATAAGCCGGAGCACCAGGTCACCTTCCTGGAATGTCCGGGTCATCACCCTGCGGCTATGATAGCATCGCAGGTCTTGTTGATAAATTGTTGATCTGGTCGCTGCTAACTCTCGTGCTTCGTCCAAGGCATCCAATGCATCTTAACGTGCAAGCTCATTGTCCGTCTCAACGTAAGCCGCCACTCTTGGTGAATCATGCCGGATGTCATTGGGTAGAACTGCCTCAGCTCCATGGACCATGAAAAAGGTGTAAAACCTATAGACCTGTTAGGTGTAGTCCGGATGCTCCATAAGACGGACGGCAATTTGTCAACCCAACACCCGGGTGTCCTCTGCAAAGGGACCATGAGTCGGGGTTTAACCCCTCGCAAGATTTCCTGATTTGCCCGCTCAGCCTGACCATTGGACTGTGGATGTTCCATGTCTGAAACATCAAGCCGGATATGCTCCTTTTCATAGACACCTTCATAGCTCCCTTAGACAAATTTGTGCCATTATCTGTGATAATACTGTGTGGATAGACAAAGCGATAGATCAAGGATTTGACAAACTCAACTGCTGTGGCTGCATCACACTTGCTTACTGGCTCAGCCTCTACCCACTTGGTAAACTTGTCAACCGCCACTAAGAGGTGTGTCTTCTTATCTTTGGACCTCTTGAATGGTCCTACCATATCAAGCCCCTAGACCGCAAACGGCCAGGTAATAGGTATCATCCGCAATTCTTGAGCCGGAATATGAGCACGTCGGCCAAATTTCTGACAGGCATCACACATACGGACCAGATCCTCTGCATCCTTATGAGCCGTCAACCAGAAAAAACCATGTCGAAAAGCCTTGGCCACTAAAGATCGTGACCTGGCATGGTGCCCACAGTCGCCAGCATGGATCTCACGTAAAATCTGTTGGCCCTCCTCTGGCGACACACATCGTTGGAAAACACGTGTGACACTGCATTTGTGTAACTCGCCCCTTATAATTGCCATGGATTTGGAACGGCAAACAATTTCTCAAGCCCGGTTCTCATCATCCGGCAATTCGCCGCGCGTCAAGAACGCTAAATAAGGAGTAGTACAATCTGGGATAACATGTAAAGCCGCCACTAGAGCCACCTCCGGGTCAGGAATTGCCAGATCCTCCTCAGAAGGCATCTTAACAGTCGGATGATATAACGCATCAAGAAAAACATTAGGTGGTACCGGCTGACGCTGAGATCCGAGTCGTGATAAAGCATCAGCCGCCTCATTCCGTTGACGATCAATATGATCCACTTGATACCCTTTGAAATGTCCTGCAACGATATCAACTGCCTGACGATAAGCCACCATCCGTGGGTCTTTAGAATCCCAAGTACCTGAAACTTGCTGAGCTACCAGATCTGAATTGCCTAAGCATCTAACCCGGCTCAAATTCATTTCCTTAGCAACTCTCAAACCATGGAGCAATGCTTCATACTCAGCATCATTATTAGTACAGGGGAACATCAATCGGAGCACATAACAAAATTTATCGCCCTTGGGAGAGGTGAGAACTACTCCAGCACCAGACCCCTCAAGCTGCTTAGACCCGTTAAAGTGTATAGTCCAATATGTATGATCCGGCTTCTCCTCAGGCGCCTGGCACTCTGTCCAATCATTTATAAAATCCACCAAGGCCTGAGACTTAATTGCTGTAAGTGGGGTGTAACTTACGTTGAGAGGTCCCAACTCCAAAGCCCATTTAGCAATCCGCCCTATAGCCTCTCTGTTCTGAATAATAACACCCAACGGGGCATAGCTTACAACAATTATTGGATGGCCCAAAAAATAGTGCTTCAGCTTACGATTAGCCATAAAGACCCCGTATACAAGCTTCTGCCAATGCGGATACCGCTGCTTGGACTCAGCCAAGACCTCACTAATGTAGTAGACAGGCCTCTGAATAGGATATTCCTTCCCTGCCTCCTTTCGCTCAACCACAATCGCCACACTAACCGCCCGGCTGTTAGCTGCCACGTATAAGAGTAGCGGCTCTTTCTCAGTCGGAGCGGCTAATACTGGCGGCTCAGTCAACTGCTTCTTAAGGGCTTCCAACGCCTCTGTAGCCGCCTTGCTCCACTTAAACTCGTCTGTCTTTTTCATCATTTGATATAAAGGGATGGCCTTCTCCCCAAGCCGGCTGATGAACTGGCTCAGCGCGGCAATCCGGCCCTCAATACGCTGGACATCATTGATGCACGTCGGCTCTCGCAAAGAAGTAATAGCTTTGATCTTATCCAGGTTAGCCTCGATGCCATGCTCAGAGACCAAGAACCCCAAGAGCTTCCCTGCAGGAACACCAAAAACACACTTTGCCGGGTTAAGCATCATCTTGTAGACCCGGAGATTGTCAAAAGTTTCCTTAAGATCCTCCAAGAGAGTTTCTTTCTTCCTTGACTTCACCACTATGTCATCCACATAGGCATGAACGTTACGGCCAATCTGCGGGTGGAGAAAATTCTGCACACACCGCTGATAAGTCGCCTGGGCACTCTTAAGCCCAAAAGGCATGGAGACGTAGCAAAACGCCCCAAAAGGTGTAATAAACGATGTCTTCTCTTGGTCCTTGACTGCCATCTTGATTTGATGATACCCAGAGTAGGCATCCAAAAAACACAAGTTCTCACAACCGGCTGTTGCATCAATGATCTGATCGATGCGAGGAAGTGCAAAGGGATCAGCCGGACAAGCCTTGTTGAGATCTGTGTAATCTATGCACATACGCCAGGTGCCGTTCTTTTTAAGTACCAATACCGGGTTAGCTAGCCACTCCGGGTGAAAAACTTCAACTATAATGCCGGCGGCCAAGAGCCGGGCAACCTCTTCTCCAATAGCTTTCCGCCTCTCCTCATTGAAACGCCGCAGAAACTGCTTAATCGGCCTGAACTTCGGATTCACATTAAGATTGTGCTCAGCAAACTCTTGGTACACCCGGCATGTCAGAAGGTTTCCATGCAAAGATGTCCCGATTCTCACGGATGAATTCGATGAGCGCGCTTTCCTATTTGGGATCCATATGAGCCCCGATGAAAAACTGCTTAGATGAGTCGCCACGGGTAAAATCCACTGTTTTAGTATCATTCGCTGAAAACTTGAGAGGCGGATCTGTTTCTGTGTTTGGTTTTTTCAGCGGAGTCATGTCCTCCGGGTCAACGTTCTCTTTGTAAAATTTCAACTCCTCCTGTGCACAGCTAGCCTCAGCATAAGCCGCATCACCTTCCTCGCACTCAATAGCCATCTTCCGATTACCATGAACTATAATCATGCCATTTAAGCCGGGCATCTTGAGCTGCAAATAAACATAACAAGGCCTAGTCATGAACTTGGCGTAAGCCGGCCGCCTGAATAGTGCATTATAAGGGCTCTTGATCTTGACTACCTCGAACCACAAGGTTTCCACCCTGTAATTGTATTCATCGCCAAAGGCCACCTCCAAAGAGATTTTACCTACCGGATATGCCGACTTACCAGGCACCACACCATGAAAGATAGTAGATGAAGTTTTAAGATCCTTGTCTAATAGCTTCATCCACCGGAAAGTGTCATAATATAAGATGTTGATACTGCTACCTCCATCCATGAGTACCTTGTTCACTCCATAACCATTTATCTGGGGGGCCATGACCAGAGCTAACCGGCCTGGGTCATCCACCCTTGGCGGGTGATCTTGCTTGCTCCATGTTATATCATATTCTGACCATGGCAGGTATCGTGGGAGAGCCGGCTCGACCGTATTAACTGCTCGCCTCCGTAGCTTGTCATCTCGCCGGCTGTTACCAGTTGTAAACACATGATACTGCCCTGAACTGAGCTGTTTTGGATTGCTCTGAAACCCAGACTGACTGCGCTGCTGTTGTTGTTGTTGCTGCTGCTGATTATTATGATTATTGTTACCAGGATGCTGTTGATGCTGCTGATTATTATGACCCGGATGACCTGTTCCTGAGCCGCCAACACCAAAGCCAGCACCTGACCCGCCGTGGCCTGACCCGCTAGGTCCTGAGCCGCCAGGCGGCCCGCCGCCCTAATTATGAGGTGGTTGAAAGTGCTGATTCTTAAATCTCTGCATGATGTAACAGTCACCCCACGCATGCATGGATGCCTTCTCAGGCGTGCTATGCTCCGGACAGGGCTTCCTAAGCACCGCTTCTAAATTGAAAGGGGGCCTATTATCGCGCTGGTATGGCTTATAACAGCCGTTCCCCTTGGGAACATTCGGCCCTGTGTTTGCATTTGCCACTAGCTCTGACCCGCCACCAGCGTTCTTCTGTCTGTTTTGATTCCCGTTGTTTCCAAAGCTCTTACCTTGGTTGTTCTTCTTCCCTTGACTTGATTTCTTCTCATCCAAACCCGGATCTTTGGTAGTATCTCAGTCAACATATTTTGTTAGAGCCGTCATGAGCTCCGCCATATCTCGGCAAGTGCGCTTAAGCCGGCCAAGCTTCTGCTTCAATGGAACAAAATGACAATTCTTCTCCAGAATGAGCACTGCTTGAGCCGCCGTGATCTACTCAGATGAATGAATAATGGTTGATACCCGCCGAACCCAATGATGAGCCGACTCACTTTCCTGCTGTACACAGTGATCCAAATCCACAATAGTCATAGGCTGCTTACAAGTCCCTTGGAAATTTTTGATAAACTTTGCCCTCAATTCAGCCCAAGATCCTATGGTGTTGGGTGGCAAACCCTTCAACCACGTGCGAGCCGGACCCTCGAGCATCATGATGAAGTACTTTGCAAAAACAGCTTCACTGACATCTAGCATCTCCATAGCTAGCTCATAGCTCTCAACCCAAGCCTCGGGAGGGAGGTCCGCCGTATAGTTAGGCACCTTCCGGGGCCCCTTAAAATCTTTGGGCAACCTTTCACTCCGTAGAGCCGGAGTTAGGCATGGAACTCCCACGGCTCTAGCGCTGCCAGCCGCCCCGGCCTCTGTCAATATCGAGGGTCCAAGACCCGGAGGAACCATTGCCGTCTCTTGCTCTCGCCTATTTCTTGCCCGGTCCACCAAGGTTTGTGCGTCTAGCGCCGTCTGCCCCCTTACAGGCCCATGGCGAGGACCGCTGCTGGAAACTGCCGGTGACTCATAGCGCCGGCTGAAACTTCGGCTATGGAGAGGGGTGGAATGGTTTCGGGCCCGGCTGTGAGTATACTTCTCTTGTTGAGCCACGGCCGTCTGTAGGTACCCGATGGCGTTCCTCACCTCCTCCGCAAAGGGCGCCTCATCTGGGATGGGGATCGTTCCCAGCTGAGCAGTCGCCGCTACCATGTTTTCAGCCGGGTTAGAATAATGACCCGCTGGTGTTGTGAACCCTCCTGGTGGGGTCGTGTGAGCCGCTGCTCGCCCTTCCTCAGGGGCAGCTGCCGCTCTCCCGGAGCCGAGAGTATTAAAAAGAATCCTTGCCTCATAGCGCTCCGGCGGACGGGACTGGTGCCTCCTGCGGTGTACAGCCGCCGCTGAAGCCTGTTCCAACCCCACACGAAGAGCGTCGGCTTTGAGCCGTGCTGCTTCTGCGTCCATTTGTGCGTTTAACTCAGTTATCCTCTGACGTTCCTCGACCATCCGGCCCTTGATCCTTGCGTTCTCCTCATTACGAGCCGCCTGATTCTCTGGTGTGACCTCTGTAGCCAATATAGCTTCAAGCTCGTCCATCAGTTCCACCAGGCCCTGTGCCGACGGCTAGGGAGGGTTAGCTCCTGACCCGGCCGCCCCCGGCCCTGCCATGAAAACCGCCGTGTGAGACGGCCGCTCCGGCTCATCTGACTCACCATGCTCTGGCTCGGGGCGGGTGCCACCGTAGCCCCCAAGGCCACCATTGCTGAGCTGATAAATAGATTCTGTTTCCCCACTTGACGACTCATCGTTCGAGTGTACGAGAGTCCCTGGAGATCCGGACACTTCCAGATCCATGCCTTGAGTGAAACCCACGAAGGACGTGCTCCTGAACTGGATTAACACGGGCAGGGCGTGCCTTACATGTGGGCTGAAGACGCCGAGCCGGCTCGATGATGCTGGCGCAGACATCCGGCCCGGGTGTAGATCCGTCGATCTTTCCGATGAACACTTGGATCCCGCCGAACGGAACCCTAAAACCATATTCCACAGAAGCAGCGTCGAGCCCCCAGCCGCAGTCGTCGATGTAGAGCCGGCCGTGGCGACTCTTGCTCATCTTCCCCACCACGTATCCTTCGAGCTCTGGAAGAGAACCCTTTGAGAACTCGACACCACCGAACGCGAGCCCCACAGTAGGTGCCAACTGTCGTGGTTTCGTCATGGCAGATGTTCGGGTTACTAGACTTGAGTTCGGAGCCATCGCCATGGTAGTGGACTCAAAGGGGTTAGACGAGACAAAGGACACGAGTTTACCCAGGTTCGGCCCCTCAAGTTGAGGTAAAAGCCTACGTCCTGCTTGTGTTGTTATTGCTTGATATATCGATTACAAGGTGCTAGAAACTTGCCCTAGCTTTCGATCGTCTCTCTTCTAAGTCATCCCGACTCTGCCTTTATATGAGAGGTTAGAACCGTCGGGTTTTACAATTGTACAACCGGATCATCATTACCTCTCCGAGTCTATCTCTACCTTATCACCCAAATCATCCTTTGGAAGGTCTTGTACCTCCGGGTCTCTGTCGTCCGGCCCACAATAAGAACCGCCATAGCTTCCTGGGCCTTCAATTAACACATGTCTTCATGGGCCGGCTTATGACTAAACGTTATCAACCGGAACCTCCTTGCCGGGTCATATCACGGGGTTATATCCCCAACATATGAGATGATCATGTTTTGTATAGAATATCACGACTTGCATGTCGATGAGTACGACAACCGGCAGGAGTCATAAGGTTGTCTTTAATTATTGTATGACCTGCGTGTCAATCATTAAGCGCTATGTAATGCTTTACTTTATCGCTAAACGGTAGCAATAGTAGTAGAAGCATGGTGGGTGCGACAACCCCGATGGTGACACGTTGATGGAGATCAAGATGATGGAGATCATGGTGTCATACCGGTGACGATGGAGATCATGTCGGTGCTTTCATGATGGAGATCAAAATCACAACTTCATGGCCATATCATGTCACTTATGATTTGCATGTGATGTTAATACTTTTATGCACCTTGTTTTGCTTAGGACGACTGTAGCATTATAAGGTGATCCCTCACTTAATTTCAAGATAAACCGTGTTCTCCCCGAGTGTTCACCGTTGCGAAAGTTCATCGTGTCGAGACACCACGTGATGATCGGGTGTGATAGACTCTACGTTCACATACAACGAGTGCAAGCCAGTGTTGCACATGCAGAACACTCGGGTTAAACTTGATGAGCCTAGCACGTACAGACATGGCCTCGGAACACGAGAGACCAAAAGGTCGAACATGAGTCATATAGTAGATATGATCAAAATGATGATGTTCACCATTGAAACCACCTCAACTCACGTGATGATCGGACTTGAGTTGGTGAATTTGGATCATGTATCACTCGAATGACCAGAGGGACGTCAATTTGAGTGTGAGTTCTTAAGTAATTTGATTAATTGAACTCATTATCATGAACATAGTCAGTAGTGTCTTTGCAAATTATGTTGTAGATTACTAGCTCACGTTGTAGCTCCCTAGTATTTTTATATGTTCCTAGAGAAATAGAGTTGAAAGATGATGGTAGAAATATTGCGGACGAGGTCCGTGATCTGAGGATTGTCCTCATTGCTGCATAGAAGGCTTATGTCCTTAATGCACCGGTCGGTGTACCACCCCCTCTAGCGTCGTATGTAGATGTTGTGAACATCTGACAGACACGTTCTCATGACTACTTGATAGTTTAGTGTGTCATGCATTACGGCTTAGAATTGAGGCTCTGAAACATTTTGAACATCACGGAACATATGAGATGTTCTAAGAGCTGAAATTTGGATCTCGGGCTCGTGCCCGTGTTGCGAGATATGAGATCTCCAACAGGATTCTTTGCCTGCAAGATGAAGGAGAATAGCTCAATCTTTGAGCATGTGCTCAGATTGTCTGGGTGCTACAATCGCTTGAATCGAGGGGAGTTGATCTTCCAGATAAGATAGTGATTGATATAGTTCTCCAAGTCACTGTCACTAAGCTACTAGAACTTGGTGATGAATTATAAAACGCCAGGGATAGAAATATTGATCCCTAAGCTGTTCGCGATGTTTGACACCGCGAAGGTAGAAATCCAGAAGGAGCGTCAAGTGTTGATGGTTAGTAAAACCACTAAGTTTCGAGAAGGGCAAGGGCAAGGAGGGAAACTTCATGGATGGCAAGTCAGTTGCTGCTCCAGTGAAGCAACCCGAAGTTGAACACCAAACCCGAGACTAAGTGCTTCGATTATGAGGAGAATGGTCGCTGAAGCGGAACAACCCTAGATACTTCGTAGATAAGAAGGGTGGCAACGTCAACGGAAGTAGATTTGATATACGTGTTATTGATATGTACCTTGCTAGTACTCCTAGTAGCACCTGGGTATTGGATACCGGTTCGGTTGCTAAATGTTAGTAACTCGAAATAAAAGCTATAGAATGAACGGAGCACTAGCTAAGGGTGAGGTGACGATGTGTGTTGAAAATGTTTCCAAGGTTGATGTGATCAACATCGCACGCTCTCTCTACCTTCAGGATTAGTGACGAACCTAAATAAATGTTATTCGGTGTGTTGCGTTGAGCATGAACATGATTAGATCATGTTTATTGCAACACGTTTATTCATTTAAGTTAGAGAATAATGATTATTCTATTTACATGAATAATACCTTCAATGGTCATGCATCTGGTGAGAATGGTTTGTTGAATCTTGATTGTAGTAATACACATTTTCAGAACATTAATGCCAAAAGATACAAAGTTAATAATGATAATACCACCTACTTGTGGCACTGCCGCTAAATGTCATATTGGTATAAAGCGCATGAAGAAACTCCATGCTTATGGATCTTTGGACTCACTCGATTTCGAATCGGTTGAGACATGCGAACCATGCCTCTTGGGCAAGATGACTAAGGACCCCGTTTTCCGGATTGATGGAGCGGGCAAGTGATTTATTGGAAATGATATATGTTGATGTATGCAATCCAATGAGTCTTGTAGCGTGCGGTGGACATCGTTATTTTCTTACCTTCACCGATGATTTGAGTAGATATAGTGTATATTTACTTAATGAAACACAAGTCTGAATCGTTTGAAAGGTTCAAGCAAATTTAGAGTCAAGTTTAAGATCATCGCGACAAGAAGATAAAAATGTCTGTGATATGATCGTGGAGGTGAATATCTGAGTTGCGATTTTGGCATACAAGTTTAGACAATGTGAAAGTTGTTTCACAACTCACGCCACCTGGAACACCATAGTGTGATGGTGTGTCCAAACGTCAAAGTCATGCTATATTAGATATGGTGCATACTATTATGTCTCTTATGGTTTTGCCACTATCATTTTGGGGTTATGCATTAGATACAACTACATTCACTTTAAATAGGGCACCATCTAAATCCGTTGAGATGACACCATGTGAATTAGGGTTTGATGGAAACCCAAGCTATCATTTCTTAATGTTTGGGGCTGCGACACTTGTGTGGATTTTTTTTTCACCTAATGAGCTTGAACCCAAAGCGGACAAATGCGTCTTCATAGAATACCCTAAGAACAGTTAGGTGAACCTTCTATCTCAGATCCAAGCATAAAGTGTTTGTTGCTAAAACGGGTCCTTTCCCAAGAAAAAGTTTCTCTCGAAAGAATTGAGTGGGAGGAAGATAGAACTTGATGAGGTTGTTGAACCTTTGTTCAACCAGAGAGTAGCGCAACGCGGGAAGATGTTTATCTGAAGCCTACGTTAGTTGAGGAGGAAGTTAATGATGATGATCATGAAGCTTCAGATCTAGTTACTTTCAAACCTCATAGGTCGACAAGGATGTGTACTGCTCCTGAGTGGTACGACAACCCTGCCTTGGAGGTCATGTTGTCGGATAACGATGAACCTACAAGCTGCGGAGAAGCGATGATGGGCCCGGATTCCGACAAATGGTTAGAGGCCATGAAATTCGAGAAAGGATCCATGTATGAAAACCAAGTATAGACTTTGGTGGACTTGCTCGTTGGATGGCTGGTCACTGAGTACAAATGATCTTGAAAATGAAGACAAACGCTGATGGTAAATGTCACCATTTATAAAGCTTGACTTGTTGCAAAGAAGTTTACGACAAGTTCAAGGAGTTGACTATGATGAGACTTTCTCACTTGTAGCGATGCTAAAGTCTGTTAGAATTATGTTAGCAGTTGCTGCATTTTTCAATTATGAAATCTGGCAGATGGATGTCAAAACATCGTTTCCTTAACGATTTACTTGAGGAAAGGTTGTATGTGATACAACCAGAAGGTTTTGTCAGTCCTAAGGATGCTAAAAGGTGTGCAAGCTTCAGTGACCCTTCTATGAACTGAAGCAAGCATCTCGGAGTTGGAATATACACTTTGATGAGGTGATCAAAGTTTTGAGTCTATACAAAGTTTATGAGAAACTTGTATTTGCAATAAAGTGAGTGGGAGCACTATAGAGTTTTTGCTAAGCATATGTGGTTGACATATTGTTGATCGGAAATGATGTAGAATTTCTGGAAAGCATAAACAGTTGTTTGAAAAGAGGTTTTTCAAAGGAAGACCTGGATAAAGCTACCTAATTGTTGAGCATCAAGATCTATAGAGATAAATCAAGATGCTTGATGAGACTTTCAATGAGTACATACTTTGACAAGATTTTGAAAGAGTTCAAAATGGATCAGTCAGAGAAAGAGTTTCGCCTGATTTGTAAGGTGTGAAGTTGAGTGAGACTCAAATCTCGACAACGGCAAAAGAAAGAGAAAGGACGAACATCGTCCCCTATGCCTTAGCCATAGGCTCTATATTATGCCATGCTATGTACCGCACCTGTGTGTGCCTTGCCATGAGTCTGTCAAGGGGTACAAGAGTGGTCCAAGAGTAGGATCACTGGATAGCGGTCAAAATTATCCTTAGTAACCAGAGGACTAAGGAGATGTTTCCCCATTATGGAGGCGATAAAGAGTTCATCATAAAGAGTCACGTCGATGCAAGCTTTAATACCAATCCAGATGACTCATAATAACAATCTGGATACATATAGTGGAGTAGCCATTTGGAATAATACCAAGTGGAGTGTGGTAGCAGTGTTTACAGTTTGACATAGGGATTTGCAAAGTACACACGGATCTGAATGTTGCAGACCCGTTGACTATAAGACCTCTCTCACATGCAAAGCATGATCGAGCCCCAGAACTCATTGGGTGTTAGATTCATAACAAATGCGAATCACATGGTGATCTGAACTAGATTATTGACTCTAGTGCAAGTGGGAGAAAGTTGGAAATATGCCCTAGAGGCAATAATAAATTAGTTATTATCATATTTCCTTGTTCATGATAATCGTTTATTATCCATGCGATAATTGTGTTGATCGAAAACTCAGATACATGTGTGGATACATAGACAACACCATGTCCCTAGTATGCCTCAAATAGACTAGCTCGTTGATCAAAGATGGCTATGGTTTCCTAGTCATGGACATGAGATGTCATTTGATAACGGGATCACATCATTAGGAGAATGATGTGATGGACAAGACCCAAACTACAAACGTAGCATATTACCGTGTTAGTTTATTGCTACAGTTTTCTGCATGTCAAGTATATGTTCCTATGACCATGAGATCATGCAACTCACTGACACCGGAGGAGTACCTTGTGTGTATCAAACGTTGCAATGTAACTGGGTGACTATAAAGGTGCTCTACAGGTATCTTCGAGGGTGTCTATTGGGTTGGTATGGATCAAGACTGGGATTTGTTACTCCGTGCGATGGAGAGGTATCTCAGGGCCCACTCGGTAATACAACATCACAATAAGCCTTGCAAGCAATGTGACTAAGTGTTAGTCATGGGATCTTGTATTACGGAACGAGTAAAGAGACTTGCCGGTAACGAAGTTGAACTAGGTATGGAGATACCGACGATCGAGTCTCGGGCAAGTAACATACAGAAGAACAAAGGGAACATCATATGGGATTAACTAAATCATTGACATAGAGGTTCGACCGATAAAGATATTTGTAGAATATGTAGGAACCAATATGGGCATCTAGGTCCCGCTATTGGTTATTGACCGTAGAGGTGTCTCGGTCATGTCTACATAGTTCTCGAACCCGCAGGGTCTGCACACTTAAGGTTCGGTGACGTTTCAGTAGTATAGAGTTATGCATGGTGGTGACCGAAGGTTGTTTGGAGTCCCGGATGAGATCCCATACGTCACGAGGAGCTCCTGAATGGTCCGGAGGTAAAGATTAATATATAGGAAGTCCTATTTTGGTCATTGGAAAAGTTTCGGGCTCATCGGTAGTGTACCGGGAGTGCCGGTAGTGTACCGGGAGACCATCGGGAGGGGTATTTCGACCCAAGATGCTACATGGGCTGTGGGAGGATGAATACCAGCCCTTAGTGGGCTGGTGGAAGTCCCACACAAAGCCCATGCGGCTGGGAAGAAAAGCCCAAAAGGAAAAAGGTGGAAAAAGGCAAAAAGTCTAAATAAGGAAGGAGTCCTAATCCTAATAGGATTGGAGTAGGACTCCTTCACCTCCAATTTCGGCCAGATCTTGAGGGTTTGAGGCTTCCTCCTCCCCTCCCTCCCTCCTATATATACTAGAGGATTTAGAGGGAAAAGCTAACCCTAATAGCCACGTGCTACCCGTTCCTCTAGTGCATAGTTTCTCCTCTAGATCGGTTTTTTACAGTGCTTAGGCGAAGCCCTGTCGGAATAGCTCCACCACCATCGCCGGAGCGCTGTCATGCTGCCAGAGAACTCTTCTACCTCTCCGCTCCCTCTTGCTGGATCAAGAAGGCGGATATCATCATCAAGCTATACGTGTGCTGAACGAGGAGGTGCCGTCCGTTTGGCGCTAGATCGGAAGGACCGTGATCAAGATCGCGGGACGGATCGTGATGAGTTCGCGGGACGGATCATGATTGGATCGCGGGACGGATCATGATGAGATCACGGGACGCTTGGCGATTTGGATCGCGAAGCTGTTCGACTACACCAACCGCATTTCTTAACACTTCCCGCTTAGCGATCTACAAGGGTATGTAGATCCACTCTCCCTCTCGTAGATGCTCATCACCATGGATAGATCTTGCGTGTGCGTAGGAATTTTTTTGTTTCCCATGCAACGTTCCCCAATAGCTACAGATGGCACAGGAACCTCAAATTCCGCATCGGCATCGTTGCCAGCTCAAGCTCTGGCCGGGCTAGCTACAACTCTCACCACACTCCTCGCCATGCCGGTGACACCCGAGAACCAGACTGAGCACAACACAGAGGTAACCAATCTTCGTGATCAGATGAGCAAGATCCAGGCCGACATCGACGTGGAGAACACCCGCCTAGTAGAATTGCTATTTGAGATGTGGGCCGAGGTCAAATGACTAAGGACCGAGGCCTGGCACCTGGAATAGCATCGAAATGCCTCGGAGGCGGTTCACGAACGAAGCCACCGCTGCCTTCCACCTAGCCTCGAGCCCAGTCAGTTGTTCACGTCCCTAGGGTATGCGCCTCTACGGCCCGGGAACTGGTGCACCAGGGTCGCCTTTTGTGTCACCGACAGTAGGGGTTCAGCCCACGGCGGGTCACACCGCTCAGCCAGCTTAGCAGCCCCAACGGGAGCTGGGTCCACGTCATGAGACGCCCCCTCACCGTTTCTTAATGCCGGTGGGTCACTTTTCTAACCTGCTGGACAACCTTGTTGCTGCGGCAACCAACTTGGCTGCGCTTCCGATTACAGGCCACACGCCCGTTGAGATCGAAGCTCGCAACGCCTTTGAGATGCTAAAGACTACGGTCGCACAGCATGCCAACTACTCCTATAGTAGGGAATGCATCCACTCCATGCCAGTCCCAAGCCGAAGCCGGAGCAGAAGCTGTCACGGTGACTCTCCGGCCGTGTCAAGCAGTGGCTGCCAACATCATGAGCTGCCTCGTGTCACACTGCATATATGGGCCCCCAATGCCCAGGATATCGTTGACTCCACACGGGCCCAGCGGGCGGTTGAGGCAGTGAACCCGGCGGCTCTGTCTCCCCCAGTCACAACCCAATTGACTCCTACTAGAAGGACCCTGGGGATACCTTGATTGGCCCCAGCTATACGCAACGAGCGCATGCCCAAGGATTTCAAAGGCCCTCGAAAGGTCCCCAACTACACGGCGGATCTTGAGCCAGCGGCTTGGATAGAAAACTATGAGCTTGCCATGGACATGTTAGATGTCAGTGATGCGGTGTGTCCGAAGTATTTGACCATGATGTTAGAAGGGCCAGCTCGTACTTGGTTAAAAACCTTGCCCCCCAATTCCATCAACACATGGGCTGCGTTGAAGGAGCGCTTCATCCAAAATTTCCAAGGGACCTGCAAGCGTCCCAAGACAATCATCGGTCTTTAGCACTACATCCAGCGCGATAACGAGTCGGCCCACCATTGGGTAGGCCGTGTGGCTGAGACCATCTACTCTTCACATAACATCACGACGGCTTAGGCGGTCTTGATACTAGAGTAGAACTGTCACTTCGATCCCCTTGTCTAGAAACTTGGATGACTCAAGCGAAGCGTCACAGACATGCGAGAGCTCATGAACGCCCTCACTAAGTGTGCCGAGTCTGACTCCACAAAGGAACCCAGCACGGATGATGCATCAAACAGGAAGGGGAAGAAGGGCAACAGAGGCAAGGGTCATCAACATAATAATAATGGTGGCAACGATGGAAAGCACAAGCATCTGGAAGGCGGGTCAGATCTTGTTGCAAACACCAATGCAGGTTTCAAGTTTCAGAAAGGGAACGGTGGTGGAAAGAATTTCAAGCCCAAGAATTTTGAGGAAGCCCTGAAGGGGCCATGTCCAAAGCACAACCTGCCTAATAAACCGGACACTCACTCTTGGGAGGACTGTAGCGTCATGTGAGCCTTTTCACAATGTTTCTCAAACCACTAGGGTGGTGGCAGTGGCGATCCAGGATCGTCTGGCGGTGGCTCATCTAGAGGATATCACCAGCAGGGTTATCAGGGCCCTGGCGTCTCAAGTGGAAACTATCAGGGAAACAACGGAAATAATCAGCAGCAGGGGAACCAGCAGCAGGGCAACCAAACTGGTTATCAGAGTAACCCCAAGTAGCTTAACGGCGACCAGTACCATGTGTTTACCACATACACGGACATGAGAGATCGCAAGCTTAAGAAGCGCCTCATCAATATGGTTGAGTCGGTGGTCCGACAATAACTGAGATGGTCAGAATACCCAATAACCTGGGGCCGAGAGGATTACCCGCCCCGGGTCGAGAACCGAGGTCACCTGGCTTTAGTGGTGGCACCTCAAGTTGGGGGCTATTCCCTCACCAAGGTGCTCATGGACGGAGGAAGCAGTATCAATATTCTTTATTAAGACACTTTTCGGCGCATGGGCCTCTCTGAGAAAGATCTTTTGCTGTCCACCATTGTTTTCCATGGAATCGTCCCTGGCAAGTCGGCCTACCCAATTGGCCGGGTCAAGTTGGATGTGGCTTTTGGTTCGGACATCAACTTCAGATGTGAGTCTTTGTCCTTCGAGGTGGTTAAGATTAAGAGTCCATATCATGCCCTCTTTGGATGACCGGCTTACGCCAAATTTATGGCCCGACCCTGCTACATCTACCTTAAGCTCAAAATGCTCGGTCCTCGTGGTACCATCACAGTCAATGGTGATAGGAAGATTGCCCTGGAGTGCGAAGAAGGTGATGTTGCCTATGCTGAGACGGCTTGGGATGTGGAGGAGCTCAAGTACTACACTGACAATGTAGACCCGACCGATATGACGCCTCTCAAGAAACCCACCACTGAAGCTGACCCGCCGCTCAAGTTTAAGTCGGCTAAGGACACCAAAGAAGTTGAGTTTGTCCCTGGCAACCCATCCAAGAAGTTCACTATTGGGGCTGACATGGATCCTAAATAGAAAAGCGCGCTCATTGAGTTTATCCGTGAGAATAGGGACATCTTCGCATGGAAACCTTCTGGCATGCCGGGTGTACCGAGAAAACTCGCCGAGCACCGCCTTAATGTGGACCCCAAGTTCAAACCAGTCAAGCAATACCTCCGCCATTTTAACGAGGAGAGACGCAAAGCAATTGGTGAAGAGGTTGCCCGACTCCTAGCTGCCGGGTTCATCGTCGAAGTCTTTCACCCGAAGTGGTTGGCTAATCCGGTGCTCGTTCTAAAGAAAAACGGCACTTGGCGCATGTGTATTGACTACACAGATCTCAACAAAGCTTGTCCCAATGACCCTTTCGCCCTCCCATGCATTGACCAGATCATTGATGCCACGGCAGGTTGTGAGACCCTTTGTTTCTTGGATGCTTACTCCGGCTATCATCAGATAAAGATGGCCGTTGAGGACCAAGAGAAGACAACTTTCATTACACCCTTTGGAGCCTTCTGCTATGTCTCTATGCCGTTTGGATTCAAGAGTGCGGGGGCGACTTATCAGCGCTGCGTTCAGAATTGTTTCCACAACCAAATTGAATGTAACGTTCACGCTTATGTTGATGATATTGTGGTCAAGTCTGAAAAGAAGGCGACTTTGCTGGATGACCTCAAGGAGACCTTTGCCAATCTTCGCACATATCATATGAAGCTTAACCTGGACAAGTGTGTCTTCGGCGTTCCTGCTGGCAAGTTACTTGGTTTCCTGGTCTCAGAGCGCGGCATTGAGGCTAACCCAGACAAGATCAAGGTCATCACTTCACTTGCTAAACCGGCAAATCTCAATGACGTCCAACGCCTGGCACGTCGCATTGTAGCCTTGAGTCAGTTCATAAGCCGCCTCAGCGAGAAAGCAATTCCTTTATACCAGATGCTAAAGAAATTAGACAACTTTGAGTGGAGTGATGCTACCAATGACGCCTTTGAAGCCCTCAGGACGTAGTTGGTTGAGCCGCCCGTCCTTGCTGCTCCAATCACTAAAGAGCCAATGCTCCTGTACATCGTTGTTAATAATAAAGTGGTAAGCATGGCAGTTGTGGTAGAGAGAAAGGAGGCAGGTAAAGAATACCCAGTTTAGAGGCCAGTCTATTACGTCAGCAAGGTCTAGATAGAATCCAAGCAATGTTACCCTCACTGGCAGAAACTGGTGTTTGGCCTGTTCATGGCAAGTCGGAAGCTGAGGCATTACTTCTTGGAAAACCCCATCACTATGGTTAGCTCGGCTCCCTTGGGCGACATCATCCACAACAGGGAAGCTACAGGCCAGGTTGCCAAGTCGGCTATTGAGCTTGGTCCACATAACATCAAGTACGTGCACCGCACAACTATCAAGTCTCAAGCACTGGTGGATTTCATCAACGACTGGACTGAACTTCAAGCACCTGAAGAAAAGCCAAACAACAAGTATTGGACTATACACTTTGATGGATCCAGACAGCTTGAGGGCTCGAGGGCTGGAGTCATCCTAACTTCCCCTCGAGGTGACAAATTTTGTTATGTACTGAGGATTATGTTTCCATGTACTAACAATGCAGCTGAATATGAGGCCCTCCTTCACGGACTTCGTATCGATAAGGAGATGAACCTTAGCTGGGTCAAATGTCTGGGCGACTCAGATCTGGTGGCTCAACAAATCTCTGGCACTTGGGATTCCAAAGATCCCCTCATGGTGGCTTATCGACAAGCAGTCACCAACATTGCTGGACACTTCAAGGGATATTAGGTGGATCACATCGACCGACGACATGATGAGGCGGCTGATGCTTTGTCATGTCTTGGCTCACAGCGTAAGCCAGTCCCTCCCAACGTCTTTCTTTATGTTCTCCATAACCCATCCGTCAAGTTGCCTTCTGAAGAGGATCTCGCTATTCCTGACCCGGAGGCTCAACTCGTGGTGGCTCTACATGCTATTCCAGAGTGGACAGTTCCCTACCTTGACTACTTGACCCGTGATGTACTGCCTGATGATGAACTCACGGCTTGACTAATCATCAGACACTCTAAATCTATGTCCATTGTCAACGGCGAGTTACACAGGAGAAGCATCACAAGGGTCTTTCAACGTTGCGTTTCACCTGAGGAAGGGCGGGAGATACTCAATGAGATCCACTCCGGTGACTGTGGTCACCATGCTGGCTCAAAATCCTTGCTAGCAAAGGCTTTTCGTCATGGTTTCTTCTGGCTCACGGCTCATGCCGATGCTAAGGACATAGTCAAGAAGTGCGATGGATGTCAAAAGTTTGCACGTCAAGCTCACATACCGGCTCAAGAACTCAGGATGATTCCAATCACTTGGACCTTTGCGGTCTGGGGGCTCGACATGGTTGGTCCGTTTAAGCCGTCCCAAGATAAATAGACTCACTTCTTGGTTGCTTTTGACAAGTTCACCAAGTGGATTGAGCCAGAACCAATCAGCAACTGCGATGCAGCTATGGCTGTCAAATTTCTGAAGAAGCTTATTTTTCGATTTGGCTATCCACACAGCATCATCACTGATAATGTTATGAACCTATCTAAGGGGGCTATGGAGCAGTTTTGTCAAAGAGAACACATCCGGCTCGATGTGGCGTCTGTTGCGCACCCTCAGTCCAATGGTCAAGCCGAGCGTGCTAATCAAGAGATATTGCGAGGTATCAAGCTCCGGCTCAGGGTTCCTCTTCAACGCATGCCGGGTTGCTGGGTTGAGGAGCTTCCCTCTGTCTTATGGAGCATATGGACCACCCCCAACAGATCAACCAGCTTTACGCCTTTCTTCATGGTTTACGGTGCAGAGGCCGTCTTACCAAGTGACATATGTCATGAGTCGCCCCGGGTCACAACATACATTGAAGTTGACAATGAACAAGCTCGTCAAGATTCTTTGGATGCCCTGGAAGAGGAACGTGACTTAGCAGCAGACCGCTCTACCATATATCAACAGGACCTACGCTGCTATCATAGCCGTAGAGTTTGCAACCGTACTTTCCAGGAGAGCGACTTAGTGCTCTGGCTGATTCAAGACTAGTACAATATGCATAAGCTTTCACCTCCTTGGGAAGGGCCTTTCATCGTTAGTAAGAACCTTCATAATAGGTCTTACTACTTGGTTGATCTTCGTCCTGAAAAGGAATCTCGCACATCCAAGGAGGAGACCAACAGGCCTTGGAAGATAGCTCATCTAAGGCCTTACAACACCTAGAGCCCCGGCTCAGGTTTCCTTTCTACATACATATGTATATATTATCTTATGATCACAAAATAAAGCCGGCACCCCTGAAACTCGGGGTCTCTGTCATTTCATCTCAATCGATGTGCATGAGTCTTTACTTTTTGTTGATCATAGGTCACTTGGGGGCTTCCAACTCCACGAGTTTAGCTATCTCACCCTCTTGACCGGCACGCAAACACCACCCTTTATTGGTTAAACCTGCCTATCCGCTTGCTGCTTCTCCAATCAGATGACCCATCATACTCTTGCCAAGTTACTCACTATGGTGACCCTGACTTCACAAAGTTCAAACGTCGGTTATGTCATGTGAGAGCTGGCTTACAGAGAACAAGGATACTCCAAGGGCTATCATGCCAAATGCTTCATTAAAGTGAGACTTAAGCCTTGAAAGCAAAGTCTATGTCGAGCTTCGAAAGCCGACTTAACATTACAAATTGTTGTGATTTTTTGTTTCAGGCTATCTTCGGTGTTTATGATTGGCCATGAGCCACTAGTTCCATAGTACACTGGTTACATCTTAACACCTACAAGATTCCTTACTCCATTTTAAGTCACCGTGATCTCTACATTTAACTGGACGATCACTATGAGCACTTGGAGTACTCGGTTCACACAACTGTATCACAACAAAATCAACATTGGTCATAAGCCGCCTTGTTTCGCAAAAGGATTTCTTTCCATCAACACCCTTATATACAAAAGGGTGATTGGGCGGGTTAAAGCATCACGTCAAAATTTATCAACAAACGTGCATGATGGCATGACCAAGTGTTGTTACTACCCTATTACATCACCCCAGCAGGGCTCATAAGATTTAAAGTTTTTCACTCTGGTGCACTTGGGCTTGTGCCAACATCAGCTTTACCCGCCGAGTCAATCTGCTCCTGAGTCGCCTCTTCTTTGTTGTCACCCTGTGCTGGCTCTACTACTTGGGCGATCTGAACATCGTCAGCATCCCAGTCAATAGTCGACAAAGCTTCAAAGAAGTCACCCTCTTCAATAAGATTGGAGGATTCAACATCAGGAGCAAAGCATTCCTTACAGCTAGCAGGGATCAAACTGACTGTTTTGAAGCCGCCTTGCTCAATACGTTTACCCGCCTCATCGAAACCCGCTTGGTACCTCTCCAAATTAACCTCATTGGCGAGCTTGGTAGCCACAGTCTGGGCTCCTTCCTCAGACGCAACTAATCTTCCTTGGTAAACTTTGTACCATCAGTATTGAACTCTAGGAAGCCTCTGGCCAGCTCAGACACATCCATGTCTTCATTATATGCCTTGGCCCGGGTCAGAGCATACATGGTGGCTGTACGGGCGGATGACCTCTTCAGCTCTTCTATTTGTCTTGGCATAGTTGACAGAGCATTGAGCACCTCCTTGATCATCATTGGCATATCAGCCACGCCCATCACATAGCGAATGGTGCGCAGACTTCCAGTGTATAGCTGCTCAAGGAGGGTATAAGCCACCTTTAGTTGGACAAGTGGCTCCTTCAAGTTGGCACTCCTATTTCCTGCAAGGACAAAACACTCAAGACAGCTTTAACATAGTCATATATACATGAACAATACAAGGACAAAGCTAGGATGACTTACCAAATACAGCATGGGTCATCTGGTATATTTGCCTTTTCAGGCCGGACAGCTCTTCCGTCACTGGCTTGAGCCGCCCTTCAGCCTCCTCAGCATGCTTTAACAAAGCCTTTCTTTCCTTCTCATGCTCTTCTACGAGGGTTTTCAGTTTTTCAGCCGCCAACGATGCTGCCTTCTCCAGGTTAGCAGCGGCTGATTAGGCATTCACACAAAGTTTCTTCTCAGCCGCCAGAGCCTCTTGATAGCCGGTCAGCCTGACTTGTGCTTCAGATAATAGCTCATGTGCACAAAATTCATATGGAGTTACTTAATAAGACTATGGAAGTCCCAAGCAGACTACTAGTACTCTACATGGCACTTGGGGGCTAATGCACTTTCAAAATCTTATCTATCAAAAGTAAGATCCGGCCCATGTTGATATGATGAACCGGCCCTTGGCGACTATCAAAGTTGATCTTTTTACAAGCATGCTATTAAAGGTTACTTAAAGACCCTGCTACTTCAGAGAAGTAAGCCGGCCCTTGGGGGCTACATAAGCAGCTTTTCTGATAATTCAAAGACCCAGCTACTCCAGAGAAGTAAGTCGGCCCTTGGGGACTACAATGTCAATTTCAGAAGTTTTATTCATCAAAGACTCGGCATGTTACTTACATAACACGCCGGCCCTTTGGGGCTACTATCTGTCAAGATTACGCTACTACAATCCTACACACAACAGCAATTTTATATTATGTCTAGGACTGGGAGGCTACCAAAGATATAAATGACAAGACTCAAGACGTACCTCATATTTGTGCTTCAGCATATTAACCATGTCGTCTTTCATATCTCAGCTTGCAGAAAGCCGGGTTAAGTATGCCTCATGGAGATCTGCGGCGCTCAACTCCTCCAAGTTTGGCAGTTCAAGTTTATCTTTTCCTTTATCCGAAGTTTGTGACTCGCCTTTGGACGGCACTCTCGCTAATGTCCTTGATGGCTCTGGAGTCCTCAACTCAGATCCGGTAATGGTAAGATCATCTTGGGGAGGGGGTGCTATTGCTCCGTCAGCCGTCACCTTCGACCTCAGCTCATGCGCAGGAGATGACGGGTTGGCTTTCGGCTGATTGATGACTTCCTCAGCTTGCGCATTCGTGCCTTCACCTGGCAGCGGGTTATCTTGCCCAGGAGCCTCATGAGCCCCATCTGCTTGGTCCTTGGCATTTTCTCTATGAACCTCGGCCGGCTCTGATGACAAGGCTGACTCGTCGGTCTTCCTTTTCTTCACCTTGGCTCTGAAAGTTTCACAAAATAGAGGCAATGTCAAGATACATCAGAACATGATCAAGAAAATATGACTTGCTCAGACACAACTTACCCTGGCTTGATGACCATTGGAGCTAGTTGAGATGCTGACGAGTCATCTGATGATAAAGGCGACTCCTGATAATCCGAAACAGATGGGTTAAGAGGCTGCTTAAAAAGGCCAGCTCGAGGGTGAGAAGGAGTTGGACTGGGAGGCACCTCATTGGCGCATTTGCGAGGATTCGGCGTAGTGCCTAAGCCGCCCAACGGAGCACCAGAGTCGTCACCCGCCTCATGTCATGATGAGCGGGCGTGCTGTGCTTTCTTCATTAAAAAATCAGGGTCTAAATGAGCAAGTGGATGAGAAAAGGGTACTTTCCTCACTGCTCTCCTCGGCTTCCTAGGAACGCGAGTATCTGAGTCAGATGAGACAGGGATTACCTCAACATCATCAGCCTGGCTCCCGTCTGTGTCATCCTGAAGAAAGAAAATCAAGAGTTATAACAACTTACTAAGTGTCACAACACCAAGTTTCAAACAAAGTGGAGGAAATTACAGATCTAAATATTTAGTTCTAAAGGAAATAGTACAATCCTTAGCGAGTTCATGTGCTAAGAAGTGAACCAGAACGGTTTGCGTTTTTTGCCAAAGCTAAAGTACATCAGATCTAAATTTTGGCCGTGGATGAAGGGGAAGTTGTTTTCCCTAGACAAGGGTCATGACGCCAGAAACCTACAGCGGCCACAGCGGCCATGGCAACGCGGTCGTGGTGAAGAACACGATGAACTAGGTCATAAAAAGTATGGATCTGGAGCGATGATGATGTGTACCTGGGCGGTGGAGATGACCCTCGCGCGGTTGAAGATGGCTTGCGGCGACGTGCACGAAGAAGACCAGTGTTCCAGACATCGGCGAGCTTGGGGTGGAGCAGCAGTAGAGCTTCGGAGCATGAGCGGCGAGCAGAAGAAGAAGGAGTCGAGGCGGCAAACTGAAACATGAGGCCCCCAAGGGGGTATGTAAAGAAAAAACTAGAAGGGGGAGAGGCAGGCACGAGAATCCAAGATCTACAGTGCCAACTGCCGCCTCGTTTTGTTGGGGAACGTTGCATGGGAAACAAAAATTTTCCTATGCACACGCAAACCTATCCATGGTGATGAGCATCTACGAGAGGGAGAGTAGATCTACGTACCCTTGTAGATCGCTAAGCGGGAAGCGTTAAGAAACACGGTTGGTGTAGTCGTACTTCTTCGCGATCCAAATCGCCGAGCATCCCGCGATCTAATCATGAACCGTCCCGCGAACCAATCATGAACCGTCCTGCGATCTCGTCAAGATCCATCCCGTGATCCGATCACGAACGTCCCGTGGCCTTGATCACGATCCTTCCGATCTAGTACCGAATGGACGGCACCTCCGCGTTCAGCACACGTGCAGCTTGATGTCGATCTCCACCGTCTTAATCCAGCAAGAGGAGGTGGAGAGGAGAGAGAGTTCACCAGCAGCGTGACGGCACTCCGGTGATGGTGGTGGTGGAGCAATTCCGGCAGGGCTTTGCCTAAGCGCTGCAGAAAACCGATCTAGAGGAGCACCGGTGGAACGGGTAGCACGTGGCCGTAAGTTGTGTCCCGTGTGCTAGCCCTGCCCCTCTATTTATATGTTGAGCCCTGGGGTCTAAACTTGGAGCAAAAACCTCTACAAGGTCGATTTTGCCCGCACAAGGTCGGTTTGGCCCACAAGAAAAGAGTCCAACTCGGATCCCTGCAGTCCCGCGCACAAGCGGTAGTACTGCTTCACGAGCGGTAGTACCGCTTCACCAGTGGTAGTACCGCTTGAGCGGTAGTACTGCCTTACTGCTTAAGGCAGCAGCAAAACTTCCTTTTTCCCTTTCCAATACCTCGTGGGTTTTACCCCATTGGTCCATATAAAGTGTTGATGTACCAGAACACTTTGGTAAACATCCGGAACCCCTTCCGGTTAATTCCGGAACTCTTCCAGAGATCAAAACACTATTATCACATATATCAATCTTTATCTCCAGACTCTTCCGGAGATCCTCGTCATGTCCGGGATCGTATCCGAGACTCCGAACATCCTTCGGTCACCACCATACATAACTCTATACTACCGAAATGTCACCAAACCTTAAGTGTGCAGACCCTACGGGTTCAAGAACTATGTAGACATGACCGAGACACCTCTATGGCCAATAACCAATGGCAGGACCTGGACGTCCACATTGGTTCCTACATATTCTACGAAGATCTATCGGTCGAACCTCTATGTCAAGGATTCAGTTAATCCCGTATAACGTTCCCTTTGTTCTTTGATATGTTACTTGCCCGAGATTCGATCGTCGGTATCTCCATACCTAGTTCAATCTCATTACCAGCAAGTCTCTTTACTCGTTCCGTAATACAAGATCCCGCAACTAACAATTAGTCACATTGCTTGCAAGGCTTATTGTGATGTTGCATTACCGAGTGGGCCCCGAGATACCTCTCCGTCACACGGAGTAACAAATCCCAGTCTTGATCCATGCCAACTCAACAGACATCATCAGAAATACCTGTAGAGCACCTTTATAGTCACCCAGTTACATTGCAATGTTTGATACACACAAGGCACTCCTCCGATATCCGTGAGTTGCATGATCTCATGGTCATAGGAACATATACATTGACATGCAGAAAACAGTAGCAATAAACTGACACGATCATATGCTACGTTTGTAGTTTGCGTCTTGTCCATCACATCATTCTCCTAATGATGTGATCCCATTATCGAATGACATCACATGTCAATGGCTAGGAAACCCTGACCATCTTTGATCAACGAGCTAGTTCACTAGAGGCATACTAGGGACACAGTGTTGTCTATTTACCCACACATGCAATGTGTTTCCAATCAATGCAATTATAGCATGGATAATAAACGATTATCATGAACAAGGAAATATAATAATAAACACTTTATATATTGCCTCTAGGGCATATTTCCAACACGTTTATCATGCCTGTCAGATACACTCAAAATATGGATGACATCATAAAAGATCTGTTGCAATTGATTGGATGATGTCATGAAGATTTCTGAGGAAGAAAAAAAGACAAGTCCGAAACGACACAATGAGCCAAAACTTTAAGTCGGCACAAAGCAGAAGACCCGCCAGACTAAAGACGGTCCAGAAGATTGACATGAACGCATCAAATGAACCTGAGGGCTAATGTTGGGGACATAACCCCAGGATATGACCCGCCCATTCAGGGCCAGGTCAATAGAGTGGCGACTTACTGAGGCTGGGACAGGTGGGCCATGGTTTTCTAGAAGACTCGCCTAGAAGACTAAGCCGCCTGCTCATGGGCCGGCTTATGGCCCACCGGCTTAGGCCCACCCGTGAGCCGCCATATGTCATTTCCTTACTTAAAAGGCAAGATATGTGAGGAGATAGACTTGGGCACGGACCATATTCTGGCTCAGACTCTAATGTACACCCCGGGCCTCAACCTATATATAAAGGGGAGCCCCGGGATAGACAGGACAACTTACAACCTCTCGAGTACTAGGCCAGCCAAGCGCACCCTTGTAATCGAGATCATCATCAATACATCCAAAGCAGGACATAGGCTTTTACCTCTATCAAGAGGGGCCAAACCTGGGTAAACCCTTGTGTCTCTCGTGTCCACTTAACCCCTTCGATCTACCACCTGACTCGATGGCCTCGCGACTAAGTCCTTTGAGGACATCTGCCGTGAAAATACCATGACAAAGGGGGAGGCCGAATCCCCCTCCTTCCTTTCTCCCATAGGCCAGCGGCCATAGGGGGCGGGCCAGACCCCTGTGGGCCGGTGTGCTCCCCTCTAATGGCCCATAAAACCCATTACCCTCCTAGTACTTCCCGAAACCCCTTCCGGTGATCCGATGGCTACCCGATATGCTCCGAAACCTTTCCGGTGACCGAATAGCATCATCCTATATATCAATCTTTACCTCCGGACCATTCCGGAGCTCCTCGTCATGTCCGTGATCTCATCCGGGACTCCAAACAACATTCGATCACCAATTCACATAACTCATACAACACTATATCGTCAACGAACGTTAAGCGTGTGGACCCTATGGGTTCGGGAATGATGTAGACATGACCGAGATGACTCTACGGTCAATAAAAAATAGCGGGACCTGGATGCCCATATTGGTTCCTACACATTCCATGAAGATCTTTATCGGTCGAACCGTTATGACAACATACACAATTCACTTTATCTGTCAGTATGTTACTTGCCCGAGATTCGATTGTCGGTATCTCCATACCTAGTTCAATCTCGTTACCGAAAAGTCTCTTTACTCGTTCCGTAATACATCATATCGTAACTAACTCCTTAGTCATTTTGCTTGTAAGCTTCTATGATGTGTATTATCGAGAGGGCCCAGAGATACCTCTCCGAAAACCGGAGTGACAAATCCCAGTCTCGATCCATGACAACTCAACAGACAACTTCGGAGATACCTGTAGAGCATCTTTATGATCACCTAGTTATGTTGTGACTTTTGATAGCACACAAGGTATTCCTATGGTATCCAGGAGTTACATGATCTAATGGTCGAAGGAACATGTATTTGACATTAAGAAAGCAGTAGCAATAAATAGAACGATCATATGCTAAGCTAACGGATGGGTCTTGTCCATCACATCATTCTCCTAATGATGCAATCCTGTTATCAAATGACAACTCATATCTATGGTTAGGAAACCTTAACCATCTTTGATCACGAGCTAGTCTAGTAGAGGTTCACTAGGGACATGGTATTTGTTTAAGTATTCACACATGTATTTAAGATTCCGATCAATACAATTCTAGCATGAATAATAAACCTTTATCATGAACAAGGAAATATAAAATAATAACAACTTTATTATTGCCTCTTGGGCATATTTCCATCAGTCTCCCACTTGCACTAGAGTCAATAATCTAGATTACATAGTAATGAATCTAACACCCATGGAGTCTTGGTGCTGATCATGTTTTGCTCGCGGAAGAGGTTTAGTCAACGGGTCTGCCATATTCAGATCCGTGTGTACTTTGCAAATTTCTATGTCTCCATCCTTGACATATTCACGAATTGAGTTGAAGCATCTCTTGATGTGTTTGGTATTCTTGTGAAACCTGGGCTCCTTGGCTATGGCAATTTCTCCACTGTTGTCACAAAAGATTGTCATTGGACCCAATGCACTAGGTATTACACCCAGATCGGATATGAACTCCTTCATCCAGACTCCTTCATGCGTTGCTTCTGAAGTAGTTATGTACTCCACTTCACACGTAGATCCCGCCATGACGCTTTTCTTGGAACTGCACCAACTGACAGCTCCACCATTCAATATAAATACGTATCTGGTTTGTGACTTAGAGCCATCCGGATTAGTGTCGAAGCTTGCATCGACGTAACCCTTTACTACGAGCTCTTCGTCACCTCCATAAACGAGAAATATGTCCTTGGTCCTTTTTAGGAACTTCAAGATATTCTTGACCGCTGTCCAGCGATCCACTCCTGGATTACTTTTGTACCTCCCTGCCAAACTTATCGCAAGGCACACATCAGGTCTGGTACACAGCATGGCATACAAAATAGAACCTATGGCTGAGGCATAGGGAATGACTTTCATTTTCTCTATATCTTAAGCCGTGGTCGGGCATTGAGTCTGACTCAATTTCACACCTTGCAACACAGGCAAGAACCCTTTCTTTGAATGGTCCATTTTGAACTTCTTCAGAACTTTGTCAAGGTATGTGCTTTGTGAAAGTCCTATCAAGCGTCTCGATCTATCTTTATAGATCTTGATGCCCAATATATATGCAGCTTCACCGAGGTCTTTCATTGAAAAACTCTTATTCAAGTATACTTTTATGCCATCCAGAAATTCTATATCATTTCTAATCAACAATATGTCATCCACATATAATATTAGAAATGCAACAGAGCTCCCACTCACTTTCTTGTAAGTCTGTACAAAACTATATGCTTTGATCACCTCATAAAAGCGTATATTCCAACTCCGAGATGCTTGCACCAGTCCATAGACGGATCGTTGGAGCTTGCACACTTTGTTAGCACCCTTAGGATTGACAAAACCTTTTGGTTGCATCATATACAACTCTTCTTTAAGAAATCCATTAAGGAATGCAGTTTTGACGTCCATTTGCCAAATTTCATAATCATAAAATGCGGCAATTGCTAACATGATTCAGATAGACTTAAGCATCGCTACGGGTGAGAATGTCTCATCATAGTCAACCCCTTGAACTTGTCGAAAACATTTTGTGACAAGTCGAGCTTTGTAGACAGTGATATTACCATCAGCGTCTGTCTTCCTCTTGAAGATCCATTTATTCTCAATGGGTTGCCGATCATCAGGAAAGTCCACCAAAGTCCACACTTTGTTCTCATACATGGATCCTATCTTAGATTTCATGGCCTCAAGCCATTTGTCGGAATCCGGACTCATCATAGCTTCTTCATAGTTCGTAGGTTCGCCATTGTCTAACAACATAACTTCCAGGACAGGATTACCGTACCACTCTGGTGTGGAACATACTCTGGTCGACCTATGAGGTTCAGTAGTAACTTGATCTGAAGTTTCATGATCTTTATCATTATCTTCCTCTCTGGTTGGTGTAGGCATCATTTGAATGGTTTTCTCTGATGTGTACTTTCCAATTCGAGAGAAGGTACAATTACCTCATCAAGTTCCACTTTCCTCCCACTCACTTCTTTCGAGCGAAACTCCTTCTCTAGAAAGGACACATTCTTGGCAACAAAGATCTTGTGTAGCGACCCGACCTGAAAGGTCAAGTCTCCGGTGTTTCCGTACCATCCCAAGATCATGCTGGTACACACACGGTACATCAATGTATATATCAAAGGGAAATCACACAGCATTATATTAATCGGAATCTCATATCGAGTCCTTTATTACAATAAAGATTACAATAAAGTGGCTAAAAGCCAACTCATGAGAATATCTAAATCTTGCGGAAGCGTCGAAGGTAGGTGAGTCCATCCGACTCCAAGGGCATCTCACTGAGCATAGAACGCGTCCTCACTCCTGGTCGGAAAAGTATTCTGCAACATGATACGTTGCAGCCGTGTAGGTCAGCATATGGAATATGCCGGCAAAGTCACAAGAGAAGGGTGAAAAGGTAAGCATCTAGTCTATATGCATATATGGCAAGTGGGGTGATAAGTTTTTGCGTAAAGCCAAGTTTTTCCTACATCAAAAGAAGGGTTAAGCAAAATATTACTAAGTTTGTTGATTAATGAGATGGTTCCACCAACCAATTCTCATACCCAAAATGATTAAATACCCACATCATCATATTAATTGTGTTGAGGTTTCTGGAAAGTCCCAATTCCTTTGGCTCAAGTCGTCCATGACCGTGGACACGGCTAATCGATTAGGTTTAGTACACTCTGCAGAGTTTTGCACACGTTCCCCACAAGATTTGGTCGCCTCCGTTTGATTTCTCGCACTTCAGGGTGTTTGAGAAATGGATGACCAAAACATGGTCTTCCAAAGGGTTTCCCTGCGACTCTGACGGTGCCCATCCTTTCCTACCGTTCTTCTACCTCTCGTAGCACCGCCTGTCCAGGGTCACCATGATATCCGACCAAGCCAGAGCCCATAATGACTTGTGGCTGTGCAGGTAAGCCTTGGGTTTTGAAGCATCCATCCATCTCTTTGTGCCTGGGTGGACCTTTCCGCGTGAATACTGGCCATCTCTAGCATCACCTAGGCTAACAACTGGTTTCTCCAGGGCGCCGTTCAACCATCATCCACCCAGAGGTATGTTGAAAACTTGGAGTCTTGAAATCTTGATCATTATGTAGGTCTTGAAATTATTAACTCTCTCAACTCTCATGAATCACACAACCAACCCCGTCTACTAATAGCATAGCAAAAGTAAAACAACGTTTCCCGGGGCCAAAGTTGTCAAAGAGGGTTGAGGAGGGGTACCTACCACATGATACTAGTACAATATAACCAAGTTTCCAACTAACCTATCTTGCATGCAATTGGGGAGATGGTAGAACTAATGCATATAAAACATGGGTAACATGATCAAAGTGACTTGCCTGATTGCTGATCTTCGTACGTGAGTGACTCTAAGTAACAAGCTTCGCACTCCGGATAATCTAACGAAGCAAACAAGCACTCAATAAGCATACAACAAAACATTGTAACTCACAAACATCAACCAAGAACTTAGTAAACAATCAAGACAAAACAATGCACAAACGTCTCTAGTAAGTAAAACACACAAAGTTCTGTTTTCCAAAGGAGATGATGAAAACACTACTACATAATAAAACTATTTTGAAATAACAAGACAATTGTTGACAGCAAGGAAAACAATGGAATATTTTATTATTAAACAAAACAAAATCAATTTAAGTTTGTTGGGAAAACTTTAGTAGAGTTTATACAAGGTTTTGAATAACACTATATGAATCAACTATAGTTATACTAACAAAAGAATGAAAACTAAACTTAGTATTTATTAGAAAACATGTTCTTAACATAAAGGAATTTACAAATAAACTTGTTTTAGGAAAACAGAATTAAACTATATAAAACTTTGTTGAAAACAAAACTATTACTAGTTAGTTGTTTTAATCAAATTATGCCTATTTGAAAAGAAGTTGTGATTCCTATGTTAAATTAAACTAAGCAAAATTTATATTTTTATTAACAGTAAGTGAAAACACTAAATGTTTACTAACAGAACCTAATAAACAAATAAAACCAAATTCTAAATCAAACTAATCAAAATTGAGTTTATAAAACTATATTATAATAATAAGCAGATTCTGTTTTTGGTTAAAACATTAATCAAATATATCCTGAAAATCCTCAAACTAAACATGAAGGTAGTCCTAACTAATACCAAACAGTAGCAAAAAGATTCATATAAAAATCTATTTTCAAACTCTAGTTATTCAGATTTGAAGGTTTTAAGCAAATTTGATTAAATTCAAATTTTATAGTTCAAATTTGAAATTTAAAAGTACAGGGTGAAACTACATGAAAAATGTGAGCTATTGCAAAAAGAATCAACTCAAAACACTAAATAGATTAAAAGATATAAGCAAAACAAATTTTGAAAACATTCTGTTAATTAAAACAAAACCGAAAATGAAAAATAAATTGCAACGGCCAGGGGGGCTACGTGGCACGATCTTATTGGCTGGCGAGCGCGTGCGGTAGGTGATTTCGAGCGGGCGACCGATCGGAAGAAGATACCGGTTCGGAATAAATCCGATCTAATCTGGGACGTCGGATTTGGATCGGAGGGAGGGGTGCTCACAGGTTAAAGAGGTCGCCGGCGTCGGGGTACTCCGGCGAGTCCGGAGGCGGCGAGGACGACGGCAAGGCGTTCCGGTGGTCGGGGAGGATGGGGAAGTGGTCCGGGCGACGGAGACGGTCCTCCGGAGTCGACTGGTGGCAACGGTGGGGCGAACGGTGGTCGGAGTCGGTGGCTACGCTCGACGGCGAGCTCCGGTGTGGAATTAGCTCCGGCGAGCAATTGGCAGCGCCTCGGCGAGAGAGAGAAGGGGGACTCGGGGTGAACGGATGCGGGGAAGTGTCCGGTATTTATAGAGCGCTCGAGAGGTGCGGGGAAGTAGAGAGGAGAGAGATCCGGTGAGGGGAGGTAACTGCCGGCATCGGATCCGGCGAGCGCGGGGGAGGAGACGATGACCGAGCGAGGGTAACGGTCGGTCGGGGGTGGGGTCCAGCGTCAGTGAGAGAGAGCGCGCGTTAATGCGCTCGGTCGGCCGACCGGTAACGGTCTCGGCTTTTAAAGCCGGTGGGCCGGCCCGTTTAAATGCAAACCGTTACTGTTTTTCTTTAAAAAAAATTCCAGAGACATTCAAATACATTTAAAGCATTCAAATCGTCTCTAAATATAGGGGTATTATATATCAAAATTAACAGAATAATAAATGCTATTTAATGAACATTTCTATTCTGTCATTTGAACACTTTGAAAAAATAATATTTTCAGAAATTGCCTAATTGTTTTTAAATCCTTTTTGCAAATATTTTCAAAATAACTCCTGGTTATTATTGTTCAAATATATCACCAATTAGTCCCTGGTGTGGAGTGTCATGTTCCTCCTCTCTTATTTGAACTTTTAACCAAAATTTCAAATAGGTGAAAGCAACTTAGGGAAAAGTAAAAAGAGCTTTCTGAAATTTTAGAAAAGGCATTTCAACAAACACATACATTCAAGCAATGATGATGATAGATGCATAGCTATATCATAACATTCCAAAATGAAATTTTGGGATGTTACATCTTGCCTTCAGATCTATGGTAGAAGGTGTACCCAATAGTTTCTTTAGGGTATCCTATGAAGACGCACTTCTCCGCTTTGGGTTCGAGCTTATCAGGCTGAAGATTTTTCACATAAGCATCGCATCCCCAAACTTTAAGAAATGACAGCTTAGGTTTCTTGTCAAACCATAGTTCATACGGTATCATCTCGACGGATTTAGATGGTGCCCTATTTAACATGAATGTAGTTGTCTCTAATGCATAAGCCCAAAACAATAGTGGCAGATCGGTAAGAGACATCATAGAATGCACCATATCTAATAAAGTATGGTTACGACGTTTGGACACACCATTATGCTGTGGTGTTTCAGGTGGCGTGAGCTATGAAACAATTCCACATTGTCTTAAATGAAGGCCAAACTCATAACTCAAATATTCACCTCTGCGATCAGATCATAGAAACTTTATTTTATTGTTATGATGATTCTCTACTTCACTCTAAAATTCTTTGAACTTTTCAAATGTTTCAGACTTGTGTTTCATCAAGTAGATATACCCATACCTACTCAAATCATCTGTGAAGGTTAGAAAATAATGATACCCGCCGCGTGCCTCAACATTCATCGGACCGCATACATCGGTATGTATTATTTCCAATAAATCATTAGCTCGCTCCATTGTTCCGGAGAACGGAGTTTTAGTCATCTTGCCCATGAGGCATGGTTCACAAGTATCAAATGATTCATAATCAAGTGACTGCAAAAGTCCATTCACATGGAGTTTCTTCATGCGCTTTACACCATTATGACCTAAACGGCAGTGCCACAAGTATGTTGCACTATCATTATCAACTTTGCATCTTTTGGCATTAATATTATGAATATGTGTATCACTACGATTGAGATTCAACAAGAATAGACCATTCACAAAAGGTGAGTGACCATAAAAGATGTTACTCATATAAATAGAACAACCATTATTCTCTAACTTAAATGAATAACCATCTCGTAATAAAAAATATCCATATATAATGTTCATGCTTAACGCTGGCACCAAATAACAATTATTGAGGTCTAAAACTAATCCTGAAGGTAGATGTAGAGGTAGCGTGCCGACGGCGATCACATCAACCTTGGAACCATTCCCGACGCGCATTGTCACCTCATCCTTAGCCAATCTTCGCTTATTCCGTAGCTCCTATTTCGAGTTACAAATATGAGCAACCGAACCAGTATCAAATACACAGGTGCTACTATGAGCATTAGTAAGGAACACATCAATAACATGTATATCAAATATACCTTTGTTCACTTTTCCATCCTTCTTATCCGCCAAATACTTGGGGCAGTTCCGCTTCCAGTGACCAGTCCCTTTGTAGTAGTAGCACTCAGTTTCAGGCTTGGGTCCAGCTTTGGGTTTCTCTGCAGGAGCAGCAACTTGCTTGCTGTTCTTCTTGAAGTTCCCTTTCTTTCCCTTGCCCTTTTTCTTGAAACTAGTGGTCTTGTTAACCATCAACACTTGATGCTCCTTCTTGATTTCTACCTCCATCGATTTCAGCATCACAAAGAGCTCGGGAATTGTTTTCTCCATCCCTTGCATATTATAGTTCATCACAAAGCCTTTATAGCTTGGTGGCAGTGACTGAAGAACTCTGTCAATAACACTCTCAACCAGAAGATCAATTCCCAGCTGAGTCACATGGTTGTGGTACCCAGACATTCTGAGTATGTGTTCACTGACAGAATTGTTCTCCTCCATCTTACAGCTAAAGAACTTGTTGGAGACTTCATATCTCTCAACCCGGGCATTAGCTTAAAATATCAATTTCAGCTCTTGGAACATCTCATATGCTCCATGGCATTCAAAACGCTTTTGTAGTCTCGGTTCCCAGCCGTAAAGCATGGCACACTGAACTATCGAGTAGTCATCAGATCGAGCCTGCCAGGCGTTCATAACGTCTGCTTTAGCTCCTGCAGCAGGTCCATCACCTAGCAGTGCATCAAGGACATAATTCTTCTGTGTAGCAATGAGGATAATCCTCAAGTTACGGACCCAGTCCGTGTAGTTGCTACCATCATCTTTCAAGTTAGCTTTCTCTAGGAACGCATTAAAATTCAAGGGAACGGTAGCACGGGCCATTGATCTACAACATAGATATGCAAAAACTATCAAGACTAAGTTCATGATAAATTAAGTTCAATTAATCAAATTACTTAATGAACTCCTGCTTAAATTAACATCCCTCAAGTTATTTAAGTGATACATGATCCAAATCAACTAACCCATGTCCGATCATCACGTGAGATAGGGTAGTCATCAATGGTGAGAAAACCTGCAAGTATACAAGATCAATTGTAGCTTTTTCGATAAATAAGAGTGTCAAACCCAATGAGGAGTTAAAGGTAGAAATAATAAACCCTTCGAGTTATATCGACCACAGATACAACTCTACTCGCACTTAACGTTCGCTTTACCTAGAACAAGTATGAAACTATTTTGTAGGTGTGATAAGATAGCTTTGCAAAAGTACTTTTCAAGAATAAACCAATGAATAAATTGCAAGATAATAAAAGTAGAAAGCTTCTGTAACAATAGAGAAAGATTTGTCCATAGGCAATCGATAACTAGATTAGTAATCCTTGTTGCAATTCTGTATGAGGGAGAGGCATGAGCTAACATACTTTATCTACTTGGATCATATGCACTTATGATTGGACCCCTAGCAAGCATCTGCAACTACTAAAGATCATTAAGGTAAAACCCAACCATAGCATTAAGTATCAAGTCCCCTTTATCCCATACGCAACAACCCCCTTACTCGGGTTTGTGTTTCAGTCACTCACGCAACCCACTATAAGAGAATTATGAACGTATTGCAAACCCTACAACGGGTACCCCTCATGCTTGTGCGACACGGAGGGCACCATAGAACAGCACCAATAATAAAACATACAACTCAAACCAATCCCGATCATCAATCAACCCATAGGACAAAACAGATCTACTCAAACATCATAGGATAGCCATACATCATTGGGAAATAATATATAGCATGAAGCACCATGTTTAAGTAGAGATTATAGCGGGGAGAAGAGGTGTTGATGTTGGTGTTGACGGTAGCAAGGTTGTTGATGTAGATCGTCGTCACGATCGTTCCCTCGGCGGCACTCCGACGCCACCGGAAGAGAGGGGGAGAGAGCCCCCCTTATTCTCCTTCTTCCATGGCCTCCTCCCTAGGTGGGAGGACGGTTCTCCCTCTGGTCCTTTGCCTCCATGACTGCGAAGAGGCGAGAGCCCCCTCCAAGATTGGATCTATGTCTCTGTTCTCTTCTGTTTCGCGTCTCTCAGATCTGGCCTTTCACCGTTTCTTTTATATCCGGAGATCCGTAACTCCAATTGCGCTGAGATTTTAACACGATTTTTTTCTGGATATAAGCTTCATTGCACTCGAAGGAGACCCTCAACCGACCTACGGTGTGGCCACATGGCACCGGGGGCGCACGCCCCGGTGCCATGTGGGCACCGTGGGCCGTCTTTTGACTTGATTCCACCTCCATAAATTTACATATATTCCAAAATAATTCTCCAAAAAATTTCATTAAATTTAGACTTCGTTTGATGCGGGTATTCTGCAAGACAAAAAACATGCAGAAAACAGGAACTGACACTGAGCAATGGATCCATATGTTAGTCCTAGAAATAATATAAAAAGTTGCCAAAAGTGTATGAAAGTTGTATAATATTGGCATGAAACAATAAAAAATTATAGATACGACACAGATGTATCAGCATCCCCAAGCTTAATTCATGTTCGTCCTCGAGTAGGTAAATGATCAAAAAAGATAATTTTTGATGTGGAATGCTACCTAGCATAAACTTGATCATATGTCTAGTCATGTCATGAATATTAAGATACGAGTGATTCAAAGCAATAGTCTATAGTTTGACATAAAGACACCAATAGGCATCCCAACAAACGATCATGCTTTTCAAAATATCAATGATAATGAAAGTTATCCCTACAAAATCATATAGTCCTGTCATGCTCTATCTTCTTAACATAAAAATACTTTATCATGTACAAACCCGGTTTTAGCCAAGCAATTGGTTCATACTTCTAACGCGCTTTAGCATTTTGAACTCTCATGCAATACATGAGCGCAAGCCATGGATATATCACTAGGTGGAGTAGAAGGCAGTGATAGGTATCAAATAATGAAAGTGGAGAAGTAGAAAGTCTCGCATCAACTCGATGGATCAACAGGCTATGAAGATGCCCATCAATCGATATCAATGCGAGGAGTAGGGATTGCCATGCAATGGATGCACTAAGAGCTATAAGTGTATGAAAGCTCAAAATAAAACTAAGTGGGTGTGCATCCAACTTGCTTGCTCATGAAGACCTCGGGCATTTGAGGAAGCCCATCACCGGAATATACAAGCCAAGTTCTATAATGAAAATTTCCCACTAGTATATGAAAGTGACAACATAGGAGACTCTCTACATGGAAAACATGGTGCTACTTTGAAGCACACGTGTGGTAAAGGATAGTAACATTGCCCCTTCTCTCTTTTTATTATTTCTTTTTCTTTTTTTCTTTTTCTCTTTTTTTTCTTTTTTTCTCTTTTGTCTGGAGTCTCATCCCGACTTGTGGGGGAATCATAATCTCCATCATCCTTTCCTCACCAGGACATGCTCTAATGATGATCATCACACTTTTATTTACTTACAACTCAATATTACAACTCGATAAAACTATACAAGATGACTCTATATGAATGTCTCTGGCAGTGTACCAGAATGTGCAATGATCTAGCGTAGCAAAGATATCCAAAAATGGTCAAGACATGAAAATATCGTGCTAGCTAGCGATCATGCAAAGCAATATGAAAATGAATGCTCAAGTCATGTATATGCTAATGATGGAAGTTGCATGGCAATATATCTCAGAATGGCTATGGAAATGCCATAATAGGTAGGTATAGTGGCTGTTTTGAGGAAGACATAATGAGGCTTATGTGTGATTAAGCGTATCTTGTCACGGGGTTTGGATGCACCGACAAAGTTTGCACCAACTCTCGAGGTGACAAAGGGCATAGCACGGTACCGAAGAGGCTAGCAAAATACGAAAAGATAGGAGTGCGTATAATCCATGGACTCACATTAGTCATAAAGAACTCACATACTTATTGCAAAAGTCTACTTAGCCCTCAAAGCAAAGTACTACTACGCATGCCCCTAGGGGGGAGGTTGGTAGGAGTTAACCATCGCGCGCCCCCAACCGCCACACAAAGGAGACAATCAAAAATAAATCATGCTCCAACTTCATAGCATAACAACAGACCATACATGCATGCCTCGGGAATCACAAACCTTAACACCAATTGTAACACCCCAAGTTTAGAGGTGATCGTGTGCTCAGTTGGGATGCGTTCTGCAATGTCTTTAGAGCTCATCACATCCCTTCCAGCTTTGTTGAAGAGATGCGTGAGAAATTCCGAAATCTCAAGCAAGGATCTAAGTCTGTCTATCAGTACAATATTGAGTTCCAGAATCTGGCCCACTATGCTAAGCAAGATGTCCCTGGCGATAAAGCAAAGATCTATTAGTTCAAAGGTGGTCTCAAGGATAATATTCACTCAGGTCTAGTTCTCCAGGATCCAGACAACTTTGATCAGTTCTACAACATGGCACTTAAGTATGAAGCAGCTCTCCTCAGATTGGACAACTCGAAGAAGCGATTCAGAGACAACTCCTCGTCTTCATCTAACTCTCAGTTGGTTCCGAAACAGCAGAAGTTCTGGGTTCCTAACCCTCCTCAGTTCCAGCACTCTCAGAAGAACAAGCAGCATGGTGGTCGTGGATCTTCCCACCCACCCAACCCATCTCATCAGCAGAAGTATCAAGGTTCCAAGCCAGCTCATGTTCCTTCAGGCAACTTCCGTCCACTCTCAGAGGCGACATGTCACAAGTGTGGTGTCAAGGGCCACTATTCAAACAAGTGCAACAATCAGAAGCGTCTTCCTCCTCCTCCTCCAATCAAGCCTCCAGGAAATGCTATGGTGAAGCACAACCCTAATGTTGTCAGGGTCAACATGGTGAATGCAGCAGAAGCTGAGGATTCTTCTCAAGTGATCATGGGTAATCTCTCTGTTAATTATATTCCTACCAAAGTTTTATTTGATACTGGAGCATCTCATTCATTCATGTCTAGCCCTTTTGCAATCATGCATGATTTTGAATATGAGAAATTGGGTAGACCTTTGGGCGTTGTTTCTCCGGGGATAGTAATGAATACAACTGCAGTGATTCCTGATGTCTCTATCAACATGGGTGATTATTCATTCATGGACTCTCCCTATGTTCTCGGCAACTCTGATATTGATCTCATCCTCGGCATGGACTTTCTATCAAAGTACAATGCCAAAGTTGATTGCAAAGCTAAAGAAGTTCTTTTGACAACTCCTTCCGGTGATTTGGTCATGTTCGCTGCTCGAGATGATACTGTCCGTCTTTTCTCCCTCAACGAGAAAGGCGAGATTTCTGCAATATCCCAGATTCCGGTGGTCAATGAATTCGAAGATGTCTTTCTAGAAGAATTGCTGGGTATGCCTCCTAATAGGCCAGTTGAGTTCGTAATCGATCTCGATCCCAGTACTGAGCCAGTGTACAAGCGTCCTTATAAGCTCGGTCCAGAAGAGCTCAAGGAGTTGAAGAAACAACTTGATGAGCAAGAACGCCTCGGTCTGATCAGACCTAGTTCTTCTCTGTGGGGCTATGGTGTTCTATTTGTCAAGAAGAAGGATGGTACGGATCGACTCTGCGTTGATTATCAGCCATTGAATAAGAATACAATCAAGAACAAGTACCCGCTCCCCAACATAAATGAGTTGTTTGAGTAGTTGAAAGGGGCTAAAGTATTTTCCAAATTGGATCTTCGAATGGGGTATCATCAGATACGTATCCGTGAAGAAGATATTCATAAGAAAACATTCAGGACGAGCTTTGGTTCGTATGAGTACACTGTCATGTCCTTCGGATTGGCGAATGCTCCTCCATATTTCTCAAGGATGATGAATTTCATCTTTTCTCCCTTCAAGAATGAATTCATCTTGGTCTATCTCGACGATATTCTGGTGTTCTCGGAGACAGAAGAAGAACATGCTGAACATCTCCGTCTTGTCCTTGGCAAGCTAAGAGAATGGAAGTGGTGTATTTGGGTCATGTCATCTCCACAGAAGGCACCAAAGTTCACCCAGAGAAATTTGAGGCAATTGTGAAGTGGGAGCCGCCGCAGTGTTAAGCAGATCCGCAGTTTTCTCGGACTTGCAGGTTATTGCAGGCGGTTCATTGAGAACTACTCGCAGATTGCAAAACCTCTGTCCAATCTCCTATAGAAAAGTGCAAAATTTGTGTGGTCTCCAGAGTGTTATGCTGCTTTCAAAACACTCAAAGAGAAGCTGACCACAGCTCTAGTTCTTGCTTCTCCCGATCAATCCAAGCCATTCCAAGTCTTTTTTGATGCCTCTCTTCAAGGTCTCGGCGCTGTTCTAATGCAAGAGAAGAGAACTGTTGCCTATACCTCGCGTCAGTTGGTGCCAAGTGAGAAGAATTACCCCACTCATGATCTTGAGTTGGCGGCTATCGTCTATGCTCTGTTCACATGGCGACACTTGTTGTTGGGAAGATCAGTTCAGGTGTTCTCCGACCACAAGAGCTTAAAATACATTTTCACTCAACCCAATCTCAACCTTCGTCAAATTCGTTGGGTGGAAATGATCCAGGATTATAATCCTAGTATTGATTACACTCCTGGAAAAGCAAATGTCATTGCAGACGCGCTGAGCAAAAAGGCGTATTGCAATAGTCTGATTCTGAAGCCTTTTCCACACAAACTTTGCGAAGCTTTCCGCAAGTTCAATTTGCAAATTGTTCCGCAAGGCTTCCTTACAAATCTTGAAGTCTCTCCAACCCTGGAAGATCAGATTCACCAAGCTCAACTTCTTGATGCAATGGTGAAGAAAGTGAAGATTGGTGTCGAGAAGAGCATTCCGAAGTATAAGTGCTTTCATGCCAATGACAAGGGCACTCTATTCTTTAAGGACCGTCTTGTGGTTCCGAAGGGTGATCTCGAGCAAGTCATTCTTGAAGAAGCTCATAATTCCCTTCTGTCCATTCATCCTGGCAGTTCCAAGATGTATCCGAACCTCAAGCAGACCTTTTGGTGGACGCGCATGAAGCGTGAGATTGTGCAGTTTGTCAACAGATGTGATGTGTGTTGCAGAGTGAAGGCAGAACATCAGCGTCCAGCAGGTCTTCTCCGGCCTTTGCCTGTCCCAGAGTGGAATTCGATCATGTTGAGATGGACTTCATGACTGGGTTTCCTAAATCCAAAAAGGGCAACGATGCGATCTTCGTTGTGATCGACAAACTCACAAAAGTTGCTCATTTCCTTCCTGTCAAAGAATCAATTTCAGCATCTCAGCTAGCAGAGCTGTACACTTCCAGGACTGTCTCTCTGCATGGTGTTCCCAAGCTCATTTGTTCTGACTGTGGCAGTCTATTTACTTCCAAGTTCTGGGAGTCCTTCCAAACTGCTATAGGAACCAAGGTCCGTTTCAGCAATGCGTTTCATCCTCAGACATGTGGTCACGTGGAATGAGTCAATCAGATTCTTGAAGACATGCTCTGGGCTTGTGTGATATCATTCGGCATGAAGTGGGAAGACTGCCTCTCGTTTGCAGAATTTTCATACAACAACAACTTTCAAGCTAGTTCTAGCAAAGCCCCCTTTGAAATCCTCTATGGGCAGAAAGTGCAGAACCCCGCTAGACTGGTCTGAAACCGGCGAGCGTAAAATCCTTTGCAATGAGTTGATCTCAGAAGCAGAAGATATGTTTCGAGTCATCCATGAGAATCTCAAAGCTGTTCAATCCTGTCAAAAGAGCTATTACGATAACAAACATCGTGATGTCTCCTTTCAGATCGATGATTTTGTGTATCTCAGAGTATCTCCCATGAAAGGTACTCAGCGTTTTGGCATCAAAGGAAAGTTAGCTCCTCGCTTTGTTGCTCCTTTCAAGATTGTTGGCAAGAGAGGTGATCTTGCATATCAGTTAGAGCTCCCGTCAAACTTCTCCAATGTGCATGATGTCTTTCATGTCTCTCAGCTCCGGAAGTGCTTCAAGACTCCCGAGCGCACAGTTGATCTCCAAGAAGACCTTTCTTATCATGAGCATCTAGTTGCTATTCTTGAGGAAACTGAGCGTAAGACTCGCAACAAATCTATCAAGTTTCTCAAGGTCCAGTGGCCCCATCACTCAGAGAAAGAGGCAACTTGGGAACGTGAGGACTGTCTCCGTTCTGAAAATCCCGAATTCTTCCAGTCTTAGATCTCGGGGACGAGATCCTCGTGTAGTGTGGGAGAGTTTGTAACACACCAGGTGTTTCAGGGGGTCTTTTGTAATATTAAATATTCTAAGATAAACCCTCTGGTTTTAATTATGTTGGAGTTGCCCCCATGTCATCATTTCCATCATGAGCATTTCATGCATTTCATCTTGTGCCATTGTATGTGATGCTTAGTTTTACTTTTGTGCTAAGTGTGGTGCGCAAGATGAGTAAGCACATGTGTGTTGTTGTTTGAAAATATATGATGTGTGGTGTGGCTTTCAAAAACCCTAGCAAAACCCCTTATCTCCTTTTTATTCTCTTAATATTTGATCTCTGGTTTTTAAGTGAAGCTTCTGGCCATTTAAAAATGTCCATCTTTTAGGGCATTTTATTCCAAGCAAGATTATGGTTTTGGTTCTGTTGGTTGGATTTAAATCATGGGTTTAAAGATTCAAAAATAGAGGGCTTTATGAATTATGTTTGCAAATTATTTTATTCAAAATTCCCTCTTCCATTTTTATAAAATCAAATATATTCTTTTATCGAAGAATATATTTTTATTCTCCCTTAAACTCCCTCTGGTTTATCTTTTATCTCTAGGTGTGGGTTTCCTTTATTGGAAAAGGAGCAAAAACCAGAGAACACTCTGTTTTAAAAGAGGAGACGGACACTTGGGCTTTATCCCTTCTGAGGTCCATCTCCTCCCGAAGCCCAGACAGTCTTATCTCCCCCTCTTCCCCGTTAACTGAACCTGCCGTCAGGTTAGTTCGACAGAGAGAGGTGAGTGGGCAGGTCGCCTTCCGTTGCCGTTTGCACGCAGACGTCGAGGTCCACCGTGCCCCTATAAAGCCAAGGCCTCCCCCTCGATCTAGGGTTCCTCCTTGCGCCGCCCTCTCCCTCTTCCTCTCCTTCTCCCTGTTTTTCTTCTCTGTCTGTGAGTGCGAGAGAGGGTGCAGAGAGCGAGCAGAAGAGGGCCTCGTCGCCGGCGCCTCCCCGTAGTCATCGTGCCCCCGTCATCATGTCCAAGGCCAAGCTAGAAGTACCCGCGCCCTGTTCCAGGCGCTAGAGGCGTGGCCCCGAAGGCCCCTTCGTCGTCTTCTTCCTGGTGCAGAGCTTCGCCTCGACAGCCTCTTCTTCCTCTACATCGCGCTGTCTCCTTCCTCTTCGCTCCCGACGGCTCCAGCACCTCTCTCGGTGAGCAGCCGCACGCCGTTGGTCGTCCTCTTTTGCTTCTGTGCGTGTGCGCGCGTAGATCCGTAGGTGCCCGTGAGCTCAGATCCGCCATGGACTCGAGATCGAGCTCCCGTGGGTGTTTGCGTGTGCGGTTCGTGTCGGTAGAGTAGATCGTCGATCGTTCGTTCCGTTTCCTCTCTTATCTTGTTGTTTAATCGCTTGTAGAGTGCTTGAGGTGCATGCCAAGATCGCGCCCGCTCTGCTCCCGTTCTAGATTCAGTTAGCAGGTGCTGGTTTTTCGTCAGTTCAGTTAACTGCGCGCGAAAGGACATAAGAGAAGAAGCCCTATACCAGTTAAGTACCCGTTCGATAGCAGGGTTGTAGCGCTCGTGGGTTTGTTGCTGAGAGGTCGCGGGTTCAAGTCCCCCCTTACACCTTTTTTCTTTTTCTTTTCTGTTTTACCTAGATCTATCCTATTTGCATGTGTAGGTTTTTATCTAGGTTGTTTTTCCTACTGCTTATATATATTTGAGTGTGTGTTGGAGCATGTGTGAGTGTAGGTGCAACATATGCATGTGTATGAGCATATACACACTTGTGTATATGCCTTTGCATATGTGTAGATGTGCCCCTACACTAGTGTGTGGGCTTTTGGTTCAGATATGCATGTGTAGATTTGTAACTAGGTGTTTTCTTGCTGTTTTCTATATACATGTGTAGGTGATGTGCAAGAGTGTGTGTGTGTGTGTGTGCATAGTTGCACACCTTTTTTCTTTTTCTTTTCTGTTTTACCTAGATCTATCCTATTTGCATGTGTAGGTTTTTATCTAGGTTGTTTTTCCTACTGCTTATATATATTTGAGTGTGTGTTGGAGCATGTGTGAGTGTAGGTGCAACATACACACTTGTGTATATGCCTTTGCATATGTGTAGATGTGCCCCTACACTAGTGTGTGGGCTTTTGGTTCAGATATGCATGTGTAGATTTGTAACTAGGTGTTTTCTTGCTGTTTTCTATATACATGTGTAGGTGATGTGCAAGAGTGTGTGTGTGTGTGTGTGCATAGTTGCACTCCTATGTGTGTATGTGCAAGAGCACATACATATGTGAGTGTGTGCCTTGCACATATTTTTTCTAGCTGGTTAAGATTGCCATGTGTAGTAGTATATGAGTGAGAGTGTTTAATCTTCACCCCACCATGTGTAGGTGTGTGGGCAAATGATGCCTTTTTCATATGTATGTGAGGTATGTGGATGTGTATGTGAGTAGATGGCCATGAGTAGATATGCATGTGTAGGTGTATGGGGTTATTCTTCTTGCATGTTGCTGCCATGCTTAGTGTAGATGAGTAAGTGAGTAGATGCTAGACCTTGTGCATGTGTAGATCTATGTGTATGTGAGAGCTCTCATGTGTATATGTGCATGCATATCTCTCCTAGTTTCTTTTCTTTTCTTGTTCTTGATGCTATGCTATGCCTAAATACCTTATTCATGCCTCTTTACCTTTTCCAGCAAGTGTCCAATAGAGGGCATGCCATTTTTGGCCTCTTACATAAGTGTGTGCAAGAGACATAAGTCACCCATGCCATTTTGGTGTTAATTTCGACCCCCCTTATCTCCCTATTGCTCCAAGAAAGTATTGGGGTATGAGTAATGCATTTGGGGTAGAATCAACCCAGGAATGCATCTGTGAAGTCAGATTTGACTTTGGAGCAACTTCATAAAACTGCATATTTTTGCTGTGATGCCCTTTCGTCCTTTTTCTAGGAATTAATATATGCCTTATTATTACTTTCTGCCAACATGAAAATGCTATTTAAAGTTGCTTTGTATGTCCCAGTATTTTTATTTTTTATGATAAGTCACCATATCAGTGGCTAGCTTGCTGTTAAGTTGCTAAGTTTATGTTGTTTTCTGCCAGTCTGAAATTTGGCCAAGTCTGGAGTCGAGTTTTCAGTCTGTTGCTGTTTTGCTTAGATGATTCCATCTTTTCTGTTGTGAACTGGCGCTAGCTCAGTGTTCCTTATTTGTAGTAGATGTTATGCTTTACCTGCCTGTTAAATTTCATGCTCAAATTCTTCCTGTAGCTATGCTTTTCACTGCTGTCAACATGTCAATAAAATAACTGCTGTGCTTGCATGCTCTAAATTTGACCAAGTCCCAGAACAGTAATATTTTGTCTCCTCTTGTTCTATGAATTACTAGAAAACTATAGCTCCTTTGTGAAATGTGTAGATTAGTTATTTGTCAAGAATGTTGTTAGCTTTCTGTTTATATCTTGTTTGTCTTTATTGAATTCCTGTAGCTCCAGCTATGGCTGTTACAAGTTGCTAAGTTGCTGTTATAATCAGGAATGCATAGTTTTGTTGTTTTGATGATTGTGGTTGCTGTGCTTAATGGATTTGAGTGATTCTTGTTTCTGGTGATTTCTATGGTTATGCTCTTGATCAGAGGCAACCTTGGAACACCAAGGCACAACCCATTTGTGTTTCTCTTTGTGATTACCGTAATATATTTCCGTATCTTCCCGTGAGCGTACCGTGAGATCCGTAGCTCAGATCATAACATTCTTTATATGTTTTTCCTTCAGTTTTTCATTATGCATTCATTTCTGGCATATTCATGCATATTCAACAAAGTTAACTTAAGTTTCTGTCCAGATCATTAAATGACTCATAAATGCATTTGAAACATGAGTAGATGTTTTAAACTTGTGCTAATGCATAAACATGATCATGCATCATCTTGATTGAAGCATATTCTGGTGTGGTGTGTTTATTTGTATCGTTTGTCTTTGGGTAGACCCCGTTTGCGAGACTAAGTATGAGGGACCCGTTGAGAACGACTACGACGATTCTGCTCCGTATCCAACTGAAGAATCCACAGGCAAGATGAACACACCCGGATCCCAATCCTATTTTTGCTGTTGCTAGTTGCACTTTTTTAGCATTACTTATTGTTACCTACCACTTTAAATGTCATCCTCCCAAATGCATGAAAACCTCTAACCTTTTGCCCCTACCTAGCAAACCTTTGACTCGCTATGTTACCGCTTGCTCAGCCTCTCTCTTATGGCGTTGTTAGTTGCAGGTGCAGTTGCTTCCATGTGCAACATGGATATCTTGTGCTTATCATTATGCTGAATTGCTATTAATCTTAATGCACATATATATCTGGTAAAGGGCAGAAGGCTTAACCTTTTGCTGGGTGTTTTGTTCCGCCTTTGCCGCACTTAGTTACTTGTGAACCGTTGTGTTATGTTTCCATAAATATGCGCTCCTAACATGATCGGGGTTGTTATGGGGACCCCCTTGATATTTTTTTAGGATAAGGCATTTCTGGCAAGGCCCAACATTGGTACTATTTGCTTAATAACAACTTGAACTAAAGCATAGGGCATGATCACCCCGAGGATCCTTAATTCTACCTCCTGGCCAGTGCTCCTCATGAGTGTTGGTCCAAACTAGAGTCGTGTGCGGGGCCAACCCGGAGCAATTCGGGTGATTTCTATCAGGCACTTGTACGATGTGCTCATCCGTCGTGTCCTGAGAACGAGATATGCAGCTCCTATCGGGATAGTCGACACGCCGGGCGGCCTTGCTGGATTTGTTTACCTTTCTCGAACATCTTGCGTGAGAATTTCCGATTACCAGATTTTCTTTGGAATTGTCTAGGAGATCACGGGATTCGTGGTCGAGACTGTTCCCGCGACTTGTGCTAATTTGTGGTGGACTAGTTGGAGCACCCCTGCAGGGTTAAATCTTTCGGAAAGCCGTGCCCGTGGTTATGTGGCAACATGGAATACTTTGGTTAATACCCGGTCATAGCAAACTTAAAGTAAACCTAATCTAAAACTTGACCAGCTGTGTGAGTATCCGTGACTGTCCCTATCGTGAGCTCTTGCTTCGATCGAGAACACGGTGGTGTTATGTTTGACGTTGTAGGTGTTCAGGATCACTTAGTGATCACATTGACGACCGTCTTATCGTAGGCCTTTGATTATCACTTTGATACATAAGTAGCCACCATATCTGCTTAGTCGCTTGCTACAAACCAAACACTTAACCTTCCTCACCTAAAGCTTAGATAGGCTTGGCACCCGGAGTGTGCAATTCCTGAGTCCTCTGTGACTCATAGTTTACTACAAAAACCCACAGGTGCAGGTCCAGACGATAACCCCGTTGCAGATCCATACCAGCTTCAGTGGGAGTTCGACGAAGAGCGTGGCCGGATGTACGTGACGTATCCAGAAGAGTAGAGGTGCACTTGGTCGGGAGAATGGGCCAGCAGTCGGAGACATCGTGTCGTTTTTTCTGTTTATGCTATCAGCCCTTAGAGGGTCCTACTCTGTGATGTATTATGTTTGAACCCCTTTTAATTCAGTTGAAGTGGCATGTGTTGCCACAGATACTTATATTTATGTATGATGCGATGAATTCCGATTTGCAAAAACACTTAGATTCGATTCTATGACAAGGAGGCCCTCAGGGGCTTTATTGTGATAGGGTCAAATCTTGGTCGTTACACCAATATTCTTACTAAACACAATCATTCACTAGTACCTCCCACATATTACCATCTCTATATCGCAAAACTATTGCAAGGAATCAAACATATCATATTCAGTGATCTACAAGTCTTATGTAGGATTTATGACTAACCATGTGAATGACAATTCCTGTTGACTCTCTAAATAGATATAAGTGAAGCAAGAGAGTTTAATTCTTTCTACAAAAGATCACACTCTAACAAATATAAGTGAAGCACAAGAGCATTCTACAAATAATGGATTTTTCTATGAAGAGAAACAGGCATCCAAACATCAAAACATATAAGTGAAGCACATGAAGCCTTCTATAAAGACATATTCAAAAGATATAAGTGAAGTGCATGAAGCATTCTATAAATCAACCAAGTACTATCTCATACCAGCATGGTTCATTATTAAAATAAAAATAAAAAGCACACGACGCTCCAAGTAAGACGCATATCATGTGATGAATTAAAATATAGCTCCGAGTAAAATTACCGATAGATTGTAGACAAAAGAGGGGATGCCATCCGGGGCATCCCCTAGCTTAGACGCTTGAGTCTTACTTGAATATTACCTTGGGGTGACTTGGGAATCCCCAAGATTAGTCTCTTGCCTCTCCTTATTCCTTTATCCATCGTAGTCTCACCCAAAACTTGAAAACTTCAATCACACGAAACTTAACAAAACCTTCGTGAGGTCCGTTAGTATAATAAAGCAAATCACCACTTTAAGTACTGTTGCAAACTCATTCATATTTTTTTTCATTATAATTACTGTATTATAACTTCTCCATGGTTCATACCCACCGATACAATCCATAGTTTCAGCAAAACAAGCAAAACAATGCAGCAAAAACAGAATCTGTCAAAAACAGAACAATCTGTAGTAATCTGAACATTCACCATACTTCCGTAACTCCAAAAATTCTGAAAAATTAGGAAAACCTGGAAATTTTTTATATAAATCATGTGTAAAAACTTCAGAAGCTCTTGACACTCTGATGATTTTATAAAAAATCTGCACCAGGCACAAAAGTTTCTGTTTTTGCACAGAATCAAGCAACTATCATCCAAATCATCCCAAAGGTTTTACTTGGCACATTATTTTTATAATACAATGATTTTTTACAAGGGGATAATTATTTTTGTTGAGAAGTTTCTGTAATTCAAGATTTGCAAAGTTTCCATGGGCATGAACAAAGTTCAAGGAGCTCCCCCACTTCAATGGTGCTCGTCTTTCTTACTTTCACTTCCCTTTTTGAAAAGTTTTAGGTTCTCCTCTATATATTTTTTGTTTTTAAACTATTTAAAAGAATTCAACATAAATAAATGACTCTCTTAAACTTCTGGGTTGTCTCCCAGGCATCACTTTCTTTAAAGCCATTAAGCTAGGCATAAAGTGCTCTTGCAACCGATCCACTCGGATCCCAAGGTATATCAAAGCCAATTTTAATTAGCAATGATTTGCAATTTAGTAATGAGAACAAAGCAACATATATCATGCAATGGTGAAGTCTAACTCTCTTACTATGCATCGGCATGTCATAAAAGAACAATTCATGCACATCAAGTAAAGGCCAATACATAGCATAAGTAGTTCTTGCTATTTTATTGTATTGGAAACATAGAGAGGCAGATAAGTAGTTCCTCTCTCATAATAATTGCAATTAGGAGCAGCAAGCACATGCATATTATACTTATCAAAATCATCATGTGTAATAGTAAAAGGCAATGCATCTATATAATCCTTAATAAGTGCAAACTTCTCCAATATAGTGTAGTTTGGAGAATGCAAAAAGATAATAGGACTATCATGTGTGGGTGCAAGAGAAACAATTCATTCTTAACATAAGGAACTATAGGAAGTTCATCTCCATAAGCATCATTCATATTGGCATCATGGCCACAAGCATAGCAAGCTTCAAGTTCATCAAAAAGGGATATTTCAAAAGAATCCAAGGGATCATAGCGATCATCATAGCATTCATCCTTCGGTAAGCACGAAGGGAAATTAAACAATGTATGAGTTGAAGAGTTACTCTCATTAGAAGGTGGGCATGGGTAGCTAATCCGCTCTTCCTCCCTTTGTTCTTTGCTCTCCTCCTCATCTTTTTCATCTGGTGAGCTCACAATGTCATGAATTTCTTCTTCCATAGATTTCTCCAAGATATTAATCTCTTCTTGGACAGCGAAAACTTTCTCAATAAAAGCATTAATATTGGCATTATCTTTGTAATTCTGATAGCAATATTTAAGTATAACTAAATTTTCAGATCTATAAATAGCATCATCATAATTTTCATACTCCTCAAACAAACATTTAATTTCACAAGCACCCATAAAAGCAACAAATTCTTCTATTTGTTCCACATCATAGTAATCATAAATACCTTTAGCATAATAAGCCAAGGTTTCATTATCATTAAATTCACAAGAAAAGGGAAGGTGTTTAGCCTTCATCCTAGAGCAACAATTATAATCATATCTCAAGCATAGATTCCAAGCATACCATTTCAACATACTAATTCTATCCCATAAGAGTTTCCCTTTTTGAGTCAAGAAATAATCCCTAAAGTATTCACATTGATCCAATATGACTCCCATTATCAAGTTGAATGGGGCTTTCTCAGGATTATCAAAGTAGTGTTTAATGTTTTTCACATAACCAGCATCAAGGGTTTTAGGAGGTTACCCATCTCCATAAGTAGCAAGTACAACTAATTTTTTTGGTGTTTCATGTTCCATATCCATAAATAAAGATATAGAACAACTTAGAACAGAAAATAAAAAGTACTTAGTGATAAAGCAAACAAGCACACACAAGAATATCAACCCCACGCTACGACTCCCTGGCAACGGCGCCAGAAAAAGGTCTTGATTACCCGCAAGTATACATGATCAAATGTAGCTTTCTGGGAAAATAAGAGTGTCGAACCCAATGAGGAGCTAAAGGTAGAATTAATAAACCCTTTGAGTTATATCGACCACCGATACAACTCTACGCGCACTTGACGTTCGCTTTACCTAGAACAAGTATGAAACTATTTTGTAGGTGTGATAAGATAGCTTTGCAAGAGTACAACTAGAAGTACTTTGCAAGAATAAAACTACAAATAAATTGCTAGATAATAAAAGTAGAAAGCTTTTGTAACAATAGAGAAAGATTTGTCCATAGGCAATCGATAACTAGATCGGTAATCCTTGTTGCAATTCTATATGAGGGAGAGGCATGAGCTAACATACTTTCTCTACTTGGATCATATGAACTTATGATTGGACCCCTAGCAAGTATCCTCAACTACTAAAGATCATTAAGGTAAAACCCAACCATAGCATTAAGTATCAAGTCCCCTTTATCCCATACGCAACAACCCCCTTACTCGGGTTTGTGTTTCAGTCACTCACACAACCCACTATAAGATAATTATGAACGTATTGCAAACCCTACAGAGGGTACCCCTCATGCTTGAGCGACACAGAGGGCACCATAGGACAACACCAATAATAAAACATACAACTCAAACCAATCACGATCATCAATCAACCCATAGGACAAAACAGATCTACTCAAACATCATTGGGAAATAATATATAGCATGAAGCACCATGTTTATGTAGAGAGTGCTGCGGGAAGAAGAGGTGTTGATGTTGGTGTTGACGGTAGCAAGGTTGTTGATGTAGATCGTCGTCACGATCGTTCCCCCAGCGGCACTCTAGTGCTACCGGAAGAGAGGGGGAGAGAGCCCCCTTCTTCTCCTTCTTCCATGGCCTCCTCCCTAGGTGGGAGGAGGGTTCTCCCTCTGGTCCTTGGCCTCCATGGCGGCGGAGGGGTGAGAGCCCCCTCCGAGATTGGATCTATCTCTCTGTTCTCTTCTGTTTCATGTCTCTCAGATCTGGCCTTTCACCGTTTCTTTTATATCCAGAGATCCGTAACTCCAATTGCGCTCAGATTTTAACATGATTTTTTTCCGGATATAAGCTTCATTGCGCCCGAAGGAGACCCTCAACCGACCTACGGTGTGGCCACATGGCACTGGGGGCGTGCCCCTAGGGGGGCGCGCCCCGGTGCCATGTGGGCACTGGGGACATCTTTTGACTTGATTCCACCTCCAGAAATTCACATATATTCCAAAATAATTATCCAGAAAAATTCATTAAATTTAGACTTCGTTTGATATGGGTATTCTACGAAACAAAAAACATGCAGAAAACAGGAACTGGCACTGGGCACTAGATCAATATGTTAGTCCCAAAAATAATATAAAAAGTTGCCAAAAGTGTATGAAAGTTGTATAATATTGGCATGAAACAATCAAAAATTATAGATACGACGGAGACGTATCAAGCATCTCTATGTTGATCATATCTACTATATGACTCATTTTCGACCTTTCGATCTCAAGTGTTCCGAGACCATGTCTGTACATGCTAGGCTCGTCAAGTTTAACCCAAGTATTCTGCTTGTGTAAAACTAGCTTACACCGATTGTATGTGAACGGAGAATCTATCACACCCAATCATCATGAGGTTCTTTAAAACGATGAACTTTAGCAATGGTGCATACTCGGGGATAACACTTTTATCTTGAAATTCAGTGAAGGGATCATCTTATAATGCTACCGTCATTCTAAGCAAAATAGGATGCATAAAGGATAAACATCACATGCAACCAAAATATGTGACATGATATGGCCATCATCATCTTGTGCTTTTGATCTCCATCTCGAAAGCATCGTCATGATCTCCATCATCACCGGCTCGACACCTTGATCTCCATCGTTGCGTCGTGGTCGTCTCGCCAACTATTGCTTCTACAACTATTGCTAATGCATAGCGATAAAGTAAAGCAATTACATGGCGCTTGCATTTGATACAATAATTAAGAGACAAACCTAAGTGTCGTGGATTTATCATGGCAGATGTCTGGTTTACCGAACTTGAGTTCGGAGCTGTCACCATTGTAGTGGACTCAAAGGGGTTGATCGGGACAAAGGACACGAGTTTACCCAGGTTTGGCCCCTCAAGTCGAGGTAAAGCCTACGTCCTTCTTGTGTTGTTATTGCTTGTTGTATCGATTACAAGGAGCTAAAAGCTTGACCTAGTTCTCGATAACCTGTCCCCTAAGTCGCCCCGGGTCTGCCTTTATATAGGAGATCAGGACCATCGGGTCTTACAATTGTTTAACCGAGTCACATTACATCTTCGAGTCTATCTCTATTTCCCTGTCCAAGTTATCCTTTGAGACGTCTTACACATCCGGGTCTTTCTCCTCCGGGATATCGTCCTACCCATGTCTTGAGCTGCCTATCTTCTTGGGCCTCCAGTTGGTGGCTTACCTTTGGGCCGGCTCATGGGTTAGTAACATGACCCGGAGTCTCCATGGCGGGTCATACCACGGGGTTATATCCCCAACATTAGGCCCCAAGTTGAATTGAGCTTGCTTACTTCATCCTTCTATTTTGGTCTCCGAGAGTCGCCCGAAAATGACCCGGCGTGACGTCATGGGATCCACTGACGTATCACCGAATCTTGCATTTAACCACTCATCCCGAGAATCGAGGCGTCCGCCTCGGTCAAACCGGTGTCGTTACCTGGATTTTCGTGCCTTCCTTATTCTTTCTTTAAATATGACTTGTTCGGGTCGAGGGTTTTCACTCTCCCGCTCGTGCCTCTTCTTCTTCTTCCTGTCGCCACCCCAGCGTCTTCGAGCTTTGTTCCAGTGCCGTCCGTTCGTCGTCCTCAACTTGGCTGCTGCATCACCCTGAACATACCAGAGATTCATCCGCCTCCACCGGTCCTTCTCCGATGAGTTCTCCTGTTCTCTAGATCACAGGCCGCCATAGTAGGATTATCGCCAAGAAGTTCGCCTCCGCCGCTCGGGCTCCGGCGCCGCCACCATGAGCGTATCCTGACGTCGTCGCCTCCCTTAGCCTGCGCCCGCACTGCGCCGCCGTTTACAGGTCGTCCACGTGTAATGTGTGGACCGCCGCGGCTCCGTTCCGCTTTTGTTTACCTTCGCTGTTCGTTGCTAGGTCTCAAATAAGTTTCATTTTCTGCCTTTTGTAGATCCATGATTTCCGCAGTGATCTGTGAAAACTGTTTGTGTAGGACTTAGCCGATTTTCGATTGCCCTATCCTTTCTGAACCGTTTAGGCTTCCTCCGAATCTCACCAGTCGGGTATTCCATGTTATCCGTAGAACCCTTAAAATTGTAAGCCGTCATAATTACTTGTTCATGCTTGACTAGTCACCCCTCTTACCTTGCACAGTACTTAAGCGATCACTATGACTCGTGCCACCAATTCGTGCAACTGGGTTGGGTCTTGCGCCACCGAAGAGCATTTATCAGAGCTTGTCGTAGCGGGTACTCTTCCCCCAAAAGAGGTTCTTCACTGGCAGGTTCCGAGTGATGAGACCCACCCTGCCCCCAAGAAAGGACAAGTAGTAGTTTTTACTGATCACATTGAGCGAGGGTTCGTACCGCCCGGCTCAAAGTTCTTCCGAGACATCCTCCATCTTTACAAGCTTCACCCTCAAGACCTGGCGCCAAATTCCGTCTCCAACATCTGCAATTTCCATGTGCTCTGTGAAGCTTATCTACAGTCCAAGCCATGTGTGGGTTTCTTCTGTGAGTTCTTTTATGCCAACCGCCAAACGGAGTTTAAAGGCGGCCCAAGTCTGGAGCTTGGAGGGATCTCTATTCAGCGGTGCAGAGACATTACCTTCCCAGCTATGAGGATGCCGAGCCACCCAAAGGACTAGAACAAGACCTGGTTTTATTGCAAGGATACATCTCCTGAGAATGAACACCGCTTGCCGGGTTACCGTCCTTCCCAGCTGAAGACAGACTTAGTGCTCCCTGACCGTCTCTTAGCCTCGGATCGTGCCAGGTTCGATACGACTCATGCTAAGCTAAAAGCGCTCCTGGCTAACGGACTCACAGGAACAACTTTGATCCGCTGCTGGGTTGAATGGTGGATCATGCCCTTAAGCCATAGGGGCCGGCTTATGTGCGAATATGAAGGAAAATATGATAGCTCCTTGTGCTTCAGCAAGGCCTCCTTGACAGAGGATGACCTCTGCATGACCGTCCGGAGTCTTGTTCATGAAGCCTCCGGCTCCTGCAGCACCATCGGCTTAGCACCTTTCTGCATCACCAATCCGTCTCCTGATGTAAGTTAACCTCTTTTCCATCCATCTCTTGCATGTTACTTGTCTTAAGCTTGATTTATTACCCTTTCCTCCGGGTCACTTTGTGCAGGCCGACTCAGATTTCTGGAAAAAGGAGTATGTCCCTCCTCCGAAGAAGGCCAGGAAGAAAGCCGCGGGCAAGAAGCCAAAGAAGAGCGCTCCACAAGAAAACTAGCTTAAGCAGCCGCCGTCGTCTGATTCAAAGGTAAGGTCTTTGATTTGCCTACTTAACCTTTTGCCCTCTCTGCTTGTTATTAATGTTTATTGTATTCACAGGATGAAGTGGAGACCAGCCATGCCGATGCTCCCGAGGTAACTTATACTTCTTCCGACTCAGAACGTTTTGTTCCCCGAAAGCCACGACGGGTTATAAGAAAAGTTCCGCTCTCTCATCCTTTAGCTTACCTGGCTCCCGACTTTCTTTTGAAAAAGCAAAAACAGGCCAAGCGTCGACAGACCCGGAGCACTGGCTCTACTGAGCTCGTGTCCGGTTTACCGAACTCTCCGGCTCCCAAGAAGCGCCCTGTAGAGGTTTATGTCTCTACTTTTCCTTTGACTTTCCTTTGTAATCTTGATGCATTCTCATTTTTCCTGTCTTACTCTTTCAGAAGACCCCTTCGTCTGGCGACTCTTCGGCTTCGGTTCTACCACCGCCTAAGATCAATCCGATGTACGTGTTCACTATTATGACATCCGGGCCTCCGACTGTTATCATGACGATATTAACCTCTTCAAGTGCTGATCCTTCTTATGTTATAGTGCTCAAGCAAAACGCCGTCAGACCAACAAGCCCTCCCCCGGCCCTATTCCTCAAGACCAGGAACTTGAACAACCGGACCTAGCACGGCCGGAGGAAGCTCCAGCAGAAGAGGCTCCGCCAGCCGCCTCCACAGAGCCGGCCACTGACGATGTTATAATGGAAAGTCCTCCAAGGGCTCCTTCCAAGTCGACAACTCCTGCCAAGACCCCTGCAACTCCAGATGTTGTCATCACTAGGTCTACTCAGAAATCTCCTCCAGTGCATGTGTTGACCCGGCATACAGAGTCGGCTGAGGCCTCAAGGAAGCTGAATTTTGACTCTTCATATGAGAAGATGACAGCCGAAGAGTTCCACTCTGGGTATATAAACCGGGTTACCACCAGCCGCGATCTAGAACTTCGGCTGGTTGCTCTGATGAAGACCAAGTATGAGGTATATTACTCTTCCCTTGCCATAACCTTTCCTAGCCCCCAAGAGCCAGTTTAATCTAGTTGATAGTTGAACCGGATCTTTCCTTGGCGCCTGTAGAGAATGCATTCGTCAAATATGCTAGATTTTTATTTAGATCCGCGCTGTAGATATAATGAACGGCCAATCGTAGCCGCCAAGGGCCGACTCAAATTTTATTGGAGTCGGGGCTTTTCTTGTAGATAGCTTGAAGATCTCATCGTAGCCCCCAAGGGCCGATTCAACTTTGATAAAAATTGAATCGGGTCTTCTATCATAAATAGTTTTTGAAGAGCCATATCGTAGCCCCCAAGGGCCGAGTCAATTTTGATCAAGTTGAGTCGGTGCTTCCGTTTGAAAGAACCATAGTGTAGCCCCCAAGTTCCGGATCAATTTTGAAGAAGATCAACCAGAACTAAATTGTATACTTAAAAGATCAAATATACATTAGCCCTCAAGTGTCAAATATATTGCTTGCAATCTGTTTGAGAATGGCATAACCTTGTTGTGAACACTCGACGTTTGATAACATCTTTCCTCTGGCGACTTATCTTGCACTTTGATACTTTGCAGGATGCATTAAGCATTGCCGGGTATCAGTTGGCGGATCTGAAGGCCAATTTGGCAGCTCAGCAGGAGGCCCGGAGCATTGCTGATGAAAAGTGTCGGCTTCTGTCTGAGGAGCTGGCCAATGCCACTGCTGAGCTCGCCTCTCTGAAAGAGACGGCAGAATCTGAAAAGGCCATTCTGACCAAATGGGTGGACGACGCCGACCAGCGGCTTATAGCTGTGGTGGAGGAACTCCAAGGCCTAAAGCGGCATATGGCGAAGATGTCAGCCTCCATGTTTGGTAAGCAGCTGCTTATTATGTATTTTAACATCACTATTGAAAAGTGGCGGATCATTTGCTTCATCCGGCTTATCCAGGTCCCAGGAGCCGTCAGTTGGCTTCTGATAGCCTTCTGCCACTTAAGGCCATCTACACTTTCGCAGAACAACTATACTATGGTGCCATCTTCACAATCAAGAGCGTTCAATATAAGGAGAAGATCCCACTGCTCTGAAAGGGGTCTTGGAACTCTTCTCCACCATGCCGAAACAAATTGAAGAACTGAAGAAATCAGCATTCCATCAAGGAGCAGTCGCCGGCTTGAGCTGGGCTCTGGCCTTTGCGCCTGACCTGACACCGGATGAAATGATGGATGGCTATCCATCGAAAAAATATGATGGCTCAGAGTTCACCGAGGAAGATTACATCCGGTGTGTTAAAGACTCACGCTATCTGGCTTATGTGCTGGCGGATGAAGCAAATTTAAACTCTTATCAGGCGGCTTATGACGCTAAGGAGAAGAGGATCCCCGGGCCTCTCTTTGAGTGGAAGGACCTGACACCCGCCCATAGTAAGGATCTCTTCCCTTGTGAGCTTGACGCGTCTCCTTTCTTTGAGGGGTCTTTTGTTGCCGTGGCTGACTACAACTGGGAATTGGGGAACCTCCAGATCAAGCCGGCAGAAGAACCGGAGCAGGATAAGCCGGCCATCTGACTTTGCATTTTATAAAATTTCTGAGCGATGGCTCATGTAATGACCCGTCGTGGGCGGTTGAAACTTGGTAACACCTCTGCTCCTTCTGAGAGCAATTTTTGTAATAGCTTAAGGACGAATCTGCCATTTTAAAGATAGTGCCGGCTGTATATATTTCCATCTCTTTGACTATACCTTCCGCCTCTTCTATGTTTCCACATGACGTGTTACCGGCTCTCCATTGATTGATCGCTCCTTTGCATAAATATGTCTTGAGATCTTTTAAGATGTCGTTCCTTCTCTAGAAGTTTAGAGCCGGATAATATCTTTGAAGAACTTGAATTTTGTCAACCGGAGCAACATGGCTCCGGCTCTTGTAGGATGAATCCGTTAAGGAGCCGGTTGTCTTAGGATAATGTAAGCTATACCTGACGGTAAGAAGCCTCTATCGACAACTGCGACTGTTGATGAACCGGAAGCGGCCTAAAGAGCTATACCTGACGGTAAGAAGCCTCCTTTTAACAGCAAATTTTGTACCTTGTATGCGAACACCGACTATCGATGGGTGATGTAAGCTATACCTTGAGGCAAGAAGCCTCCATCGACAGCCGTGGCTAATGATTTACAAAAGCCAGTTGTTTGAAGGGTGATGTAAGCTATACCCGAAGGCAAGAAGCCTCTGTCAACAGCACATGTTGTATATTGTATGCGTGAACGCCGACTGTCAATGGGTGATGTAAGCTATACCTTGTGGCAAGAAGCCTCCATTCGACAGCCGCGGCTAATGATTGCAAAAGCTGGCTGTTTGAAGGGTGATGTAAGCTATACCCGAGGGCAAGAAGCCTCCTTCAACAGCTAAGTTTTGGCGTAAACGCCGGTTGTTAGGGTGAGATAAGCGAACCCGTCGGTAAGAAGCCCCCTTCGACAACCGCGATTGATAAGCAACCGGAATTGGCATAAAGCCGGCCATTAGGGTGAGATAAGCGATACCCGTCGTTAAGAAGCCCCCTTCGATGGCCGCAGTTGATAAGCAACTGGAATTTGGTGTACACGTTGTTGTCTTAGGGTCATGTAAGCTATACCAAAGGTAAGAAGCCTCCATTAACAACATCGCTTAATGTAACCAAACTAGGCATAAAGCCAACTGTGCAAGGGAGATGTAAGCTATACCTGAAGGCAAGAATCCTCCTTGCAACAGCTTAATAACAGCTGGCCGTGCAAAGGAGATGTGAGCTATACCCGAAGGCAAGAAGCCTCTTTGCAATGGTGCTTAATTGGGCATAAAACCAACTGTGCAAGGGAGATGTAAGCTATACCCGAAGGCAAGAAGCCTCCTTGCAACAGTTTAATAACAGCTGGATGTGCAAAGGAGATGTAAGCTATACCCGAAGGCAAGAAGCCTCTTTGCCATAGTGCTTAATTGGGCATAAAGCTGGTTGTACAAGGGAGATGTAAGCTATACCCGAAGCCAAGAAGCCTCCTTGCAACAGCGTAAAAGAAGACTGTGCAGGGGAGATGTAAGCTATACCCGAAGGCAAGAAGCCTCCCTGCAACAGTGCTTGATATGCCATAAAGCCGGATGATGGATCAGCCGTTTGACAGCGAACAAACCACTTCGACTCAAATTTGTTGAGCCAGAAAATTTTCATCTTGATTGCACAAGGATATACATAAGAGCAGAGGCTCCAGCCTTTGTGGGGATGCTAACTCTTACTCATGTAAATATAATAATAGCGGCTTTCAATGCCTGCTCCATTTGCTGAATTTGCATATAACAACAGTTATCAATCAAGCTTGGGCAAGGCCCCTTTTGAAGTTCTCTATGGACGAAAATGTCGAACACCTCTTAACTGGTCAGAAACCGGAGAGAGGCAACTCTTTGGTCCAGACATGATTCAGGATGCAGAGGAGCAAGTTCGCGTTATTCGTGAAAAGTTGAAAACAGCCCAATCCCGTTAAAAGAGTCAATATGACCATCATCATAAGTCTGTGACCTATGAAGTTGACGAGAAGGCTTACCTTCGGGTTACACCTCTGAAGGGTACCCATCGATTCGGTATCAAAGGCAAGTTGGCTCCTCGTTACATTGGACCCTTTCGCATTCTTTCTAAACAAGGAGAGGTTGCCTACCAATTGGAACTTCCACCACATCTTTCCAAGTTTCATGATGTCTTCCACGTCTCGCAACTCAGGCGTTGCTTTTCGGACCCTGTCCGCGAAGTAGACCACGAAGCGCTTGATCTCCAAGATAACCTTACATACCGAGAATACCCGGTTCGTATTCTCGACCAAGCTGAGCGTACCACCCGGCGTCGGAACATCATGTTTCTCAAGGTTCAGTGGTCGCATCATTCTGAAAAGGAGGCGACATGGGAAAGAGAAGATCGTCTTCGACTAGAGTACCCCGCGCTCTTCCCGACGACTTCAAAATGTCGGGACGAGATTCTTTTGAGTGGGGGTGAGTTGTCACAACCCTAGCAAGTTGTCCTAGGTTAGCATTGAGTGTGCATCATCATCATCATCATTGCATCAATGTGAAATGGGGAGAAAGAAAAGAAACCCCAAGCACTTAGTGATATAAAGAAATTCAAGTTTAATGAATTTTTCAACAAATCCAAAATGCCCATAAAAAATGTTCCCTATGTCTGATAAATTTGGACAAAGTTATAATAGGGACCATTTAAAATATTTGAACATCAGAAGCAATTTAAAAATAATGATTAAGCCTCTGAAATTGATAGATAAATCATGGTCATTATTCTTGTTTTCAAAATGACTTGAAACTTTTCAGATAAGTTTGAAATATTGAAACTTGATTTTAGAAAATATATGGGATATTTTGAGAAGTCAATTGGACCTGTAAATAAAATAAAGAAAAGTCAGAAAATAGAAAACAGAAACAAAAAAATAAGAAGAAACCTACCTGGGTCAGGGGAGAGAAGCCGGCCCAGCCCACAGGGGCGAACCGGTCATCTCCCACCTCTGGCCAAGAGGATGCTGGGCGTGTGGTCGCCGCGCGCCGGCCACCTCCTCCCTGCCTGGCTCCTTGCTGGAGGGCTGGGAGTGTGCCAGCGCGAAGCACCTCGCCGTCGTGCCCCTTCTCCTCTCTCCCTCCCGCGAGCGCTCTCTCTCGCGCACGCATTTCTCCCCTCTGCCCCGCCATGGCCGTGCTGCTCCTTGCCGTCGTGCCGCCGTTCTAGCTGCCCTCGAGCCCGCAAAGTCAGCCAAAAGCTCCGCCAGGACCTCCTCTTCCAACTAGCCGAGCCACGCATCGCCGGAAGCCCTCTGTCGCCGTCGCGCCATCATCTTCCTCCTCGGGTCGCCGGAAGGGAATTCGAAGGCCGCCGTCGTTCCAGGTCCTCCCCGAGCTCGTTTGCGACGCCGCTGCACTCGCCGTGAGCCCCTGGTCCTTTCCCCCCTTTCCCCCTTGGATAGAGCCTCGTAGCGCTAATTCTCCCCGAGCCCGAAAGCTTCCCGCCGTCGGCAAGGTCGTGGTCGCCGTTGTGGCGACCCAAACTTGCTTCTGAGCACGCGGTCATGCTCAGGAGGCTTCCAGGTGGCCTCTGGAGGCCTCAGCTGCCCCGTTCGAGCTCCGGCTCGACGAGCCCGTGCTCGCCCGAGCTCTGGCCGCCGCCCAGCTCATCGCCGGCACCGATTCCGACCACCTCAGCTGCTGGCAAGGGTCGGGATGGACACGCGCGTGCATGTAGAGTAGTTTGGTGCCCTCCGCCGTCCATTTGGTCTCTGGAGGAGGAAACCCGAAGCCCTCCGCCGTCTCTGGAGCCACCGGCGGCTCAACTCCGGTGGGTCCCGCCGGAGTTGACCAGGGGTTTGACTCCCCTGGGTCACTGGCAAGTGCGGCCAGCCCCTGGCTAATCTGTGATTAGTAATAAGTAAGTAATTAAATTAATTAAGATAATAAGACACTGACATGTGGGCCCAAATCTGTTAATTAATCAGAATTAGTTTTAATTAGTTAATTAAGTTAATAAGTCACTGACATGTGGACTCCACCTGTGAGGTTTGACTCTGGCACGGTCAGCTGACCAGCTGATGTCATCATGACATCATGCTGATGCAATAAATCAATTTCTAGTTTAAAAATAATTCCATAAATTGTTTAAAACTTTGAAAAAATCATATAAATTAATCTGTAAGTCAGATGAAAATAATTTATATATGAAAATTAATCAGAAAAATCCAATGAATCCAATGGTGCTATTCTCATGCATGTTAGAGCAACTTAAATAGGTGAACATGGACATTTACCATTAGGTTGATATATGGAATTTGCATATAAGAACAACTTTGAACCTATATTCAAATATATTTTAAATTGATATGATCACTAGCTACAATAGCTTACCCATGCATATTACCATGCCATGATCATGCATCATATTGTTGCATTCGTGTGTATTGAATGTTCTTATCTGCATTGCGGTAGGCCCTAATCCGGAAGGTACTACCCCGTATCCCGACGAAGGAGAGAACTCCTCCACAACTCAGCAAGGCAAGCAACCCCATTGATCATTTCGATAACATCCCAGTCTCTCGCTCCTGCTCTCGTTTATTGCATTAGGACAAACGATCACATGTCAGTCATACACGATATATGATCCTATTCTTATGCATGACCTGATCTTGTCACAGTAAATAGCTAAACCTTGCAACCTAGCATACCTGGTAGATGCTTGTGCCATGATTTGTTTAGCTTACCTTGTCTGCTATGCATGCTATGCTTAGAGTTGTGTCAGGTCTGATTCATCTGGGTGATGAACTGAGTGAAACAGTGTTGTCCGATGTGATGAGCACATAATGAATACGATTTGGTAAAGGTAGCGATGAGAGGCTATGTAGGAGTACATAGTGGGTTGTCTCATTGGGACCATTCTTAGGAACTGGGTTCCGTGTTTGTGATCCAAGACTAGTTAATACCACACATTGGGTTCCGGTAACCGGACCCCTCTCGACTTATCAGTCGCTTAGTCCTTGGTCCAGGAGTTGCAAGTAGTTTCTGGTATTTATAGCATGCTGGAGGCCGTGCGTAGCGCTGACCCTCGGGGTGGGTTACGACGCGGTAGGCAGTGGCACGGTGTACCAAGGGTCACCCGAATGGTGGGCTTGGGAACCCTGCGCACATCATTTGGGACCGTAGCGGAAACTTCGGCCGGACTTCCATGCGGGTTCAGTCTCAAATAGGCGATAGCCTGGACTAGAGGTCTTATGTGATTGACGGTCGTGGCCGACTCCCTCGCTGGGCATCCGCTTGAAGTTTGCCGAGGTGCATGCTTTATGGCACACAACGATAAGTGGCGAGAGCGTGTGTGAAGAAGTACACCCCTGCAGGGTATGAAACTATTCGAATAGCCGCGTCCTCGAATATGGACTACTTGGAGAACTTATGTTGTTCATAGATAATCAAATGTATACTCCTACAAATATCAATACAAGTGTGGGTACCATGGATGGCACTCTTCTGGAAGGGGAAGTTGAATCCATGGTAGTGTATTGTGATGGAGATAGTGGACTCGTGTGCGATAATTAAAATTGTAAGAAAGAGTTTAAAACTGAGTAGTGTAGGTTAGCCATGAGTCAAAGCTGGCACTTCTGTATGAACTCCACCACCCCCTTTGTTGATACATGAGCATAAGTAGACTAGGTCTGTTTTAAAGACTTGCTGAGTATGTTTGTACTCATCCTTGCTTAATTAATGTTGCAGAAGAGAACCGGGACCCATCAGGTGGGTTCTATCTAGACGTTGACGATGCCGAATAGCTGGTGTCCCAGCTACGATCTTGCCCGTGTGGTGGGCTGTAGATAGTCAGGCCGTGTGCCTCTTTTCTATTTCACCATCTATACTCAAACAACTTAAGTTTCCGCTGGCTTGTATGACTTTGTTTGTATGACCTGAGTGTCGGGTCATGTGACCCCTATCTGTAAGAACATATTATGCAAGGCTCGTCTGAGCCTCTTAAATAAAAGTCATGTTGTTGTATGGTTATGTTGTGATGCCATAGTTGTATCTATGCATATCGGGCATGTCGTGCGCAAGTGTGACGTGCAATGGTATGTATGGGATCTGACACCTAGTTGTGTGCCTTGAGTAGTACTCTTTATGGGAAACTGCCTCTTTGTGCTTCCACCGAGCCATGGTAGCTTGCTACTGCTCCGGACACATTGATTGACCGGCATGTATCCTTCTTTGCTGTTGTGTCTGTCCCTTCGGGGAAATGTCTCGCAGTGTAATGGAGTCTCTGTAGCCTGCTACGACTCGTCTACGTGCAGTGATGACATTCGTGTTTCGCGATGTAATGGAGTCCTTGTAGCTTGATATGACTCGTCTAGACACTCTTGAGGCCGACACCTGCATTGCTGGGTTATGTATGCCTGTTTCCGTACGGATGTGCCACTTGGGTTCTATGACTAGTCATGTCGGCCCGGGTTCTTTGTTGTGTGATTGCCAGCAACATGTTCACATACGTGAGCCAAAAGACGCAAACGGTCCCGGCCAAGGTAAGGCTGCAGCCGTGGGGTTACCGTGCGTGAAGCCGCAAAGTGATGTGACTTGTTACAGTATGGAATCATATGACTAAGTATCGGGGTCCCGACAAGTAATATCATAAAAAAATCGAAAATTATTTCATTACATCTTTAGAGAAATTGATCTTTTCCATAGGATTCAGAACAGAACATATATATTGCTATATCCTATATATATGCAATTTTCATATCCTATGAATTGATGAAGAAACCCTAAATTAACTATACGACATATATGTTCTCCCACGTTTTGCAACAAGGAAAATTGTTTTACTACAAACTTAAAAGAAATATTGATCTTTCCCATAGGATTCAAAACGGAACATATTTCTATCCAATGCAATTTTCATAATAATCTATAAATTATTAATTGATCAAAGAAAGTGCTCAAAACTCACCTTGCCCATTGGAAGATCATGACATATTTCTTGAAACATAGCTGGATGACGGCAACATCTTCTTGCTTGGCCATGTACTCGAGATCAAGCCCTATGAACTTGTCTTTCTCATCCGCCACTTCAAGCCATTTCTGCAAAAGGGAAAGAAAACGCGGCACCATGGCGCTGTCGTTCATGTAGACGACATCGAGATTGGTCGTGCCATGTGCGAGCACCTCCCCATAGTGAGTGATTGGAGTCGTGGTAGAACATATGGGGAAGAAGAGATGAGAATGGAGGAGAAGAAGAGAGGAGAATGCAGGAGAAGAAGAGAGGAGAAGAAGAGAAATGGGCAAAGTTACTGTAGCGCTCGCCAAGGAACAGTTGCCTCTTTCTCGGAGCGCGAAACGTCGTGGGATGCGAACCGTTTGAACCTTTAGTCCCGGTTTGAACCACCAACCGGGACTAAAGGGGCTCGCACCAGGAGAACGGTTACCCCTTTGGTCCCGGTACAAGCCACGAACTGGGACCAATGGTTGTGGGCCAGGAATGAGGCACATTGGTCCCGGTTCGTGTCTTGAACCGGAACCAAAGGTGTCCTACGAACCGGGACCAATGCCCCATGTGGCCCGCCCGGCCCCCTGGCCTCACGAACCGGGACCGTTGCCCCCATTGGTCTCGGTTCGTGGATGAACAGGGACTAATGGGCTGGCCCGGACCGAACCAATGCCCTGTTTTCTACTAGTGAATGATATAATAGGACAATGATGGTATCTCGCTAGCCCTTTCTGAGACCACAAAACATAAATGTAGAGCACCTCCAAAGTTCAAGCAGTGACTAAACATTGTAATTCATGGCAACAAAGATCCAGTGATGATGCATTCAATGATTAACCACACACAATGCATGAGAATGACAATAGTGCTATCCGGTCTGGTGCTTGTTTGAGAAGGTGATGACTCAATAATAAAAATAAATAGATAGGCCCTTGACAGAGGGAAGCATGGATTTGCAGAGGTGCTAGAGCTCAAAAGTTTTAAAACAGAGATAAAATTTAATTTTGGGTGGCATGCCCTTCCTGTCAACGTTACAACCGAGATTTTTCAATATCTTCCATGCTAGACAAATTAGTGGAGGTTCCCAAGCGATAAAAGTAAAGTTTACTCCTCCTCCACCATCAATCACAAGCCATGGCTAACCGAATCCTTGGGTGTCCTCCATACCAACAACAGTCCAGGGGAGTTTGTCTATTATTTGCAATTTTTATTTGGGACTGGGAATCCCGGTTACCGCCCTTTTCTCGTGCGATGACAAGTGAATAAACACTCACCTGAGAATAACTCACTTTGCATAGAAGATATTGATTGCCCCCTGTCGCTCCATGAGTGGTCCAGGCACACAAAACAGATGTTCATTTGAATCATTATAGGTGGCACATGCATACTTGGGACGGCAGGGTAAGACCGCATATAGGTAGATATGGTGGACTCATCTGGAACAACTCTGGTTCAAAGGTTTTGATGCACAAGCAGAATTCCCGCTTAGTACAGGTGAAGGCTAGCAATAAGATTGGGAAGCAACCAGCCAGAGAGCAAATATGGTCATGAACATACAGTATGCGTAATCAACATTGAGTACTAGCATGAGTAGGATATGAGCACCATGAACATAAATATCATAGAGGCTATGTTGGTTTGCCAAGTCAAGCCACTTGAAAAATTAAGAGGATACCATGCCATCATACCACATCACAATCATTTTAAATGCATGTTAAAATCCAAGGTAAATCATTATCAACTGCCTAGCTAATTAAGCATGGCATGAACAACTATAATCTCTAATTGTCATCACAAACATGTTCGATCCTAATATGCTGAATCATGGATACAGATCTAAACACATTCATAAGAACAAGAACAGGCTGAGTTCATACCCGCTTTTCTTCGCCATGGTCACTCCACCAAATCATCATCATTATTGCATTTCACTTGCATGACCGAATGGTATAAAGATGTTAATAGTGCAAGGGTGCCATGGACTAAGATGGAATCTGCCACAATTTATTCAAAGGAGAAGACAAGGTAAAATGGGCTCTCTCATAGATAATCAATAATGCATATGGGAGCCATTCAACATTTTCATCGTGGTCTTCTCCTCATAAGAACTCAACCAAAAGAAAAGAAAAGAAATTCAAAGAAACACACTGAAATATTTTTGGAGTTTTTATTTTTTCTTGAAGAAGGCAAATTAAGGAAAGAAAAGCAAAAACGAGAAAAACAATTTACACGGGAAAGCTCCCAACAAGCAAAAGAAGTATCGAGAAATCTTTTTGGGGTTTTGATTTTTAAAGGTTTCAACTAATTAAGCAGGAAAGCAAAAACCAAAAAGAAGCTAACTAGTTTTTTTTTTGGATTTTCTGAAAGTTTTCAAACACAGAAAATAAAACTAACATGGATAATACAATGAAAAAGTATGAGCACCGACAACTAGAGTGAAATGTGCGAGCATGAATAAAATGTCGGTGGGAAATACGTACTCCCCCAAGCTTAGGCTTTTGGCCTAGCTTTGTCTACTATCATCTGAAGAATCCGTCTGGTCCCAACGAGAACTCCTCAGGAGGCGGGATCTGAGCATCCCAACCGTGTGGCTCGTGTGCGGCTGCGGCCAACTCTGCTCGGTAGGCACCGATGTCATCCAGCATAACAATGTATCCGTTCCTGGCATGGAAATCAAACAAAGCAGGTGCAGGCAACGGGATAATATCCATAGAGATCTCATCATAGACTAAGTTGTAACGGATGCGGTCAAAGTCATCCGGATCAGAAGTGAAGCGATGGTGCCTCATGGACTCAAAGTCTAAGTAAACCTTAGGCAGAAGGGGATCATGCGGACGAATGTTAACATTAAAGTGACTCGCTAAGCGAGTAGCATAGATGCCCCCATGAATCATGCTCTTGGCCCTATTAGTGTGCAAGCGGCATGCAATGATAGATCCTAAGCTAAAAGTGTTGTCACCAAAAAGTGCACGGCGTAGGATAGCAAAATCAGGTGCACTAAGGCAGCTCCCAGACTTCCTAGAAGTCAAACATTTCCCTATGAATAAAGCAAGGTAATGCACAACGGGGAAATGTAAACTAGTGGACTTGGCTGCCGACACTCCTCTTCCTTCTCCCACCATTAAGGTGTGAAGGAAGCCCTCGAACTCAGATGTTCGAGCCTCTCTCAAATCCCCATCAATAGGGATCAAACATATCTCACAAAACTGCTCAAGTGATATTTGACGGTTTTCACCGTACAATCTGAAGCTCACTTTAGGTGGATTGTTCCCACTCAAGTAATGAAAACTTTGCACAAAGCAATTAGTAAGCATTTGATATTGTTCACACTCATCTGCGATGAAGGCATTTAGCCCGACGTTGGTGATGAACTGTGCGAACTCGTGGTGGAAGACGGCTTCATCCATGAAAGGTACATGTGGCCATTCGCATGGCCGAACTTTTGCATCGCGAGGTAAGTAGAGATCATTGTCCGAAGACTATCCCCGAATCCCCTTGGCATTCTTCCTAGAGGAGCTCCTCCTGAATATGTTCATCTTTTCTTGAACAAATTTCTGAAAAAATTTGGTCCACAAAAAGATGTTAACAAAACTTCACAAAATTGGTAGCAACAACTCATACAAGTGCCTAGAGGCCATATAAAGCATTCAAACTACTTAGCACTCAAAGAATTCAACATGCAAGCTCCTTTTTTGTACCACCAAGAGTAGCTAAATATGCAAAATATAAACCACAAAAACAAAAACTAATTGGAGCATTGGAGGAGTCACATACCAAGGAGCAATTCCTCAAAACAGTTTCAGAAATGGAGTTCTGAGCAAAGAGATCAAAAATGGCAGCAAGAACAGCTAGGACGCGGGCAAGAACTGGGGAGGAATTTTTTCTAAGGTGGTAGAAGGGAATGGCTGGAAGGGATAAGTGAGGGGGCCCCTAGGGGGTGCGCCCTGGTGCCATATGGCCACCCAGGGTACCCTCTTGCACTTATTTTTATGCCAAAAATTCTAATATATTCAATAAAAAATCATGTAAAAATTTCAGGACATTCTGAGCATCTTCATTTCTGGGCACTTTTTTATTGCACGAAAAATTCAGAAAACGGGAAAACATGGCATTTTATTCATTTAAATAATAAAAACAGAGAAAATAAGTTGGGTACAGAAAGTTGTGTTTGCTAAATTCATCAATCTCATGTCTCTCAAAAAGAATCCATTAATAAGGTTGATCAAGTCTTATTAATAACCCCCTTTCGATTAACATGAAACCAAAGAATTTTCGCGAAAACACTATGTTACCTCAATGGGGACAGGCATATCCCCTACCATAATTATTTCATATTTCTTTTTGGCAGTAGGGAGAGGTAGTTGAAAGCTTCCAATAGTGATAGTTGGAGTTTTTCCAATAACATTGATACCGCTCACTTGGAATTGTTTCTTTGGAAAATGCACCGTACGCTCATTACCATTAATATGAAATTTGACCTTGCTTTTGTTGCAATCAATAACAGCCCCTGAAGTGTTCAAGAAAGGTCTACCAAGGATAATTGACATATTGTCATCCTCGGGCATATTAAGTATAACAAAGTCTGTTAAGATAGTAAGATTTGCAACCACAACAGGCACATCCTCACAAATACCGATAGGAATGGTTGTTGACTTGTCAGCCATCTACAAAGAAGACTTAGTAGGAGTGAGTTTGTTCAAATCAAGTCTTTTATATAAAGAGAAAGACATAACACTAACACCAGCTCCCAAGTCACATAAAGCAGTTTTAACATAGTTTCTTTTAATGGAACAAGGTATAGTTGGTATACCTGGGTCTCCCAATTTCTTAGGAATACCATCCTTAAAATAATAATTTGCAAGCATAGTAGAAATTTCAACCTCAGGAATCTTTCTCTTATTAGTAACAATATCTTTCATATACTTAGCATAAGGAGGCATTTTCAACATATCAATCAAGCGAGTACGTAAAACAATAGGTCTAAGAATTTCAACAAAGCGATCAAAGTCTTCCTCATCCTTACTCTTGGAAGGTTTAGGAGGAAAAGACATGGGCTTCTGAACCCATGGTTCTCTTTCCTTATCGTGCTTTCTAGCAACAAAGTCATTTTTCTCCTACCTTTTATACTTAGGTTGTGGGTTATCAAGATCCTAAGCGTTTCAATATCAATATCATTATTTGGTTCTCCCACATTCTCTGGCTGAGCATCTCCAAGAATCTCATTAGTAATATCAGGTGTATGTTCATCACCTGATTGGGTTTCAGCATGAGAAACAGAAACATCAGGATTAATATCAGGAGGTTTTTCTACCACGGGTTCACTAGAAGTATGCAAAGTCTTATCATTTTTCTTTTTCTTCTTCTTTTTAGAAGAACTAGGAGTATCAATAGTAGCTCTTTGAGAGTCTTGTTCAACTCTCTTGGGGTGTCCCTCAGGATAAAGAGGTTCCTGGGTCATCCTACCACCCCTAGTCATAACTGTAACAGCATGATCATTCGTATTTCTATTCATGTAATAAAGCAAATCACTTTGAGATTTAGCAACTTGTTCTAATTGAGTTTGAACCATAGAAGCATGCTTACTAACTCCTTTAACATCATTGACAATTCTAAATAATAAATCACTCAAACGATCAATAGAATGAGCATTATGTTCTAACTATTTCATAACACGAGCATTGAAATAATTTTGCTTCCCAATATAATTATCAAACTCAAGATAACACTGATGAGAAGTTTTACCATAAGGGACATCTTTTTCATCAAACTTTAACAAAGAATTTACCCCTACCACCTGTGGTGGTGGTGGTGCATTGAGCTCATGTATTTCTTCAATAGGTGGTAAATTCTTAACAAGCATAGGGGATTGCAACAGTTTTCGAGGGTAGAGCATTCAACCCAAATTTATTGATTCGACACAAGGGGAGCCAAAAAGTACTTGGAAGTATTAGCAGTTGAGTTGTCAATTCAACATGTGGAGACTAAATATCTGTAGCAAAGTGATTAGTAGCAAGATAATATGATAGTTTGATAGCAAGTAACCAAAGTGGCAGTAGTAACAGTAACGGTAACAGTAGCAGATTTGTAGCAAGTGTAACAGTAGCAGCAGTAATAGTAACTTAGCAAGCAGCAGTATGTGGAAACTCGTTGGATCGGTGATGATGAACGTGTGTTGGATGATATTGATCATGTACCAGTCATAACCTAGGGCGACACAGAACTAGCTCCAGTTCGTCAATATAATGTAGGCATGCATTCCGTAAATACTCATACGTGCTTATAGAAAAGAACTTGAACGACATCTTTTGTCCTACCCTCCTGTGGCAGCGAGGTCCATAAGAAAACTAAGGGATATTAAGGCCTCCTTTTAATAGAGAACCGGAACAAAGCATTAACACATAGTGAATTCATGAACTCCTCAAACTACGGTAATCACTAGAAAGAATCCCAGTTATTGTCACCCTGGGGGATGCGGATCATAACACATAGCAGGTGCATACAACTTGCAAGATCGGATCTAAAACACAAATATATTGGTGAAAACATAAATGGTTCAGATCTGAAATCATGGCACTCGGGCCCTGGTGACAAGCATTAAGCATAGCAAAGTCATAGCAACATCAATCTCAGAACATAGTGGGTACTAGGGATCAAGCCCTAACAAAACTAACTTGATTACATGACTGATCTCATCCAACCCATCACCGACCAGTGAGTCTGTGAAGGAATTACTCACTCCCGGTGAGGAGCATCATGGAATTGGCGATGAAGAGAGGTTGGTGATGACGAAGATCGAAGACTCCCTCTCCGGAGCCCCAAACGGGCTCCAGATCTGGCCTCCCGATAAAGAACAGGAGGTGGCCGTGGCTCCGCCTCATGAGACGCGATAATTCTTCCTCTCTGATTTTTTCTCTGATAATGTGATTTTATAGGCTTGGAGGTAGGGCCAGATGGGCTTCCAAGAGCCCACATGGCACTAGGGCGCGTCCGAGGGGGGCGCGCCCAGGTGCCATGTGGCCACACTGGTGCCCCTCTCCGGTAGTTCTTTGCTCCAATATTCCTTATTAATTCCATAAAAAATCACCAAAAAGTTTTATCTCATTCTGAGAACCTTGATTTCTGCGCAAAAACAACACCATGGCAATTTTGCTGAAAACAGCGTCAGTCCGGGTTAGTTCCATTCAAATCATGCTAATTAGAGTCCAAAACAAGAGCAAAAGTGTTTGGAAAAGTAGATACGACGGAGGCGTATCACGCCCCCCCTCCCCTCCATATTTGTGCCGGGAGGGAAGGAAAGGGGGAGAGGGAAGGAAGGGGTAGGCCGAATCCCCCCTTCCTTTCTCCCATAGGCCGGCGGCCATAGGGGGGTGCGCCAGCCCCCTGTGGGCTGGTGTGCTCCCCTCTAATGGCCCATAAGGCCCATTACCCTCCTGGTACTTCCCGGAACCCCTTCCGGTGATCCGATGACTACCCGATACGCTCCGAAACCTTTCCGGTGACCGAATAGCATTGTCCTATATATCAATCTTTACCTCCGGACCATTTCGGAGCTCCTTGTCATGTCCGTGATCTCATCCGGGACTCCGAACAACATTCGGTCACCAATTCACATAACTCATATAACACTATATCGTCAACTAACGTTAAGCGTGCGGACCCTACGGGTTCGAGAATGATGTAGACATGACCAAGGCGACTCTCCGGTCAATAACCAATAGTGGGACCTGGATGCCCATATTGGTTCCTACACATTCCACGAAGATCTTTATCGGTCGAACCATTATGACAACATACGCAATTCCCTTTGTCTGTCGGTATCTTACTTCCCGAGATTCGATCATCGGTATCTCCATACCTAGTTCAATCTCGTTACCGACAAGTCTCTTTACTCGTTCCGTAATACATCATCGCGTAACTAACTCCTTAGTTATTTTTCTTGCAAGCTTCTATGATGTGTATTACGGAGAGGGCCCAGAGATATCTCTCCGAAAACCAGAGTGACAAATCCCAGTCTCGATCCATGCCAACTCAACAGGCACCTTCGAAGATACCTGTAGAGAATCTTTATGATCACCCAGTTATGTTGTGATGTTTGATAGCACACAAGGTATTCCTCCAGTATCCAGAAGTTGCATGATCTCATGGTCGAATTAACATGTATTTGACATTAAGAAAGCAGTAGCAATAAACAGAACGATCATATGCTAAGCTAATGGATGGGTCTTGTCCATCACATCATTCTCCTAATGATGCGATCCTGTTATCAAATGACAACTCATGTCTATGGTTAGGAAACCTTAACCATCTTTGATCAACGAGCTAGTCTAGTAGAGGCTCACTAGGGACACGGTATTTGTTTAAGTATTCACACATGTATTTAAGTTTCCGATAAATACAATTCTAGCATGAATAATAAACATTTATCATGAACAAGGAAATATAAAATAATAACAACTTTATTATTGCCTCTAGTGCATACTTCCATCACATTTGCCTCAAAAAGGTCATCATCACCTTCTACAACATCAACATCACTCTCATAAAATTCCTCATATGTTTCCTCGGCTTCATCCTCACCATTTTCCTCTTCTTCATTGCTCTCACCATCCTCCTCATATTCATCATCCTCCACATTAGCAGCAAACCCTGAGCTAGATCCTTCACCATATGACATCCTCCTCTTGATTTTCTTGATATCTTCTGTCTTGGACTCTTTCCTTTCTTTGACCAGCTAACACTTTCTTTTCCATGCCTTGGTTTAATGGGAGTTATAACCTTTGGCAGCTCTATCCCTCCAGTAATCACAATATCATCAACCAATAGTGTCTGCAGAGTTTCACCATGGTCTACAAGCACTAGGTTCTTGTGCTATACTGTAGCAGTTATCATGAGCACCATGTCTGCATCACAAGTCAGTCTCTTTAGGCCATCAGCAACTGGCTTCCCTGGTTGGCACCAGTACACATCTTTGGAGGCCTCCTTGTCACATCCCAGTTGTCCAACAAAATCATATATCCATAACATTGAACAAGTGTCACTGTTACAGAAGTCAAACCAGTCCACCTTATAATCCATGTAAGTCTTGTTACTATCACTACCACAGAAGAAATCCTTATGGTGGATCTCAACAATGAATAGGCCATCAAAATTACCTACATTGTATAATATGACAAATTCAGTTCTTCAAGTCTAAACAGGGTACAGAAAAATCAGTACAGAAAAATTCAGTGCATACTTATTTAGTTTACAAGAACAAAACATTAAGATACTTCAGATGCCATGTTTGATTAGCTAACAAATTCGAGAAATTCAGATAATTCTGTTAACATGTTCACTGCAAAAACATGTTGAATGCAAGAATTCATTTAACATGTACGTGTCCAAATTCAGTTAACACTACAGCACATAACAACTTCAATCAAGTAGGCTGTTAAGGCACATAACAACAGATAATTAGCACTTGTGAATACAACACATAATGTGCACATAACAATTTCAGTTCAGAATTTTTAGTCACATAATGTGCAGCACATTCAGTTAACTAAATTTGCAAGCATATTCAGTGTACATAGGGTCACAAAAATTCAGTAAACATCTCACAAATTGAACTATACCTTCTAACGATTCAGGATCCGCAAGCTTACTGAACAAAATAATCTACTACCACTGCCTAATATGATGCAGACATTCATTAGACCTTACTTGTTTGCAAATAAAGTTGCCTCCTTCTTAACCCTCACAAAACCCTAGATCGAATTGGGAAACAGGGGAACCCTACCTATGGATCTAACGGTTGCCCTAAAGATTGTAATGCATATGACAAAGATCGGTTGTACCAGTTAATCACATAGGCGACTAAATCAATGGTTCGCCCACCACAGGAACCCTACCTACACCAAACGCACCACAGAGAACTCCGCGGTGAGAGAAGAGAAACAGAGCGGGCGGACTAACCATATGACGGCGCTGCTTTGCCCGAACGTCGGCGATGCGGGTCCTCCATCTCCTCCTCTGACCGTTGTCGTGACGCACCACCTCCTCCTTCTTCGTCTCGAAGTGATCGGGAGACGAAGCAGTGAAGAGTAAAAATGAACTGCCAGCAATATCGGGGTACCATTTGATACGTCTCCAACGTATCTATTATTTTTTATTGTTCCATGCTATTATAGTATCAATATTGGATGTTTTATATATGTTTTATGCAGCTTTATATCATTTTTGGGGACTAACCTATTAACTTAGTGCCAAGTGCCAGTTCCTGTTTTGTGCCTGTTTTTGGTTTTACAGAAAATCAGTACCAACGAAGTCCAAATGCCCCGAAACTTTTTGGAGATATTTTTCTGTAGATATGGAACCTTCCAGACTTGGAGACTAAGGAAAAGAAGATAAGGTGGGCCCACACAATACCACGAACCGGAACTAAAGAGATACCTATATATATGCTCTCCCCTACCCGCTCACTCCTCTGTTTTTTGGCCGGCTGGTGTGGGAGGTGTGTGCTCCTCTGCTCTCACCTCCTATGCACATGAGGTGTTCGATGAAATGCCTGAGTCACACTTAAGCTTTCTCCTCTCCAAGCTCGACCTCCAAGCTCCATTTTCCCCAAGATTTGTCTAGGTTTGGAGGTGCACCATTGTATGAGTTATATAGCTACTTGTATAATTTTCTTACTTTTATTATTGTTTGTTATTATATAGTGCCATGGTTTTGGTATCCGCCCCCGTCAGCTCTCGTTCGGTCTATGATTCGGCTGTGGTATATTATCTTTTATAACTATTTGTTTCATTTAGTGTTTATGAGAATTATGCCGACTAGCGTGACATAGATGTTTTTATCTAGGAGGTATGTGAACCAGAAATTCCAACCAACCCTCTTGTCGAGAGGTTAAATTTAGTTGAAAAAGAAAACAATTATTTGAAAGAAAAATTGAAAAGAATTGAAGAGGAGAACATGAAATTGGAGTTGCATGTTGCCAATGTCGTCGATGATCACAAGGTGCAGATGGATGCAATGCGCTTGAAGATTAGAAAGATTAGAAAATATGCCATTGATAATGAGGCTTGGTATCATTATGCTGTTGGATCAATTGTTACCTTGATTGTGATAATGATCGCATTTGTTGTTGCATTTAAATGTTTTACATAGTTGATAATGAAAACTATGTATGAACTTTATGTATTTTTTCAGTAATAACATTTGATCACTACAGTACTTTGGTTATAATGTGATGATGAACTTGTATTGATTTGGTCATCACTTCTCTATTCATGATGTTCTATAATGGTTTTTGATATACTTAATTATATAATGCACGCATATGAACTGACAATGGATGTACGATGATCGATGCACCTCTGACTACATTGACGGCCAGCATAATTTTCTCGAAATGGCTGAGGCAACCAAGCAGAATGGTTTTATGTGTTGTCCATGTACTGGCCGTGGGAATACAAAGTCTTACTCTTCGTCGAAAACCCTTCACGTCCACCTGCTTGAGAAGGGTTTCATCCCACACTATAATGTTTGGACCAAGCATAGAGAAAGAGGGGTTATGATGGAAGACAATGAAGAAGAAGAGGATGATGACAACTATCATCCTATGTACCCTGAATATGGTGATACTGCAACGGGGGAAGCTGAAGATGAAGAGGCAACAGATGATGTGCCTGCTGATGATCTTCGCCGGGTCATTGTTGATGCACAGAGATAATGCGAGAGTGAAAAGAAGAAGTTGAAGTTCGATGGCATGTTAGAGGATCACAAAAAACGGTTGTACCCAAATTGTGAAGATGGAAACACAAAGCTCGGTACCACACCGGAATTGTTGGAATGGAAGGCGGAGAATGGTTTATCTGACAAGGGATTTGAGAAGTTACTGAAAATAATGAAGAACAAGCTTCCAAAGGATAACGAATTTCCTGACAATACGTACGGGGCAAAGAAGGTTCTTTGCCCTCTAGGATTAGAGGTGAAAAAGATACACGCATGCCCTAATGACTGCATCCTCTACAGCGGTGAGTAGTACGAGAATTTCAATGCATGCCCGGTATGCGGTGCATTGCGGTATAAGATTAGACGAGATGACCCTGGTGATGTTGAGGGCGAGCGCCCCAGGAAGAGGGTTCCGCCAAGGTGATGTGGTATGCTCCTATAATACCAGGGCTGAAACGTCTTTTTAGAAACAAAGAGCATGCCAAGTTGATGCGATGGCACAAAGAAGACCGTAAGAAAGACGGGAAGTTGAGAGCACCCGCTGACAGGTCGCAGTGGAGAAAAATCGAGAGAAGGTGGGGGACTTTGCAGGTGACACAAGGAACGTATGGTTGGTTTAAGTGCAAATGGCATTAATCCTTTTGGGGAGTAGAGCAGCAATCATAGCACCTGGCCCGTGACTCTATGTATCTATAACCTTCCTCCTTGGTTGTGCATGAAGCGGAAGTTCATTATGATGCCAGTGCTCATCCAAGGCCCTAAGCAACCCGGTGACGACATTGATGTGTACCTAAGGCCATTAGTTGAAGAACTTTATAGTTGTGGAATGGAAAAGGTGTACGTGTGTCGGATGAGCACAAACAGGAGGAATTTGACCTACATGTGTTGTTGTTTGTAACCATCAATGATTAGCCTACTCTTAGTAACCTTTCAGGACAGACAAACAAGGGATACCACGCATGCACGCACTGTTTAGATGATATCAAAAGTATATATTTGGACAAATGCAGGAAGAATGTGTACCTGGGACATCGTCGAGTTCTTTCAACCAACCATCTCCTAAGAAAGAAAGGCAAGCATTTCAAAGGTGAGGTAGATCACCGGAAGAAGCCTGCCCTCTGTACTGGTGATGCCATACTTGATATGGTTAAGGATTTACAAGTAATTTTTGGAAAGGGTCCTGGCAGACAATTTGTTCCGAATGACGCTGAGGGACGCGCACCCATGTGGAAGAAGAAATCTATATTTTGGGACCTAACCTATTGGAAAGACCTAGAGGTCTGCTCGACAATCGACGTGATGCATGTGACGAAGAATCTTTGCGTGAACCTGCTAGGCTTCTTGGGCATGTATGGGAAGACAAAAGATACACCGGAGGCATGGGAGGACCAGCAACGTGTGCACGAAAAAGACGGCATGCATCCAATGCAGTATGAAGGTCCTACCAGCTATGCTCTTACCAAAGAAGAGAAGGAAATCTTCTTTGAATGCCTGCTCAGTATGAAGGTCCCGTCTGGCTTCTCGTCGAATATAAAGGGAATAATAAATATGGCAAAGAAAAAGTTCCAGAATCTAAAGTCTCATGATTGCCACGTGACTATGATGCAACTGCTTCCGGTTGCATTGAGGGGGCTTCTACCGGTAAACGTTCGATTAGCCATTGTGAAGCTATGTGCATTCCTCAATGCAATCTCTCAGAAGGTAATCGATCCAGAAATCCTACCAAGGTTAAAGAATGATTTGGTGCAATGTCTTGTCAGTTTCGAGCTGGTGTTCCCACCATCCTTTTTCAATATCATGATGCACGTCCTAGTTCATCTAGTCGATGAGATTGCCATTCTGGGTCCTGTATTTCTACACAATATGTTCCCCTTTGAGAGGTTCATGGGAGTCTTAAAGAAATATGTTCGTAACCGTGCTAGGCCAGAAGGAAGCATCTCCATGGGCCATCAAACAGAGGAGGTCATTGGCTTTTGTGTTGACTTTATTCCTAACCTTAAGCCGATTGGTCTCCCTTAATCGCGGTATGAGGGGAGACTGATTGGAAAAGGCATGCTAGGAGCGGATTCAATAATATGTAGGGACGGGCATTCTTGGGCTCAAGCACACTACACAGTTCTACATAATTCTACCTTGGTGACCCCGTATGTCAATGAACACAAGAATTTTCTGCGCTCCAAACACCCGGAGCAGTCTGACGACTGGATTACATGTGAACACATTAGGACTTTCGGCAGTTAGTTGCACACACGTCTCATGGGTAACAACATTGTTGGAGATGAGTTGTACTCGTTGGCTAGGGGACCATCTTCGACTGTATTGACTTACCAAGTGTACGATATAAATGGGAATACATTTTACACCATCGCCCAAGATCAAAAGAGCACCAACCAAAACAGTGGTGTTCGCTTTGATGCAGCAACCAACATGGGAAAGGACACATATTATGGTTACATAGTGGACATATGGGAACTTGACTATGGACATGATTTTAAGGTGCCTTTGTTTCAGTGCAAATGGGTCAATCTGTCACGAGGTGAGGTACAGGTAGACCCGCAGTACAGAATGACAACAGTGGATCTCAACAATCTTGGGTACACAGACGAACCATTCATCCCAGCGAATGATGTGGCACAGGTTTTCTATGTGAAGGACATGTCTACCAAACCGAGAAAAAGAAAAGATAAGGATGCGAATACATCATACGATGAGCCAAAGCGCCACATAGTTCTTTCAGGAAAAAGAGACATCATAGGAGTGGAGGGCAAGACAGACATGTCTGAAGATTATGAAAAGTTTCATGAAATTTCTCCCTTCAAAGTGAAGGCTGACCCAAGCACCCTATTAAACGGTGAAGATTATCCATGGTTACGGCACAATAAGCAAGGGACACACGCAAAGAAAAAGTGAAGAATTTCTCTCCACAACTATTCTAATGATGGCTTTGATCTAGAATATCACTGTAGTGACATGTCAAGAAATGAAATGCCTTTTGTAACATATGAGTTTTCGTCCGAAACCGTGATACTTCGAAAGAGATTGTCCATTTTGTACACGAAGTGCATCCAGTTTTTGACGTAATCCACTCAACTTTTTAGCACATGCTATGTGGGTGAAATGATGATACCATGCCAACTTTCAACCTTTTCAGAGTTCATTTGTATTGATTTTCAATTTGAAGGTCATTTAGCTAAAAAAATCAGTAAATGCATGAAAAATAGCAAATGAAGTCAGAAAGAGTTGAAAATTGATGATTTCGCTTTGAATGGTGCATGTTGAATGCACAAAAAGTGTGGGGTTGAAATAATTTAAAAAAATGAAATGTCTTTGTAACATATGAGTTTTCGTCCAAAACCGTGATACTTCGAAAGAGTAAAAAGAATGAATTAAAAAGAATGAATCAAAAATCTTTTATAAAACTCGAATAGCAAAAAGAATGAACTAAAAAGCTTTCATAAAATTCTAATAGCAAAAAGAATGAACTAAAAAGAATCAATTAAATATAATATTTTTCAATAGCAAAAAGAATCAACTAAAAATAATCTATATAATATTAACTAAAATTATCAAAGTATCTATTTGTAAAAAAATTAATAGTAAAAAGAATTTTCATAAAGTATTTTTGTTACAAACTTTAATAGAAAGCTAAAAAGATTTTATAAAACTCTAATAGCAAAGGGAATCAACTAAAAAGAATCAATAAAAAATAAAACTAATGCAACTAAAATTATATAAAATTTATGCAACTAAAATTATATAACTAAAAATAACATATGCAAAAAACAACATTAAAAATTTAAAAACATAACATCTGCAAAAAATAAAAAAAGGCCCACCTACTAGCCACCACGGCCTGCATACGACTAGAAACCCTAGAGATGGGCTAGGATGCAGGCCCGCAGTGCAAGCAGGCCCAACAGGGCGTCAGATAGGCATTTACTGCCTACAGTAGAGAGGAGCTCGAGAGGGAAGCGGCAGCAGCGCTTGTAAACAACTCTGAGCCCCTCTCAACTAGTGAGGTGGGACTAAAGTTTTGGAAGCGGCAGCACAGACCATTGGTCCCGGTTGGTGGCTCGAACCGGGACGAAAGGCCTCCCTTTAGTCCCGGTTCGAGCCACCAACCAGGACCAATGGTCTGGGCTTCCCGCCCATTCGCGTGGCGAAATACACCTTTGGTCCCGGTTGGTGGCACGAACCGGGACGAAAGGGAGGCCTTTCGTCCCGGTTCATGCCACCAACCGGGACCAAAGGTGTGACTATATAAGCCAACACTTAGGAAATTTTCCCCAACCTCCCATTCTCCTCCCGACGCCAATGCCGACGCCGCCCTCCCGACGCCGACACCCTGCCCCGATGCCCTGCCCCGAGCCCGCACGCTCCTCATCGCCGCCCCCGATGTCGCACCCCCAGTGAGCTCCGCCCCCCTTCCCCTGCGCTGCCGCCGCCACCGCCGTCCCTGCACGGCGCTGCCGCCGCTGCAGCCCCTGCCCTGCGCACTGCCGCTGACGCCGCCCTTGCCCCTGCTGCTTAGTCGCCGCCCCTGCCCTATATTTTCTTAAAAAAATCTTAATTTTTTTTCATATAGATGGATGGATTGATGTATGTATATATGGATGGATGGATGGATTGATGTATATAGAATTTTTTTTATGTTCATAGAATTCTTTTTCTTAAATTTTTTTCATATAGATGGATGGATTGATGTATGTATATATGGATGGATGGATGGATTGATGTATATAGAATTTTTTTTATGTTCATAGAATTTTTTTTCTTAATTTTTTTCATATAGATGGATGGATTGATGTATGTATATATGGATGGATGGATGGATGTATATAGAATTTTTTATGTTCATAGAATTTTTTATGTTCTTAGTATTTTTTTCTTAAATGTTTTTTCATATAGATGGATGGATTGATGTATGTATATATGGATGGATCAATGGATTGATGTATATAGAATTTTTTTATGTTCATAGATTTTTTTTCACCTATATCGTGTAGTGCCGCATTAGAACACCCCTAACTCTCTCGGGAATTCAACATATCCCCAATAACTTCGACATGAGGGGGGTCCGCAAGTATCGTCGATGACCATGAGAGAAGTGGTCCGCAAAGTACCCTCTCTCGAAAGATAGGACGACTCATCAGACATGAGGGAGGAGGAGTCATCGACGATCATCTGAAACTGACTGTCACAAGCAGCTAGCATAGCGAACCTGGAACCGTCCCCCTCCGGTTCATCTGTCCGAAATGCAGACTCCGGAAAAACATTCCCGGATGTTATCCCCCTTCACCTATATCGTGTAGTGCCACATTAGAACACCCCTAACACTCTCAGGAATTCAACATATCCTCGATAAATCAGACATGAGGGGGGAGGAGTCCTCAACGATCGTCTGAAACTGACTTTATAAAACTTGTGAACTTTGCATCATGTTTGCCACTAATCCATTGCTCATACGCATATGATTCCTTGTTGTGATTAAGTCCATGTTTGCCACTAATCCATCTCTCATGTTTGTATATTGCCATGTTGTAACATTTGCAGAAACTATGGACAGAGACTTAGAAAAAGAAGAGGTGCTAGGGGATATAATCTACGATGGAGGTGATATCACCTTGTTGTTTCTCAACGACACCGATGGTCATGACAAAGAGGATGACGGCTCCGGTGATACAATGGAGGAGGAAGGAGATCATGATAGCTCTGGTGACCGAATGAAGGAGGAAGGAGATCATGACGGCTTCGGTGACCAAACGGAGGAGGGAGCCTTAACTGTTGCAAAGTCCGGCGTGGTATATATACATATATTAATTAAGCCTCTACTGACTTGATGCATTAATTGTTTTGTATGTACATATATTAACGCTTCTTTATTCTTTTAATTAGCCCTCCGGATCGAGCCAAACTTCCGTAAGGAGACGAGGCCCGAAGAAAAGGTTGCGCCAGGATGAAAGGTTCACGATCGAAGAAGTCGGTCGAGATGGCGAACCGATTGCTCCCAAGTGGAGCAGGGACACATTTATACATCAGTGTAGAGTTATTGTTAGGGACAGCATCCCGATCAGCATCCAAGAATGGAATAAGAAGAAGGACCCTGAAGTTTCTTATGTCCAGGATAGACAGAAAAATGATCTTTGGACCTTGCTGATGACAAATTTCAGCCTACCGCCGGAGGCGGATCCGAATAAGGTCAAGGCATTTGCTCTTAAGAAGATGGCAAAACTATTCAAGAACTAGAAGAAAGATTTGAACAAAAAGTTTGTCGAGAAATACAAGACTCCAGAATTCACCAGTCCATATGAGAAGATAAAGGATCACTGGCCCGCATTTGTGGGCTACAAGAAATCGGACAAGGGCAAGCAAAGGTCAGCGACAAATAAACTAAATGCTGCAAAGAAGCAGTATCACCATGTTACAGGGTCAGGTGGCTACAGCAAAGCCCGACCTACACGGGACAAAGCTGAGCAAGACCTGCTTGCTAAAGGGGTCCAACCAGCGACATTGCACTGGCCAGATCGGTCAAGGACTTGGTTCTTCGGGGTTGGGGGAACTTTGGACCTAGAAATAGGGAAGTGTGTTTGGACGAAAGCGCAACTTGCAATACCCGTCAAGAAGCTTGAGAAAGCAATCAAGGCAGCGCAGGAAGGGAGGTTACATCCCGACAGAGAGAATGACAAGCTGACACAGGCCCTTGGGAATCCTGAACACCCTGGACGAACACGAGGCACATCAGGCTCCCTTCCGTGGGTGTATGGTTTCCCGACAGCGGTGGTTATAGAAGCCGAGAGAGAAAGAAGAAAGAGGAAGCAAGCGAAATGCAGAAGATCAATGCAAGATTAGTGAAACTAGAGGAACTTGAGAGCCAGCAAGCTACCGGCCAACCATCTCAGCGGCATGAAGATCCTTCGTTTGACCCTGCCCCCGAAGCTACCCCACCATCTCAGCAGAGAAGCAGCATGGCTTCCACGGAGCTCGTTCAGCCTGATATCACAGCTCCTCGCTACCCCGTGGATAGTATCACAGAGAATGAACATTATGTGCTAATGGCGAAATGCCATAACCTGACCTTGAAGGTGGCGCTCGACTCTGTCTTACCTCCTCGAGCTGAGGGAACTTACCATTGTCGTCCAATTCCACATGGCTTTGCTATTGTCGGGGTGGATGAAATAATGGAGGGATTTGAGGGACTGGAGCTTGAGTACCCTACAGGTGAAGGGGAGATGTTTCTAGAAAATGCCTTAAGGAGTACCTGCCTATGCAGAAAGGAGAACATCAAGCTTCCAAATTGGACGCCGCCTCAGTAGACTCAGTCGGAGGAGGCCCCTCAGCAAACTCCGCTGCCTCATTCATCTTCGACGTGTCAGCTGTCTCCGCCGCCTTAGTTGTCTCCATCGCGTCAGCCGACTCCGGTGGAGGAGGCCCCTCAGCAGAATCCTCCTTCGCCTCCTTCGCGGCATCAGCGGACTCCGCCTCATGCATGACATCAGTAGACTCCGCCTCCTCCGCCGCGTCAGCGAACTTCGCCTCATCAGCAATGGCAGAAGAGAGTTGCCGCCGCTTCGGCGGCTAGCAGTACAAGAGGCGGGAAGAAATTCAAATATGGTCCAAGCCTCAAGCCTCTTGCCAAGTTACCATATGAGCTGACTGGTAAGGAAACCGATGAGGTCGTGGCTGCCGATGTGAAACGCCAATTTGCACGGAAAGTTCCACCTCCAAAGGAAAAAACTAGATCTAGTAAAGGCGAATCGCACTCTGGATGCCCTTACGCGACCACCTCCGCCTCCGCTGCTATCAAACTATAACCGCATTATTGCAAAGAAACATGACGAAGTTATGATTTGGTCGAAAAGTAGCAGTACTGGTGCAAGAAGTGGGAAAACAATTCCCCAGCTTGACGAATAGGAAAAGCAATCATGCCCCCCACTCAAGGTGTTTACCGATACTGTGGGGGTAGCGGCCGTTGCTCCTGGTTTCACTCCTGGTGATTACCTAGGCGATGATGTACAGTTTGAAATCACTAAGGTAGACACCTTTAAATACCAACACGGGAAGTGTCTCGTCAGAAGTGATGATCTGGAACGGGATCTACCAACGATGATGTGAAGATTACATAAATGGTACTTGGAAACCTGCTAGGATGGGACAGGCAGTATCTTGGTGGGAATTAAGGATGAGCATGACTTCATTGGAATCGACTTGATCTACGTTGAATTTGACAAACTCTTTCAGTTATACAATCAAGCCGCCCTCGACAAAAGTCTCATCAGTTGTTATTGTCTGTAAGTATTATTTCTGTAATTAAGTCTCTAGCTCAGCTCGTTCATTGCATGTATATAATTATCCTCACTATATTATGCAGATTGAAGATCATCGAATTCAAAAGAGGACAAATCTATGACATTGGGTTCATTAACCCAAATATTGTAAATGAATGGATGGTACGGAACAGTCCCGGGGAGACTGAGGAAATCTTGCTAAGGTCGTTCCTTCGACAACAAAACAAAAGGGAAATAATCTTTCCTTACAAATTCAAGTGAGTGTTACTGTCTTCTGCATATTCTGTTTCGCATACTCGAGGTTAAGTGTAATTGATGAGTTATGCGCGCGTAGGTTCCACTTTATTCTTCTAGCCATTCAGCTTGATGAGGGAGCAGTAACTGTCTTGGACTCGAGACGTAAAGAGGCTACGGAGTATGCGTACATGATTGAAATGCTCCAGAAGTAAGTTCAATCATTTATCGCACTATATTGGCAACCTTTGTTAATTTCCTGATATCAAGTAATCATTTTCTTTGTCGGGCAGGGTTTGGAAAAAGTTCATCACGCGGGTTAAGGGTGAATGGAGACCGGAGCTGCGATTTACACAACCCAGAGTAAGTAGTACTAGCTAGTTCCACGCATCAATCATTGATTTTAGTTTCAATACCATTATCTGTTGGAAATATGCCCTAGAGGCAATAATAAATTAGTTATTATCATATTTCCTTGTTCATGATAATCGTTTATTATCCATGCTATAATTGTATTGATCGAAAACTCAGATACATGTGTGGATACATAGACAACACCATGTCCCTAGTATGCCTCTAGTAGACTAGCTTGTTGATCAAAAGATGGTTAAGGTTTCCTAGCCATGGACATGAGATGTCGTTTGATAACGGGATCACATCATTAGGAGAATGATGTGATGGATAAGACCCAAACTACAAACATAGCATATGATCGTGTCAGTTTATTGCTACTGTTTTCTGCATGTCAAGTATATGTTCCTATGACCATGAGATCATGCAACTCACGGATATCGGAGGAGTGCCTTGTGTGTATCAAACGTCGCAACGTAACTGGGTGACTATAAAGGTGCTCTACAGGTATCTCCGATGGTGTCTGTTGAGTTGGCATGGATCGAGACTGGGATTTGTTACTCCGTGTGACGGAGAGGTATCTCAGGGCCCACTCGGTAATACAACATCACAACAAGCCTTGCAAGCAATGTGGCTAAGTGTTAGTCATGGGATCTTGTATTACGGAACGAGTAAAGAGACTTGCTAGTAACGAGGTTGAACTAGGTATGGAGATACCGACGATCGAATCTCGGGCAAGTAACATACCGAAGAACAAAGGGAACGTTATACGGGATTAACTGAATCCTTGACATAGAGGTTCGACCGATAAAGATCTTCGTAGAATATGTAGGAACCAATGTGGACGTCTAGGTCCCGCCATTGGTTATTGACCGTAGAGGTGTCTCGGTCATGTCTACATAGTTCTCGAACCCGCAGGGTTTGCACACTTAAGGTTCGGTGACGTTTCGGTAGTGTAGAGTTATGTATGGTGGTGACCAAAGGTTGTTCGGAGTCCCGGATGAGATCCCGGACGTCACAAGGAGCTCCGGAATGGTCCGGAGGTAAAGATTCATATATAGAATGTCCCAGTTTGGTCGCCGGAAAAGTTTTGGGCTCATCGGTAGTGTACCGGGAGTATCGGTAGTGTACCGGGAGTGCCGGTAGTGTACCGGGGGACCTCCGGGAGGGGTATTTCGACCCCAAGAAGTCCATGGGCTGTGGGAGAATAATAACCAGCCCTTTTTAGGCTGGTAAAACAGCCACAAAGGCCCATGGCGCAGGAGAGAAAGTCCTAAAGCAAAAAGTGGAAAATCAGCCAATAGGAGGCAATCCTACTCCAACTAGGATTGGAGGTGAAGTAGGATTGCTCCCACCTCCTATTTCGGCCGACCCAAAGGCCTTGGCTACCTCTCCTCTCCTCTCCTCCTATATATACTAGTGGATTGGGTTGTTTTTGGACAGAATTTCCAGCCACGTGCTACCCGTTTCACCGGTGCACAGTTTCTCCTCTAGATCGGTTTTCCGCAGCGCTTAGGCGAAGCCCTGCCGGAATCACTCCACCACCATCACCGGAGCGCCGTCATGCTGCCGGTGAACTCTCTCTCCTCTCCACCTCCTCTTGCTGGATCAAGACGGTGGAGATTGTCATCAAGCTGCACGTGTGCTGAACGCGGAGGTGCCGTCCGTTCGGCGCTAGATCGGAACGACCGTGATCGAGATCGCGAGACGGTTCGTGATGAGATCGCGGAACGGATCGTGATGAGTTCGCGGGACAGATCGTGATCAAGATCATGAGACGGATCGTGATGAGATCGCGGGACGGATCGTGATGGGATCGCGGGACGGATCGTGATGAGATCGCGGGACGCTCGGCGATTTGGATCACGAAGATGTTCGACTACACCAACCGCGTTTCTTAACGCTTCCCGCTTAGCGATCTACAAGGGTATGTAGATCCACTCTCCCTCTCGTAGATGCTCATCACCATGGATAGGTTTGCGTGTGTGTAGGAAAATTTTTGTTTCCCATGCGACGTTCCCCAACAGTGGCATCATGAGCTAGGTTGATGGTTCGATGAGATCTCGAGTAGAACACAAAAGGTTTGTGGGCGTTGATGCTTAGATTGCTTCCTCCCTTGGTCGGATTTTGGTTCAGAGGGATTGTGAGATGAAGCGGCCCGGACCAACATTACTCGTACGCTTACGAGAGACCGGTTCCCTCGACGCAACTTGTTGCTTAGATGGCTTGCGGGTAACAGTTTCTCTCACTTTAGTTGGATCGGATCCGACAAAGGCGGTCCTTGAGAAGGTTGAAAAGCAATCTATGTATCACCGTTGTGGTTTATGCATAGGTGAGAATCGTTCTTGTTAGATACCCGTAGCAGCCACGTAAAACATGCAACAACAATTAGAGGACGTCTAACTTGTTTTTGCAGGGTATGTTGTGATGTGATACGGCCAATTACATGATGAGATATATGTGATGTATGAGATGATCATGTGATGCATAGAATTTCACGACTTGCATGTCGTTGAGTACGGCAACCGGAAGGAGCCATAGGGTTGTCTTTAATTATTGTATGACCTGCGTGTCAATCATTAAGCGCTATGTAATGCTTTACTTTATCGCTAAGCAGTAGCAATAGAAGTAGAAGCAGGGATGGCGCCACAACCCCAATGGCAACACATTGATGGAGATCAAGATGATGGAGATCATGGTGTTGTGCCGGTGATGATGGAGATCATGTCGGTGTTTCGAAGATGGAGATTTTAAACACAAGTTCATTGCCATATCATGTCACTTATGAATTGCATGAGATGTTAATCATTTTATGCACCTTGTTTTGCTTAGTACAGCGGTAGCATTATAAGGTGATCCCTCACTTGAATTTCAAGATGAACTGTGTTCTCCCGGAGTGTGCAACGTTGCGAAAGTTCGTCGTGTTGAGACACCATGTGATGATCGGGTGTGATAGACTCTACGTTCACATACAACGGGTGCAAGCCAGATTTGCACGCGCAGAACACTTGGGTTAAACTTGACGAGCCTAACATGTACAGACATGGCCTCGGAACACAAGAGACCGAAAGGTCAAACATGAGTCATATAGTAGATATGATCAACATGATGATGTTCACCATTGCAGCCACCTCAACTCACGTGATGATCGGACTTGAGTTGGTGAATTTGGATCATGTATCACTCGAATGATCGGAGGGATGTCAATTTGAGTGGGAGTTCTTAAGTAATATGATTAATTGAACTCATTATCATGAACATAGTCAAAGTGTCTTTGCAAATTATGTTGTAGATTACTAGCTCGCGCTGTAGCTCCCTTGTATTTTTATATGTTCCTAGAGAAATAGAATTGAAAGATGTTGGTAGCAAAATTGCGGACTGGGTCCGTGATCTGAGGATTGTCCTCATTGCTGCACAGAAGGCTTATGTCCTTAATGCACCGCTCGGTGCGCCACCCCATCTAGCGTCGTCTGTAGATGTTGTGAACATCTGACAGGCATGTTTCGATGACTACTTGATAGTTTAGTGCGTCATGCATTACGGCTTAGAATTGAGGCTCCCAAACGTTTTGAACGTCACAGAACATATGAGATGTTCTAAGAGCTGAGATTGTGATCTCAGGCTCGTGCCCGAGTTGCGAGATATAGGATCTCCAACAAGATTCTTTGCCTGCAAGATGAATGAGAATAGCTCAATCGTTGAGCATGTGCTCAGACTGTCTGGGTACTACAATCGCTTGAATCGAGTGGGAGTTGATCTTCCAGATAAGATAGTGATTGATGTAGTTCTCCAAGTCACTGTCACTGAGCTACTAGAACTTGGTGATTAACTATAAAATGCCAGGGAAAGAAATGGTGATCCCTGAGCTGTTCGCGATGTTTGACACCGCGAAGGTAGAAATCAAGAAGGAGCGTCAAGTGTTGATGGTTAATCAAACCACTAGTTTCGAGAAGGGCAAGAGCAAGGAGGGAAACTTCATGGATAGCAAGTCAGTTGCTGCTCCAGTGAAGCAACCCAAAGTTGAACTCAAACCCGAGACTAAGGGCTTCTGTTATGAGGTGAGCGGTCGCTGAAGCGGAACAACCGTAGATACTTGGTAGATAAGAAGGCTGGCAACATTAATAGAAGTATATTTGATATACGAGTTATTAATGTGTACCTTGCTAGTACTCTTAGTAGCACCTGGGTATTGGATACCGGTTCAACTGCTAAATGTTAGTAACTCGAAATAAAAGCTACGGAATAAACGGACAACTAGCTAAGGGTGAGGTGACGATATGTGTTGGAAGTGTTTCCAAGGTTGATGTGATCAACATCGCACGCTCTCTCTACCTTTAGGATTAGTGACGAACCTAAATAAATGTTATTTGGTGTTTTGCGTTGAGCATGAACATGATTATATCATGTTTATTGCAATATGGTTATTCATTTAAGTTAGAGAATAATGGTTATTCTGTTTACATGAATAATACCTTCAATGGTCATGCACCCAGTGAGAAGGGTTTGTTGAAATCTTGATCGTAGTAGTACACATGCTCATAACATTGATGTCAAAAGATACAAAGTTAATAATGATAGTACCACATACTTCTGGCACTGCCGCTAAAGGTCATATTGGTATAAAGCGCATGTAGAATTTCCATGCTGATGGATATTTGGACTCATTCGATTTCGAATCGGTCGAGACATGCGAACCATGCCTCTTGGGCAAGATGACTAAAGGACCCCGTTGGATGGAGCGGGCAAGTGATTCATTGGAAATGATACATGTTGATGTATGCAATCTAGTGAGTCTTGTAGCGTGCAGTGGATATCGTTATTTTCTTACCTTCACTAATGATTTGAGTAGATATAGTGTATATTTACTTAATGAAACACAAGTCTGAATCGTTTGAAAGGTTCAAGAAAATTCAGAGTGAAGTTTAAAGATCATCGTGACAAGAAGATAAAAATGACCGCGATATGATCGTGGAGGTGAATATCTGAGTTACGAGTTTGGCATACAACTTAAGACAACGTGAAATTTGTTTCACAACTAACGCCACCTGGAACACCATGGTGTGATGGTGTGTCCGAACATCATAGTCATGCTCTATTGATATAGTGCATACTATGATGTCTCTTATCGTTTTACTACTATAACTTTTGGGGTTATGCGTTAGAGACAACTACATTCACTTTAAATAGGGCATCATCTAAATCCGTTGAGATGACACCATATGAATTATGGTTTGATAGAAACCTAAGCTGTCATTTCTTAATACTTGGGGCTGCGGCACTTGTGTGAAAAATGTTTTCACCTAATGAGGTCGAACCCAAGGCGGACAAATGCATCTTCATAGAATACCCTAAGATCAGTTGGGTGAACCTTCAATCTCAGATCCAAGTGCAAAGTGTTTGCTGCTTAAACGGAACCTTTCTCGAGGAAATGTTTCTCTTGAAAGAATTGAGTGGGAGGAAGATAGAACTTGATGAGGTTGTTAAACCTTTGTTCAACCAGAGAGTAGCGTAGCGCAGAAAGATGTTTCTGTGAAGCCTACGTTAGTTGAATAGGAAGTTAATGATGATGATCATGAAGCTTCAGGATCAAGTTACTATCGAACTTCGTAGGTCGACAAGGATGTGTACTGCTCCTAAGTGGTACGACAACTCTGTCTTGGAGATCATGTTGTTGGACAACGATGAACCTACGAGCTATGGAGAAGCGATGATGGGCCCGGATTCCGACAAATGGTTAGAGGCCATGAAATCCGAGATAAGATCCATGTATGAAAACCAAGTATAGACTTTGGTAGACTTGCTCGTTAGACGGCAGGTCGTTGAGTACAAATGGACCTTTAGAATGAAGACAGACACTGATGGTGAATGTCACCATTTGTAAAGCTCGACTTGTTGCAAAGTTGTTTGTGACAAGTTCAAGGAGTTGACTGCGATGAGGCTTTCTCACTCGTAGCGATGCTAAAAGTCTGTTGGAATTATGTTAGCAGTTGCTGCATTTTCAATTATGAAATCTGGCAGATGGATGTCAAAACATCGTTTCCTTAACGGTTTCCTTAAGGGAAGGTTGTATGTGATACAACCAGAAGGTTTTGTCAGTCCTAAGGATGCTAAAAGATGAGCAAGCTTCAGTGATCCTTCTATGGACTAAAGCAAGCATCTCGGAGTTGGAATATACACTTTCATGAGGTGATCAAAGTTTTTGTACTTTATACAAAGTTTACGAGAAACTTGTATTTGCAATAAAGTGAATGGGAGCACTATAGAGTTTCTGAGAAGTATATGTGGTTGACATATTGTTGATCGGAAATAATGTAGAATTTCTGGAAGGCATAAAAGGTTGTTTGAAAAGTGTTTTTCAAAGGAAGACCTGGATAAAGCTACCTAATTGTTGAGCATCAAAATCTATAGAGATAGATCAAGATGCTTGATGAGACTTTCAATGAGTGCATACCTTGACAAGATTTTGAAAGAGTTCAAAATGGATCAGACAGAGAAATAGTTCTCGTCTGATTTGTAAGGTGTGAAGTTGAGTGAGACTCAAAGCTCGACAACGGCAAAAGAAAGAGAAAGGACGAACGTCGTCCCCTATGCCTTAGCCATAGGCTCTATATTATGCCATGTTGTGTACCGCACCTATGTGTGCCTTGCCATGAGTCTATCAAGGGGTACAAGAGTGGTCTAGGAGTGGATCACTGGACAGCGGTCGGAATTATCCTTAGTAACCAGAGGACTAAGGAAATGTTTCTCGATTATGGAGGTGATAAAGAATTCATCGTAAGGAGTTACGTCGATACAAGCTTTAACACTAATCCGGATGACTCGTAGTAGCAATCTGGATACGTATAGTGGAGCAGCCATTTGGAAATAGTACCAAGTGGAGTGTGGTAGCAATGTTTACGGTTTGACATAGAGATTTGCAAAGTACACACGGATCTGAATATCGCAGACCCGTTGACTATAAGACCTATCTCACATGCAAAGCATGATCGAGCCCCAAAACTCATTGGGTGTTAGATTCATAACAATGCGAATCACATGGTGATGTGAACTAGATTATTGACTCTAGTGCAAGTGGGAGACTGTTGGAAATATGCCCTAGAGGCAATAATAAATTAGTTATTATCATATTTCCTTGTTCATGATAATCGTTTATTATCCATGCTATAATTGTATTGATCGGAGACTTAAATGCATGTGTGGATACATAGACAAAACCATGTCCCTAGTATGCCTCTAATAGACTAGCTCTTTGATCAAAAGATGGTTAAGGTTTCCTAGCCATGGACATGAGATGTCCTTTGATAACGGGATCACATCATTAGGAGAATGATGTGATGGACAAGACCCAAACTACAAACGTAGCATATGATCGTGTCAGTTTATTGCTGTTGTTTTCTGCATGTCAAGTATGTGTTCCTATAACCATGAGATCATGCAACTCACGGATATCGGAGGAGTAACTTGTGTGTATCAAACGTCACAACGTAACTGGGTGACTACAAAGGTGCTCTACAGGTATCTCTGATGGTGTCTGTTGAGTTGGCATGGATCAAGACTGGGATTTGTTACTCCGTGTGACGGAGAGGTATCTCAGGGCCCACTTGGTAATACAACATCACAATGAGCCTTGCAAGCAATGTGACTAATTGTGAGTTGCGGGATCTTGTATTACGGAACGAGTAAAGAGACTTGCCAGTAACGAGGTTGAACTAGGTATGGAGATACCGACGATCGAATCTCGGGCAAGTAACATACCTAAGAACAAAGGGAACGTTATACGGGATTAACTGAATCCTTGACATAGAGGTTCGACCGATAAAGATCTTCGTATAATATGAAGGAACCAATGTGGACGTCCAGGTCCCGCCATTGGTTATTAACCGTAGAGGTGTCTAGGTCATGTCTACATAGTTCTCGAACCCGCAGGGTCTGCACACTTAAGGTTCGGTGACGTTTCGGTAGTGTAGAGTTATGTATGGTGGTGACCGAAGGTTGTTCGGAGTCCCGGATGAGATCCTGGATGTCACGAGGAGCTCCAGAATGGTCCGGAGGTAAAGATTCATATATAGGAAGTCCCAGTTTGGTCGCCGGAAAAGTTTCGGGCTCATCGATAGTGTACCAGGAGTGCCGGTAGTGTACCGGGGGACCTCCGGGAGGGGTATTTCGACCCCAAGAGGTACATGGGCTGTGGGAGAATAATAACCAGCCCTTTGTGGTCTGGGAAAACAGCCACAAAGGCCCATGGCGCAGGAGAGAAAGTCCTAAAGCAAAAAGTGGAAAATCAGCCAATAGGAGGCAATCCTACTCCAACTAGGATTGGAGGTGAAGTAGGATTGCTCCCACCTCCAATTTCGGCCGACCCAAAGGCCTTGGCTGCCTCTCCTCTCCTCTCATCCTATATATACTTGTGGATTGGGTGGTTTTTGGACAGAATTTCCGGCCACGTGCTACCCGTTTCACCGGTGCACAGTTTCTCCTCTAGATCGGTTTTCCGCAGCGCTTAGGCGAAGCCCTGCCGGAATCACTCCACCACCATCACCGGAGCGCCGTCACGCTGCCGGTGAACTCTCTCTCCTCTCCACCTCCTCTTGCTGGATCAAGACGGTGGAGATCGTCATCAAGCTTCACGTGTGCTGAACGCGGAGGTGCCGTCCGTTCGGCGCTAGATCGGAAGGATCGTGATCGAGATCGCGAGACGGTTCGTGATGAGATCGCGGAACGGATCGTGATGAGTTCGCGGGACAGATCGTGATCAAGATCATGAGACGGATCGTGATGAGATCGCGGGATAGATCGTGATGGGATCGCGGGACAGATCGTGATGAGATCGCGGGACGCTCGGCGATTTGGATCGCGAAGATGTTCGACTACACCAACCGCGTTTCTTAACGCTTCCCGCTTAGCGATCTACAAGGGTATGTAGATCCACTCTCCCTCTCGTAGATGCTCATCACCATGGATAGGTTTGCGTGTGCGTAGGAAAATTTTTGTTTCCCATGCGACGTTCCCCAACATTATCATGGTTGATTATCATTTTGATTGAACTATATTCTTGTAAAGTGCATGTGGCAGCAACCTGGAAATGATGTCTGTGGATACTACGTTTGCGAGTTCATTCGCCAAAAGACCATCGAGAGGGGCTTCACTAAACAACAATTTGAAGTACGTAAACAATATTCACAATTTTATTTTATCACCATCAATTGTGTAGATTTCATTCATATATATATATATATTGACCCCCCCTCTTTAAATTAGACCTGGCAGAAGTGGGATGTACTCCTACCAGTTGATCGCCTACGCGCAATTCAAGAGGAATTGGCGGGATTCTTTGTTGACCACGTCATTCCTAAAGATGGAGAATGCCATCGGGAATTGCAAACCGATTTTGGTCGTCGATGATGTTAGGGATCGTAACAGATGTTATATTGTATATATATATGCATCAACGTGTACTATATGTAGTAGCATCGAATAGATATACGAAAACTTGTTGTTTGACCAACAAGCACGGAGAAAGAGAGGTCACTTCTCTCTATATATTGATCATGCATGACGATGTTGTGTAATTAATGGTTCCTTCATTGCTTACTAGCTAGCGTCGAGTTCTCTCTATATGTAGTAGCTAGCGTCGACCAAGCACGGAGAAAGAGAGGTCGCTCCTCTCTATATGTAGTAGCTAGCTAACACAATATGAAACCCCTAAACCCTCCAAAACCCCTAAACCCCCCCTTTCAAAAAAACAAAAAAAAACAGCGCCTAGGAGCTGCTGACGCGTGGTTGCCTTTTAGTCTCGGTCGGTGTCACCAACCGGGACTAAAGGTCCTCCTGCCTGGGCGCCCCACAGCGGCCACGTGGAGCTCCTTTAGTCCCGGTTCGTAAGCCAACCGGGACTAAAAGTGAGGGGCTTTAGTCCCGATCGTTTTGTCCAGGTTGCAGATGCGACGCCCCGGATCAACCGTATGCTAATCCTGCACGCAAATGCATATGATCAAAACCAGAGACTCGCTGGAAGGAATCACAACACAACTCTGGAAACAAAGTAAAATAGTTCAAGCTTCATATTACACCCAGGGCCTCGAGGGCAGCTCGACATAACACGAGTCAGTGAAAGCAAATAATATGTGAGTACAGACATAAGTTAAACAAGTTTTGCCTTAAGAAGGCTAGCACAAAACATAAAACATCGGATCGAAAGAGGCGAGGCCCCCTGCCTTGGAACCTCCTAACTACCCCTGGTCGTCGGTGAGCTCGACGTCGTAGTAAGCTCCATCCTGATAATAGTGGCCTCCATCAGGGTAGTAGGGGTCATCGTCGGGGTAAGCAGGGTCCTGGATCTCCAGGCTACGTCACCTGATCACGGAAACATATCAAGGGGAAAGAGAGAGAAAAGCAGCGGTGAGTACTCATCCAAAGTACTCGCAAGACTTACATCAGAACTAATCTAGATATGCACCATTATCAAAGAAGGGGCGGTATCTGTGGACTAAACTGTAGAAATGCCAGAAGGGAGAAGAAGGCCTAGTCCTATCGAAGACTAGCATCTTTAGTGTCTTGCAGCATAAGGCGAGAGTTTAGATTCGTATTTTAATTAGCAGGTATACTGTAGCACGGCCTAGGGATCCTTCCTAGACTCCCTTGCAAGGAAGTAATCCTGCAGCCAATAATTCAAGTAACAACATCAGTAACATCTTATAGTTATCAAAGATCAGGATAATCTCTTGAGCGTCCATTACCGTGGACTCGGCTATTCGAATAGATATACTTCCCTGCAGAGGTGCACAATGTTACCCGCCACGCTCGATAAACTCCGGATGGATACAACTTTCTCGGGTCATACCCGGCCTCATTGATCGACACGCCATAATCCAACCTAGGCTCATCACAGAGGTCAACACGCCGGTCTAAATCCTAATGGGTCGGGGTCTTGGACCATCGCCCTCGCCATCCTGCATGTTACGCCCCCGACCGGGACCAGTCTTGTACATGCCTTAATTACAAGTGCCATGCGTATCCAGACCACCCGGGCGCGGGTCGATAAATGTGGCATCTGATGAGCTTTCGGAAGAATGTACGCCGTAGAGCACCCATAACTTTTCCCGCGTGATGGTTAGTGCGAAAAGTGGCGTGAGGCCTACTCAGATCACATATCCAAATCTGTTTAGTGACTTTCTAGTTTGTGCAGACGACGGTCCCACCATCCCGCCGCCCCGTCTCGAGAACTTGTGGCATGGACATTGTTATCCGTCCACGCCTCATCAATATCCCTTCGGGTGCCTTACCGGCGCACCCCACCATATCTCACACTCGCAAGTACCCTTGGGGCCGACCGTCTTTCTCATCACTCAGTAATAATTAAAGTGTTTGTGAGTTAGTGCCCCAAGTGAATTCACACTCAGGGTGATGGGTTAGCGGGGGTCTGTCAGTCGGTCCTGATGATCGAGTCTTCTATCTTCAATGTTGGAAATATGCCCTAGAGGCAATAATAAATTAGTTATTATCATATTTCCTTGTTCATGATAATCGTTTATTATCCATGCTATAATTGTGTTGATCGGAAACTCAGATACATGTGTGGATACGTAGACAACACCATGACCCTAGTGTGCCTCTAGTAGACTAGCTCGTTGATCAAAAGATGGTTAAGGTTTCCTAGACATGGACATGAGATGTCATTTGATAAGGGGATCACATCATTAGGAGAATGATGTGATGGACAAGACCCAAACTACAAACGTAGCATATGATCGTGTCAGTTTATTGCCACTGTTTTCTGCATGTCAAGTATATGTTCCTATGACCATGAGATCATGCAACTCACGGACACCGGAGGAGTGCCTTGTGTGTATCAAATGTCGCAACATAACTGGGTGACTATAAAGGTGCTCTACAGGTATCTTCGAGGGTGTCTGTCGGGTTGGCATGGATCAAGACGGGGATTTGTTACTCCGTGTGATGGAGAGGTATCTCAGGGCCCACTCGGTAATACAACATCACAATAAAGCCTTGCAAGAAATGTGTCTAAGTGTTAGTCACAGGATCTTGTATTACGAAACGAGTAAAGAGACTTTCCGGTAACGATATTGAACTAGGTATGGAGATACCGACGATCGAATCTCGGGCAAGTAACATACCGAAGAACAAAGGGAACATCATACGAGATTAAGTGAATCCTTGACATAGAGGTTCGACCGATAAAGATCTTCGTAGAATATGTAGGAACCAATATGGGAATCCAGGTCCCGCTATTGGTTATTGACCGTAGAGGTGTCTCGGTCATGTCTACATAGTTCTCGATCCCGCAGGGTCTGCACACTTAAGGTTTGGTGACGTTTTGGTAGTATAGAGTTATGTATGGTGGTGAACGAAGGTTGTTTGGAGTCCCAGATGAGATCCCGGACGTCTGGAGGAGCTCCGGAATGGTCCGGAGGTAAAGATTCATATATAGGAAGTCCTATTTTGGTCGCCGGAAATGTTTCGGGCTCACCGGTAGTGTACCGGGAGTGCCGGTAGTGTACCGGGAGACCATCGGGGTGGGTGTTTCGACCCAAGAGGCTACATGGGATGTGGGAGAGTGAATACCAGCCCTTTGTGGGCTGGTGAAAGTCCCACACAAGGCCCATGAGGCTGGGAAGAAAAGCCCAAAGAGAAAAAGGTGGAAAAGGGCAAAAATAGGATGAATCCTAGTCCTACTAGGATTGGAGGTGGATTCCACCTCTCCTACTTGGTTTGGCCAGCCCAAGGGCTGGCTCATTGAGAGCCAAGCCTCCTCCTCTCTTCCTCTTATATATACTAGAGGTTTTAGGGTTTTTTGCACCTGATTTGCAGCCACGTGCTACTCGTTCCTCTAGTGCATAGTTTCTCCTCTAGATCAGATTTCCACAGTGCTTAGGCGAAGCCCTGTCAGAATAGCTCCACTACCATCGCCGGAGCACCGTCACACTACCGGAGAACTCTTCTACCTCTCTGCTCCCTCTTGCTGGATCAAGAAGGCGGATATCGTCATCAAGCTGTCCGTGTGCAGAACGCGGAGGTGTCGTCCGTTCGGCACTAGATCGGAAGGACCGTGATCAAGATCGCGAGACGGATCATGATGAGATCGCGGGACGGATCGTGACGAGTTCGCGGGACGGATCGTGATCAAGATCGTGAGACGAATCGTGATGAGATCGCGGGACGGATCGTGATGGGATCGCGGGACGGATCGTGATGGGTTCGCGGGACGGATTGTGATTGGATCGCGGGACGGATCATGATGAGATTGCGGGACGCTCGGTGATTTGGATCGCGAAGACGTTCGACTACACCAACCACATTTCTTAGCGCTTCCCTGTTAGCAATCTACAAGGGTATTTAGATCCACTATCCCTCTCATAGATGCTCATCACCATGGATAGATGTTGCGTGTGCGCAGGAAATTTTTTGTTTTCCATGCGACGTTCCCCAACAGTGGCATCATGAGCTAGGTATATGTGTAGATGAGATCTCGAGTAGAACACAAAGTGTTTGTGGGCATTGATGCTTAGATTGCTTTCTACCTTGGTCGTGTTTTGGTTCAGCGGTATTGTGAGATGAAGCGGCTCGAACCAACATTACTCGTACGCTTACGAGAGACCGGTTCCCTCGACCGCAACTTGTTGCATAGATGGCTTGCGGGTGCCAGTTTCTCTTACCCAACTTGGATTGGATTCGACAAAGGCGGTCCTTGAGAAGGTTGAAAAGCAACTAGTGTATCACCGTTGTGGTTTTTGCGTAGATGAGAATCGTTCTTGCTAGATACCCGTAGCAGCCACGTAAAACATGCAACAACAATTAGAGGAAGTCTAACTTGTTTTTGCAGGGTATGTTGTGATGTGATATGGCCAATTACATGATGTGATATATGTGATGTATGAGATGATCATGTGATGTATAGATTATCACGACTTGCATGTTGATGAGTACGGTAACCGGCAGGAGCCATAGGGTTGTCTTTAATTATTGTATGACCTGCGTGTCTTTAATTATTGTATGACCTACATGATGTAATGCTTTACTTTATCGCTACGGTAGCAATAGTAGTAGAAGCATGTTGGTCGCGACAACCCCGATGGCGACACGTTGATGGAGATCAAGATGATGGAGATCATGGTGTCGTGCCGGTGACGATGGAGGTCATGCCGGTGCTTTCTAGATAGAGATCAAAAGCACAAGTTCATGGCCATATCATGTCACTTATGATTTGCATGTGATGTTAATCCTTTTATGCACCTTGTTTTGCTTAGGACGACGGTAGCATTATAAGGTGATCCCTCACTTAATTTCAAGATAAATTGTGTTCTCCCCAAGTGTGCACCATTGCGAAAGTTCGTCGTGTTGAGACACCACGTGATGATCGGGTGTGATAGACTCTACATTCACATACAACGGGTGCAAGCCGGTGTTGCACATGCAGAACACTCGGGTTAAACTTGACGAGCCTAGCATGTACAGACATGGCCTCGGAACACAAGAGACCGAAAGGTCGAACATGAGTCATATAGTAGATACGATCAACATGATGATGTTCACCATTACAGCCACCTCAACTCACATGATGATCGGACTTGAGTTGGTGAATTTGGATCATGTATCACTCGAATGACCGGAGGGATGTCAATTTGAGTGGGAGTTCTTCAGTAATATGATTAATTGAACATCATTATCATGAACATAGTCAGTAGTGTCTTTGCAAATTATGTTGTAGATTACTAGCTCGCGCTGTAGCTCCCTTGAATTTTTTTATATGTTCCTAGAGAAGAGAGTTGAAAGATGATGGTAGCAATATTGCGGACTGGGTCCGTGATCTGAGGATTGTCCTCATTGCTGCACAGAAGGCTTATGTCCTTAATGCACCGCTCGGTGCTCCAACCCCTCTAGCATCGTCTGTAGATGTTGTGAACATCTGACAGACACGTTTTGATGACTACTTGATAGTTTATTGCGTCATGCATTACGGCTTAGAACTGAGGCTCCAAAACATTTTGAACATCACGGAACATATGAGATGTTTCTAAGAGCTAAAATTAGGATCTCAGGCTCATGCCCGTGTTGCAAGATATGTGATCTCCAACAAGATTCTTTGCCTGCAAGATGAAAGAGAATAGCTCAATCGTTGAGCATGTGCTCAGATTGTCTGGGTGCTACAATCGCTTGAATCAAGTGGGAGTTGATCTTCCAGATAAGATAGTGTTGGGGATATAACCCCGTGATATGACCCGGCAAGGAGGTTCCAATTGATAACGTTTAGTTATAAGCCGGCCCATGGAGACATGTGTTAGTTGAAGGCCCAAGAAGCTAGGGCGGTTCTTACTGTGGGCCGGACGATAGAGACCCGGAGGTGCAAGACCTTCCAAAGGATGATTTGGGTGATAAGGTAGAGATAGACTCGGAGATGTCATGATGATCCGGTTGTACAATTGTAAGACCCGACGGTTCTGACCTCTCATATAAAGGCAGAGTCGGGGCAACTTAGAAGATAGACTATCGAAAGGTAGGGCAAGCTTCTAGCACCTTGTAATCGATACATCAAGCAATAAACAACACAAGCAGGACGTAGGCTTTTACCTCGACTTGAGGGGCCGAACCTGGGTAAACTCGTGTCCTTTGTCTCGTCTAACCCCTTTGAGTCCACTACCATGGCGATGGCTCCGAACTCAAGTCTGGTAACCCGGACATCTGTCGTGACAAAACCACGACAGATAGTGATTTATATAGTTCTCCAAGTCACTGTCACTAAGCTACTAGAACTTGGTGATGAACTATCAAATGCCAGGGGTAGAAATAATCATCCCTGAGCTATTCGCGATGTTTGACACCGCGAAGGTAGAAATGAAAAAGGAGCATCAAGTGTTGATGGTTAGTAAAACCACTAGTTTCGAGAAGGGAAAGGGCAAGGAGGGAAACTTCATGGATGGCAAGACAATTACTGCTCCAGTGAAGCCACCCAAAGTTGAACCCAAACCCGAGACTAAGTGCTTCTATTATGAGGTGAGCGGTCATTGAAGCGGAACAACCCTAGATACTTGGTAGATAAGAAGGCTGGCAACATCGACAGAAGTATATTTGATATACGTGTTATTGATGTGTACCTTGCTAGTACTCCTAGTAGCACCTAGGTATTGGATACCGGTTCATTTGCTAAATGTTAGTAACTCGAAATAAAAGCTACAGAATAAACGAAGAAATAACTAAGGGTAAGGTGACGGTGTGTGTTGGAAATGTTTCCAAGGTTGATGTGATCAACAGCGCACGCTCTCTCTACCTTTGGGATTAGTGACAAACCTAAAAAAATGTTATTTTGTGTTTTGCGTTGAGCATGAACATGATTAGATCGTGTTTATTGCAACATGGTTATTCATTTAAATTAGAGAATAATGGTTATTCTGTTTACATGAATAATACCTTCAATTATCATGCACCCAGTGAGAATGGTTTGTTGAAATCTTGATCGTAGTAATACACATGTTCACAACATTGATGCCAAAAGATACAAAGGTAATAATGATAATACCACATACTTGTGGCACTGCCGCTAAATGTCATATTGGTATAAAGCGCATGAAGAAACTCCATGTCGATGGATCTTTGGACTCATTCGATTTCGAATCGGTTCAGACATGCAAACCATGCCTTCTGGGCAAGATGACTAAGGACCCTGTTTTCCAAATGGATGGAGCGGGCAAGTGATTTATTGGAAATGATACATGTTAATGTATGCAATCCAATGAGTCTTGTAGCGTGCAGTGGATATCATTATTTTCTTACCTTCACTTATGATTTGAGTAGATATAGTGTATATTTACTTAATGAAACACAAGTCTGAATCGCTTGAAAAGTTCAAGCAAATTCAGAGTGAAGTTTAAGATCATCATGACAAGAAGATGAATATGTCTGTGATATGATCGTGGAGGTGAATATCTGAGCTACGAGTTTGGCATACAACTTTAGACAATGTGAAAGTTGTTTCACAACTCACGCCACTTGGAACACCATAGTGTGATGGTGTGTCCGAACGTCATAGTCATGCTCTATTGGATATGGTGCGTGCTATGATGTCTCTTATCGTTTTACTACTATAATTTTGGGGTTATGCATTACAGACAACTACATTCACTTTAAATAGGGCACCATCTAAATCCATTGAGATGACACCATGTGAATTATAGTTTGATAGAAACCTAACCTGTCATTTCTTTGTTTGGGGCTGCGACGCTTGTGTGGAAAATGTTTTCACCTAATAAGCTCGAACCCAAAGTGGACAAATGCATCTTCATAGAATACCCTACTAACAATTGGGTATACCTTCTATCTCAGATCCAAGTGCAAAGTTTTTGTTGCTAAAAATGGGTCATTTCTCGAGAAAGAGTTTCTCTTGAAAGAATTGAGTGGGAGGAAGATAGAACTTGATGAGGTTGTTGAAACTTTGTTCAACAAGATAGTAGCACAGCGCAGGAAGATGTTTCTGTGAAGCGTACATTAGTTGAAGAGGAAGTTAATGATGATGATCATGAAGCTTCGGATCAAGTTACTATCAAACCTGGTAGGTCGACAAGGATGCGTACTGCTCCTAAGTGGTACGACAACCCTGTCTTGGAGGTCATGTTGTTGGACAACGATGAACCTACCAGCTATGGAGAAGCGATGATGGGCCCGGATTCCAACAAATGGTTACAGGCCATGAAAATAGAGAATGGATCCATGTATGAAAACCAAGTATAGAATTTGGTAGACTTGCTTGTTAGACGGCAGGTCATCAAGTACAAATGGACCTTTAAGATGAAGACAGACGCTGATGGTAAATGTCACCATTTATAAAGCTCGACTTGTCGCAAAGAAGTTTCCGGCAAGTTCAAGGAGTTGACTATGATGAGACTTTCTCACTCGTAGTGGTGCTAAAGTCCATTGGAATTATGTTAGCAGTTGCTGCATTTTTCAATTATGAAATCTGCCAGATGGATGTCAAAACATCATTTTCTTAACGGTTTACTTGAGGAAAGGTTGTATGTGATACAACCAGAAGGTTTTGTCTGTCCTAAGGATGCTAAAAGGTGAGCAAGCTTCAGTGATCCTTCTATGGACTAAAGCAAGCATCTCGGAGTTGGAATATACGCTTTGATGAGGTGATCAAAGTTTTTGAGTCTATACAAAGTTTATCAAAAACTTGTATTGGCAATAAAGTGAGTGGGAGCACTATAGAGTTTCTGATAAGTATATGTGGATGACATATTGTTGATCGGAAATAATGTAGAATTTCTGGAAGGCATAAACGGTTATTTGAAAAGTGTTTTTCAAAGGAAGAGCTGGATAAAGCTACCTAGTTGTTGAGCATCAAGATCTATAGAGATAGATCAAGATGCTTGATGAGACTTTCAATGATTACATACCTTGACAAGATTTTGAAAGAGTTCAAAATGGATCAGTCAGAGAAAGAGTTCTCACCTGATTTGTAAGGTGTGAAGTTGAGTGAGACTCCAAGCTCGACCACGGCAGAAGAAAGAGAAAGGACGAGCGTCGTCCCCTATGCCTTAGCCACAGGCTCTGTACAGTATGCCATGTTGTGTACCGCACCTGTGTGTGCCTTGCCATGAGTCCGTCAGGGAGTACAAGAGTGATCCAGGAGTGGATCACTGGACAGCGGTCAATTTTATCCTCAGTAACTAAAAGACTAAGGAGAGGTTTCTCGATTAGGGAGGTGATAAAGAGTTCATCGTAAAGAGTTACATCGATGCAAGCTTTAACAACAATCCGGATGACTCATAGAAGCAATCTGGATACGTATAGTGGAGCAGCCATTTGGAATAGTACTAAGTGTTGTGTGGTAGCAGTATTTACAGTTTGACATAGAGATTTGAAAAGTACACACGTATCTGAATGCAGACCCGTTGACTATAAGACCTCTCTCACATGCAAAGCATGATGGAGCCCCAAAACTCATTTAGTGTTAGATTCATAACTATGCGAATCACATGGTGATGTGAACTAGATTATTGACTCTAGTGTAACTGGGAGACTGTTGGAAATATGCCCTAGAGGCGATAATAAATTAGTTATTATCATATTTCCTTGTTCATGATAATCGTTTATTATCCATGCTATAATTGTATTGATCGGAAACTCAGATACATGTGTGGATACATAGACAACACCATGTCCCTAGTATGCCTCTAGTAGGCTAGCTCGTTGATCAAAAGATGGTTAAGGTTTCCTAGCCATGGACATGAGATGTCATTTGATAACGTGATCACATCATTATGAGAATGATGTGATGGACAAGACCCAAACTACAAACGTAGCATATGATTGTGTCAGTTTATTGCTACTGTTTTCTGCATGTCAAGTATATATTCCTATGACCATGAGATCATGCAACTCATGGACACCGGAGGAGTGCCTTGTGTGTATCAAACGTCGTAACGTAACTGACTATAAAGGTGCTCTACAGGTATCTCCGAGGGTGTCTGTTGGGTTGGCATGGATCAAGACTGGGATTTGTTACTCCGTGTGACGGAGAGGTATCTCAGGGCCCACTCGGTAATACAGCATCACAATAAAGCCTTGCAAGCAATGTGTCTAACTGTTAGTCACGGGATCTTGTATTACAGAACGAGTAAAGAGACTTGCCAGTAACAAGATTGAACTAGGTATGGAGATACCGACGATCGAATCTCGGGCAAGTAACATACCGAAGAACAAAGGGAACATCATACGGGATTAACTGAATCCTTGACATAGAGGTTCAACCGATAAAGATCTTCGTAGAATATGTAGGAACCAATATGGGAATCCAGGTCCCGCTATTGGTTATTGACCGCAGAGGTGTCTCGGTCATGTCTACATAGTTCTCGATCCCGCAGGGTCTACACACTTAAGGTTTGGTGACGTTTCGGTAGTATAGAGTTATGTATGGTGGTGACCGAAGGTTATTTGGAGTCCCGGATGAGATCCTAAATGTCACGAGGAGCTCCGAAATGGTTCGGAGGTAAAGATTCATATATAGGAAGTCCTATTTTGGTCGCAGGAAAAGTTTCGGGCTCACCGGTAGTGTACCGGGAGTACCGGTAGTGTACCGGGAGTGCCGGTAATGTACCGGGAGACCATCGGGAGGGGTATTTCGACCCAATAGGCTACATTGGCTGTGGGAGAGTGAATACCAGCCCTTTGTGGCCTGGTGAAAGTCCCACACAAGGCCCATGAGGCTGGGAAGAAAAGCCCAAAGAGAAAAAGGTGGAAAAAGGCAAAAATAGGATGAATCCTAGTCCTACTAAGATTGGAGGTGGATTCCACCTCTCCTACTTGGTTTGGCCGAGCCAAGGGCTGGCTCTTTGAGATCCAAGCCTCCTTTTCCCTTCCTCTTATATATACTAGAGGTTTTAGGGTTTTTTGCACCTGATTTTCAGCCACGTGCTACCCGTTCCTCTAGTGCATAGTTTCTCCTCTAGATCGGATTTCTACAGTGCTTAGGCGAAGCCCTGCCGGAATAGCTCCACCACCATCGCCGGAGTGCTGTCATGCTACCGGAGAACTCTTCGACCTCTCTGCTCCCTCTTGCTGAATCAAGAAGGCGGAGATCGTCATAAAGTTGTACGTGTGCTGAACGCGGAGGTGCCGTCCGTTCGGCGCTAGATCGGAAGGACCGTGATCAAGATCGCGAGACAGATCATGATGAGATCGCGGGACAGGTCGTGATGAGTTCGCGGGATGGATCGTGATCAATATCATGAGACGGATCATGATGAGATCGCGGTACGGATCGTGATGAGATCGCGGACGGATCGTGATGAGTTCGCGGGACGGATCGTGATTGGATCGCGGGACGGATCGTGATGAGATCGCGGGACGCTCGGTGATTTGGATCGTGAAGATGTTCGACTACACCAACCGTGTTTCTTAACGCTTCCCGCTTAATGATCTACAAGGGTATGTAGATCCACTCTCCCTCTTGTAGATGCTCATCACCATGGATAGATCTTGCATGTGCGTAGGAAATTTTTTGTGTCCCATGCGACGTTCCCCAACATTCAAGTCCTCGATGATGTCGGTGGCGAAAGCAGGGGCAGTTGGGACAAGGTGGTGGCCTTTGTGGCAACAACGTCCATACTTATACTAAGCATTTTATGTTAACAGGTATGAAAGCAGTATCAACATCAGGCTATGCATCAGAAGTAGGTACTTGTGTAATTACAGTAGCAAAATATAATGCAAGCATGGGGGATAAAGAATAGGTGATATCGGGATGATCAAAGGGGTTTTGCTTGCTTTGCTGCTCTGCGGCAAACGGCTGATCGTCGGGGACGTAGTTGACCACGGCAGCAACGTGAGCCTCGGGGTCTACCGAAGAGAAGAGGGGGAAGAAACAATAAATATAAAGCATACAGATGCAACACGATGCATGACATGATGATACACAGTGCTCGGCATGAGCTATCGCGGTACTACACGTATTAGACAGAGCGGGAGAATATCTGACGATATTTCTCGGATCTTTGGATTTATCGGACAGATGAATCAGAGGGGGAAAGAAATAATAGTTACATGGCAGTGATGCCACATGGGTGCATGACATGTCTAAATGCAGTGCTAGGGTGACATATTGCCTATCTAAGTGTTCTAGCTAATTTAGGAATTTATTTGGAATTATTTTATTAAGGGCATTCACTATTCATTTATCGAAATCAGTCAGAAAGTTCCACATTCAGCTAGCTAGAGTCATGTGAGAGATGAATGGATGGCATATTTGGATTCATTGGATTTTTCTGATCAACTTTCATACATAATTTTTTTTTCATCTGAGCTACAGATTGTTTTATATGATTTATAGAAGTTTTAAACATTTTCTGGAATTAATTCTATTATTTAAGTCAACATTATCCAGAACAGTGTAGGATGACATCAGCATGACATCACGGTGACATCAGCAGTCAACAGTGGGCTGGTCAGATCGATTCTGACCAGTGGGTCCCACATGTCAGTGTCACATTTTAATTCTAGTGTTATTTTAAACTAACAGAGATAATTCAGTGGGTGGGACCCATATGTCAATGATAGATTAGTTTAATTAATTATTTTCATTAATCTATTCTGCTAATTAACCAGCTGACGAGGGGGACCCACCTGTCATAGACACAGGGGTGTTGGGTCCCACCTTTCAGTGACTGGGGCCAGCCCAGTCAGCCAGTTGACTAGTCAACTGGTCAACTGGGGCCACGAGACCCACTGGCAGTGACCCATGAGGTGGCCCCAGGTATGCCAGCTTGGCGGTGGCCGACGGCTCAACGCCGACGACCATTTTCACGATGCCTTGGCTCGGGAGGGGGTCAGGATTCGCGTATACTACCCCAAATCGAGCTGTTCTAGTCGCGTTCGAAAGCTAGCGCCGCGGGCGTTCAATTCCAGCCATCGATTCGAGCTATGGCGGGCCGTAGCGAGCGCTATGTCGCCGGCGGCGGAACAAACTTCGGCTGGCGATGGCAAACGGCGATGCAGTGTGCATTCGGGACAACTAAGGGTGCTATGGGGTCCTACGCGATGCTTGGAGTCGTTTGACGACATGCGCGGGACCATTTGGTCACCGGAGAGGCACCGGCGACGAGCTCAGACGGTGGCGCGTTCGAGCTCCGGTGGAATCCTACGCAACAAGCTCGAGCTCATCGAGGGGAAGGAGGGGAAAGCAGCAGCAGCTCACCGGGAGCCTGTAGAAGTGCAAAGGGGCTCGGGGGAGGCACGGTGGAGCGAATCAACGACGGCGATCTCCGGGCCCGAAGGTTGAAGACGACGGCATTGATGGCAATGCAGGGCTCCTGGAGCTTGGGCTCGTGCTCGAGGGGGACGAGGAGGTTGCGGTGGATCTCGGGGACGTGTCGGCGAGGCACGGGAGGCACGGTGGCCGCGAGCTCAACCGAGCACGTCCATGGAGGTGCTCGGGTGCGGTGGGGAACGAGCAAGGAGAGGGGAAGAGTGTGCGTGCGCATGTCCACGGGGTCGAGGGCCTCACCCTTATCCTCCACGGCGGCAGGCGCGGGCGAGCGAGGGCAGGGGGGCCCCAGGCGGGCGCGCTCGCCAGGCGTTCGACAACATGCCTGCAGGCGCCAGAGCTAGGGGACGGTGGGGCTAGTTGGGCTGGGCCTGCCACTGTAGCTGGCAGGCCTAAGTGCATAGTGTAGTTTTTCTATTTTTCTTCTTTTTCTTTTCTGTTTCTTTTCCAGTCTCTGATTTTATTTATTTTCGGCCATTATTCCTTTTAGAAAAAGTGTGCAATAGAGTCCCAATATTACCTTGCAATATTCCACATGTCCAGATGAAGTTTGGGGATTTTTGGAATCCGTTTGGAATTTCAAAATGACATTAACGTCACTTTTTAAATGCTTTTAGCTACTGTTTTGGATGTTGGGGTCCACACCAAAAGTTTGGTGATGTTGTTTTCCTTAACACAATTTGTTTTTGAATATTCCAAAACTTTGGAACATTTTACTTTTGCTGTTTGAGGATCAAATTCTGCCACATGAAATCATAAGGCATTTTGAGTAGGAATTTGAAATGAGATATGATTTCCATCTTGATCATATTACACTTAGCAAAATGATTAGCTACTAATCATAGTGTTCACTGTGCACCATTACATGGGGGTATTACAACTCTCCTCAACTAACAAGAATTCTTGTCCCGAGAATTAAGAAGTAGAAGGGAAGAGCTCGGGGTATTCTGCGCGAAGATGATCCTCGCGTTCCCAAGTGGCTTCATCTTCTGAATGATTTGACCACTGAACCTTGAAGAACTTGATAGTCTTCTGACGAGTCTTTCGTTCAGTTTCATCCTGTATCCGGATCGGATGCTCTTTATAGGAGAAATCATCTTGCAAATCAAACATCTCATAATCCACTGCTCGTTGCGGATCCTTGAAGCACTGCCGCAATTGAGAAACATGGAATACATCATGCAGGTGAGAGAATTGCAATGGCAGCTCCAATTTATAAGCCACCTATCCATGCTTTCCAACAACGCAGAAAGGACCAATGTAGCGGGGAGCTAACTTGCCTTTTATACCAAATCGATGAGTGACTCTCATGGGAGTGACACGCGGATAGACCATATCACCGGGGAGGTATGTGAGTCCCCAGTATTTGTGATCATAAATGCTCTTCTGACGAGACTGCGCCGTCTTAAGATTCTCTCGTACAATATGAACTTGTTCTTCTGCTTACTGAATGATGTCCGGACCAATGAGTGCACGTTCCCCAGTTTCTGACCAATTCAGAGGGGTTCGGCACTTACGTCCATATAACACTTCAAAGAGGGCCATCTTTAAGCTGGCTTGAAAGCTGTTGTTGTAGGAGAACTCAGCATATGGAAGAGATTCTTCCCACTTCTTTCCAAATGAGATGACACAAGCACGTAGCATATCTTCAAGCACTTGGTTAACTCGTTCTACTTGACCCTGGGACTGCGGGTGATAAGCAGTACTCCAGGTTACATGAGTACCCAAAGCTTGTTGGAAACTTTCCCAGAATTTTGAGGTGAAAATACTGCCTTGATCGGAACTGATTTCCTTTGGAATACCATGCAATGAAACAATTCTGGAGGTATACAAGTCCGCTAACTGACTAGTAGTGATAGTCTCCTTAATTGGCAGAAAGTGTGCAACCTTGGAGAATTGGTCGATGATGACAAAGATAGCATCACGACCTTTCTATGAGCGGGGAAGACCAGTAATGAAATTCATCTGAATCTTATCCCATTTCCATTCAGGAATAGGCTATGGCTGCATAAATCCTGCAGGTTTCTGATGTTCTGCTTTAACTTGACGACAAGTGTGACATTGCTCCACGTATCGAGCAATATCTCGCTTCATGTTGGATCACCAGTATCGCTGACGAATGTCGCGATACATCTTGGTGCTTCCGGGGTGGATAGCCAACGGAGTGTCGTGAGCTTCTTTCATGACCTTCTCATGCATAAGATCAAATCGGGGAACCACAAGACGACCTCTAAAATAAAAAGCTTCATCTTTACCCAAGGAAAAGTCCTTGGATTTCTCGGTTCCAAGATCTGCTTTTATTGCAAGTAAGTCTGTGTCTTTCCCTTGTGCAATCACAATAGCTTTATGAAGATCTAGTTCCACTAAAAGGTTATTGAGGAAACCCTTGGGAACAATGTGAAGGTTTAACTTGAGAAGCTCTTCATGAAGACGGGGATTAGCCTTTTCAACTATGAAGTTGTTGCGGTAGGATTTTCTGCTCAAGGCATCGGCTATTACATTAGCCTTGCCAGGGGTATATGAAATACCAAAATCATAGTTTGTAAGAGATTCCATCCATCTTCGCTGACGAAGGTTCAAGTTTGGTTGAGTGAATAAATACTTCAAGCTTTTGTGGTCGGTGTAAATCTCACAACGATTACCGAGAAGGTAATGTCGCCAATTCAACAGGGCATAGACCACAACGGCTAACTCTAGATCATGAACTGGATAGTTCTCTTCATGAGGACACAATTGTCTTGAGGCATAAGCAATTACTTTGCGCTCTTGCATTAGGACACATCCTAATCCTTGACGAGAAGCGTCACAATATATGACAAAGTCCTTGCAAGAATCTGGAGGAGCAAGCACTAGAGCTGAAGTAAGCTTGTCCTTGAGAGTTTGGAAACTTTCCTGACATTTGTCTGTCCATTCAAATTTAACACCTTTGTGAAGCAGATTGGTCAAGGGTTTTTCAATCTTTGAGAAGTTCTCGACAAAGCAACGACAATAGCTGGCAAGTCCGAGAAAACTTCTGACTTGCTTGACATTCTGCGGGGGAGTCCAGTCAAGAATAGCTTGAACTCGTTCAGGGTTGACGGCAATACCATCCTTGGAGATCACATGACCAAGGTAAGTAACTTCATTTAGCCAGAACTCACACTTAGAGAACTTGGCGTAGAGTTGATGTTCCCGAAGCCTCTCGAGCACAAGACGAAGATGTTCGTCATGCTCTTTTTCATTCTTGGAAAATATCAGAATATCATCCAGATATACCACGACAAACTTGTCGAGGTAATCCATGAATATAAAATTCATTAGGTGTGAGAACGTTGCAGGAGCATTTGTCAGGCAAAGGACATGACGGTGTACTCGTATGATCCATAGCGAGTCACAAATGTTGTCTTTGGAATATCCTCTTCGCGAACACGGATCTGGTGATAACCCAACCTCAAGTCGAGTTTAGAGAACACCGATGATCCAGCAAGCTGATTATATAGGTCATTGATCTGAGGAAGCGGATATTTGTTTAGAATTGTTGCTTGGTTGATGGGCCGATAATCTTGAACTAACCGATTCGTACCATCTTTCTTCTTGACAAAGAGAGAAGGTGCTCCCCAAGCTAAGGAACTTGGTAAAATAAAACCTTTCTTGAGTGAGTGGTCAATTTCTTTCTTGAGTTCAAGAAGTTCATGTGGAGGCATCTTATATGGGCGCTTAGCAATGGGAGTGGTGCCTGGCTTTAAGTCGATAACAAATTCGACTGCTCTAACAGGAGGGATTCCTGGTAGGTCTTCAGGAAACACATCTTGAAATTCAAAAACCACTGGAGTGCTTTCAATCCCCGTGAGAGGTGATGCATTCAATGCGTTTGTCCAGTATATCTCGGTCTCGGCATCCCGAACAAGACGGGCGGAATAAACTACTAACTGATTTGTAGGGTGCAGAAGATGCACAGTCTTAGTGGCACATACGATTGAAGCATTATGTGCTATCATTCACTCCATTCCGAGAAGTAAATCAATATTGGAGGATGCCAACACAATGGGTGAGACGAGGAATTCTAGTCCTTCGATTTCCACGGTGACGTTGCGGCATAACATAGAGGTTTGACAATTTCTTGCGGGGGTGGATAGCATTATTTGAATATCCATGTTCTCGCACTTAAGGTTATGCTTAGATGCAAACTCTTCCGACATGAATGAATGCGATGAACCCGAATCAAATAAAACGGATGCAGGTATTGAGTTAACAAGAAGTGTACCCATCACAGTAGAGGGCTGCTCTTGAGCTTCAAGCATATCAGTATGATTGGCTTGACCACGGCCATAAGGAACTCTGGCATTGGCATTGCGAGGCTGATAGTTTGGCAGTGCAATCTGCTTCTGACCCTGCCTGCAATCTCGAGCACGGTGACTTGGACGGCCACACTTGAAGCACAGTCCATCCTCAGGACAGGAGGGTGGAGGCTGAGGATCTCTTGGCGGTATAGCTCTTGGTTGCCTTGATGGTGGAGGAGGCAGACGTGGTGTAGCATATGACGGCCTCGGTGCAAAACCAGACGGACGGTAGCTGTTGGGGATCCAGATCCTTTGCTTCTGTGAACGGGAGCCCAAAGAGGAGCTCGTGTCAGCTTTGCGCTTAGTGTGATCCTTGTACCTTTGCAGACCTGTCTCGATCTCGATAGCCATATTCGCCAAGGTGGCGAAGTCAGGGAATTTATGAGCTAGAAGAGCAAGATGAATGTCCGGGTTAAGCCCTTCATGAAACTTCTCCTGTCTGTGAGCATCAGTTGGCAAATCTTCTTCAGCATAGCGAGACAAGTCCAGAAATTCCTTCTGATAGTCATCCACGTTCTTGTTGCCTTGGGTAAGGTTGCGGAACTCCTGCTTCTTGCGTCCATCATCCCCTTAGGAATGTGGCGAGCACAAAAAGCAGTCTGGAATTCTGTCCAGGTGATGACGGGGCCTGCTGGCATAGAATGCTTGTGGTTGGTCCACCATTGAGCAACAGGGCCTCTCAGAAAGTAGGCTGCATAGTTGACATGGTTGGCAGGGGGAACCATAGCAGACTCCAGAATGTGAATGATGTCGCGCAGCTAGTCATCAGCATCTAGCGGCTTGGTTGAGTTGTGGAACGTTGGCGGGTTGAGACGCACAAAGTTCTGCAGCAACATTGTGGCTGGTTGGTGATGCATTCGGGGCCTCTGGAGTTGTTCCACTAGTCCTTGCATGAACTGACGTTGGACTTCCATCTGTTGAACCAGTCCTGCCATGTAGTCTGGTGGCGGCGGTGGCGGATTGCCGGCACGACCACCTCCAACTGGTCTAACCATCCTGCTATTTCATAACAGTGGTAGTTCAGCATTGAGTATTGATAAGACAGGGATTCAATTATGAAGTAATCATGCATGTCAAAGGAAGTGCAATAACATACAACATAGTAGTCAAATCATGACTTGATGATCCATAAATAAGTCGGTTACAAACCATAAGTCTGTTACAGATAGACGATAGTTTCGACATGAAAATATCTTAGACAACTAGGCGGCACGCAGGCACGCGGTGGAGAGATACAACAACGGACATAGCGGAGCTACATCAACATCGGGGACAACGAAAGAACCCAGGGAACTGCAAATGACCATATATGCCAAAGGTGAGGGCAGGATTCTGCATCCCATGTACACCCTGATGATCAACCTGCATATCCAATAGGAGCGCAGATCCATGTGTCAGAGTACGGCCTCCAACAGCAGGCCACTCAAGTCCTCGCGGAAACTCAGTGCGACGCGGGTGAAGAATGTACTCTGGATACATACCCGCAACAACTAGCGGCCTTAACTGTACCAGTGCCTGGTAGAGACGAGCACGTGTGGCATACAGCTCGACGTTAAGAGCCCTGACAATGTGATCCAGTGCTTTAGTGTACTGAATCAGAACCTGTGGGTCATAGCGGCAAGTGACGTAGGGGGCACAAACAGCAGCGTAAGATCGGTCATTACGCAGTGGAACAAATGGGGTCAAGACTTCAGTGTCAGCTGTAGTATCAAATCCAGCAGGAATATATGGAATGTATCTGAACGACGAGTCGTCCAAGCTGGGGTTCACTGCACGGAGACGAACTATAGCAGCATAGGCAGCATCCTGTACTGCCATCTCAACGGTCACTCCAATGCCACGAAAAGTGTGTAGTTCAGTTCTGGAGCGATCGCGCTTATCCCAGATAACCATCTCAGCTTCATACTGTTCCTGGTTGAACTCGCGGTAATCCTCGTAAACAGTGTACTCAGGGTACCAGCGATATCCCAACCTCTTCAAGAGGTCGACCAGAATGGCTGGGCATCCAGGTGTACCATGCGCCAAAGTCAGGCGAACGACTTGTCTAGCGGGATGCATCTGAAACAAGGAGAATCAAGATGTCAAATGACAGTGTGTGCATCATAAGTTTCAAAGAGGTAATTTCGACGAAAGAATTCTCCAGTGTATGTGATCACGAGAACCTAATGTTAGCGTTTAGTAAAATCTTTACCCGAAAGAGAAGAGAGATCAGACCCAGAGTATAGGAAAGGAGTAAAAGATCCTAATACCACCCGATTGAGATGTGGGCCCGTAAGCCACAGCATCAGTGTTAGTAAAAGTTTACGAAAGTCTAGACTCAACTTCGTCCAAGGAGTTGGAAAGGGGGTTACCTACAGTCAGTCGGCTCTAATACCAACTTGCGACGCCCCCAGATCAACCGTATGCTAGTCATGCACGCAAATGCATATGATCAAAACCAGAGACTTGCTGGAAGGAATCACAACACAACTCTAGACACAAAGTAAAATAGTTCAAGCTTCATATTATAGCCAGGGGCCTCGAGGGCTCGAATACAAAGCTCAACATAACACGAGTCAGCGAAAGCAAATAATATGTGAGTATAGACATAAGTTAAACAAGTTTTGCCTTAAGAAGGCTAGCACAAAACATAAATCATCGGATCGAAAGAGGCGAGGCCTCCTGCCTTGGAACCTCCTAACTACCCCTGGTTGTCGGCAAGCTCGACGTCATAGTAAGCTCCATCCTGATAATAGCGCCCTCCATCAGGGTAGTAGGGGTCATCGTCGGGGTAAGCAGGGTCCTGGATCTCCAGGGCTACGTCACCTGATCACGGAAACATATCAAGGGGAAAGAGAGAGAAAAGCAGCGGTGAGTACTCATCCAAAGTACTCGCAAGACTTACATCAGAACTAATCTAGATATGCACCATTATCAAAGAAGGGGCGGTATCTGTGGACTAAACTACAGAAATGCCAGAAGGGAGAAGAAGGCCTAGTCCTATCGAAGACTAGCATCTTTAGTGTCTTGCAGCATAAGGCGAGAGTTTAGATTCGTATTTTAATTAGCAGGTATACTGTAGCACGGCCTAGGGATCCTTCCTAGACTCCCTTGCGAGGAAGTAATCCTGCAGCCAATAATTCAAGTAACAACATCAGTAACATCTTATAGTTATCAAAGATCAGGATAATCTCTTGAGCGTCCATTACCGTGGACTCGGCTATTCGAATAGATATACTTCCCTGCAGAGGTGCACAATGTTACCCGCCACGCTCGATAAACTCCGGATGGATACAACTTTCTCGGGTCATACCCGGCCTCATTGATCGACACGCCATAATCCAACCTAGGCTCATCACAGAGGTCAACACGCCGGTCTAAATCCTAATGGGTCGGGGTCTTGGACCATCGCCCTCGCCATCCTGCACGTTACGCCCCCGGCCGGGACCAGTCCTGTACATGCCTCAATTACAAGTGCCATGCGTATCCAGACCACCTGGGCGTGGGTCAATAAATGTGGCATATGATGAGCTTTCGGAAGAATGTACGCCGTAGAGCGCCCATAACTTTTCCCGTATGACGGTTAGTGCAAAAAGTGGCGTGAGGCCTACTCAGATCACATATCCAAATCCATTTACTGACTTTCTAGTTTGTGCAGACGACGGTCCCACCATCCCGCCACCCCGTCTCGAAAACTTGTGGCAGGGACATTGTTGTCCGTCCATGCCTCGTCTATATCCCTTCGGGTGCCTTACTGGCGCACCCCACCATATCTCACACTCGCGGGTACCCTTGGGTCCGACCCGTCTTTCTCATCACTCAGTAATAATTAAAGTGTTTGTGAGTTAGTGCCCCAAGTGAATTCACACTCGGGGTGATGGGTTAGCGGGGGTCTGTCAGTCGGTCCTGATGACTGTGTCTTCTGTCTTCAAGTCCTCGATGACGTCGGTGGCGAAAGCAGGGGCAGTTGGGACAAGGTTGTGGCCTTTGTGGCAACACCGTCCATACTTATACTAAGCATTTTATGTTAACAGGTATGAAAGCAGTATCAAGATCAGGCTATGCATCAGAAGTAGGTACTTGTGTAATTAGAATAGCAAAATCTAATGCAAGCATGGGGGACAAAGAATAGGTGATATCGGGATGATCAAGGGTTTTATTCTTGCCTTGCTGCTCTGCGGCAAACGGCTGATCGTCGGGGACGTAGTTGACCACGACAGCAACGTCAGCCTCGGGGTGCAGCCATCGATTCGAGCTACGGCGGGCCGTAGCGAGCGCTATGTCGCTGGCGGCGGAACAAACTTCGGCCGACGATGGCAAATGATGATGCAGTGTGCGTTCGGGACAACTAAGGGTGCTACGGGGTCCTACGCGATGCGTGTAGTCGTTTGACGGCACGCGCGGGACCATTTGGTCACCGGACAGGCACCGGCGATGAGGTCAGACGGCGGCGTGTTCGGGCTCCAGTGGAATCCTACTCTACGAGCTCGAGCTCGTCGAGGGGAATGAGGGGAAAGCAGCAGCGGCTCACCGGGAGCCTGTAGAGGTGCAAAGTGGGCTCGGGGAGGCACAATGGTGAGAATCAACGGCAGCGATCTCCGGGCCCGAAGGTTGAAGACGACGGCGTTGACGGCGATACAAGGCTCCTGGAGCTTGGGCTCGTGCTCGAGGAGGACGAGGAGGTTGCGGTGGAGCTCGGGGACGTGTCGGCGAGGCGCGGGAGGCACAGTGGCCGCGAGCTCAACCGAGCGCGTCCATGGCGGTGCTCGGGCGCGGTGGGGAACGAGTGAGGAGAGGGGAAGAGTGCGCGTGCGCATGTCCACGGGGTCGAGGGCCTCGCCCTTATCCTCCACGGCGGCAGGCGCGGGCGAGCGAGGGTAGGGGGCCCCGGGCGGGCGCGCTCGCCAGGTTTTTGACAACGCGCCTGCGGGCGCCAGAGGTAGAGGACGGTGGGGCTAGTTCGGTTGGGCCTGCCACTGTAGCTGGCAGGCCTAAGTGCATAGTGTAGTTTTTCTATTTTTCTTCTTTTTCTTTTCCCTTTCTTTTCCAGTCTCTGATTTTATTTCTTTTCAGCCACTATTCCTTTTAGCAAAAGTGTGCAATAGAGTCCCAATATTACCTTGCAATATTCCACATGTCCAGATGAAGTTTGGGGATTTTTGGAATCTGTTTGGAATTTCAAAATGACTTTAACATCACTTTTTAAATGCTTTTAGCTACTGTTTTGGATGTTGGGGTCCACACCAGAAGTTTGGTGATGTCGTTTTCCTTAACATCTTTTGTTTTTGAATATTCCACAACTTTGGAATATTTTACTTTTGCTATTTGAGGATTCAAATTCTCCCGCATGAAATCATCAGGCATTTTGAGTAGGAATTTGAAATGAGATATGATTTCCATCTTGATCATATTACACTTAGCAAAATGATTAGCCACTAATCATAGTGTTCACTGTGCACCATTACATGGGGGTGTTACAGCAGAACTGGGACTTTAGGCCCTCTAGAACTAGGACAAGTGCCATGTTTTCTACTAGTGGGATTCCGCAAAGTACTTTTTCCGCCGCCGCAATCCTCTATTCTCGAGGATCCCATCTGGAGGCCTTTTCCGGTACTCCGCCGGAGGGGGAATCCATCATGGAGGGGCTCTACATCATCCTTGCTGCCTCTCCCATGATGCGTGAGTAGTTTACCACAGACCTTCAGGTCCATAGTTAGTAGCTAGACGGCTTCTTCTCTCTCTTTGGTTCTCAATACAATGTTCTCCTCGTTGTTGTTGGAGATCTATCTGATGTAATGACTTTTTGCGGTGTGTTTGTTGGGATCCAATGAATTGTGAGTTTATGATGAGATCTATCCATGAATTATTTGAGTATTCGTTGATCTCTTTTATGAATAATTATTATAGCCTCGTATGTCTTCTCCGAATTTTTGGTTTAGTTTGGCCAACTAGATTGGATTTTCTTGCAATGGGAAGAGGTGCTTTATGATGGGTTCAATCTTGCGGTGCTCAGTCCTAGTGACAGAAGGGGAGTTGACATGCATGTATTGTTGCCATTAAGGATAAAAAGTTGGGATGAATTCCTGTTAGCGTTTATTTTGACTACATCATGTCATCGTTCTTTAAGCATTACTTCGTTCTTTTTTGGACTTAATACACTAGATGCATGCTGGATAGCGGTCGATATGTGAAGTAATAGTAGTAGATGCAGGCAGGAGTCGGTCTACTTGATTTGGACGTGATGCCTATATACATGATCATTGCCTTGGATATCATCATAATTATTTGCTTTTCTATCAATTGCCCAACAGTAATTTGTCTACCCACCGTATGCTATATTCTTTGAGAGAAGCCTCTAGTGAACACTATGGCCCCCGGGTCTACTTTTATCATAAGATATATCGCTTGTTTTTATACTAAAAAATACCAAAAATATTTGCTGCATATTTTTATCTTTCATTTGATTTTTATATTTTAGTTTCAATCTATCAATCTATCATATACCTTTAATCTTGCTATTCGACCGCCGAGAGATTGACAACCTCTCGTTTGCGTTGGGTGTGAGGGTTTGTGTTTTGTGTGCAGGTGTTTATTCGAGGTGTTGCTTGGTTCTCCTACTGGATTGATAACCTTGGTTTCATAATTGAGGGAAATACTAACTCTATTGTGCTTCATCATCCTCTCCTCTTTGGGGACAAAAACCAACGCAGATTACAAGTAGCAGGAAGAATTTCTGGCACCGTTGCCGGGGAGACATCATCAACATTACCAAGTAACTACACTCTCAACACATACCTTTGCATTTACTTTATTTTCCATTTGCCTCTTGTTTTGATCTCCCCAACTTCTAAATGGTTTTGCAAAAATACAAAATTATTTATTATTCTTGTTTGCCTTCCTTGTTTGCCGTTTTCTCGTTTGCTTTTTATTTGCTTGCTATTTTATTTGCATAATCATGATGTCTCGAGAAAATATTCAAGAACCTACTATCAAGGTCAAGATCAAAAATTATGAATGCATTGCTTTATGTGACTTGGGTGCTAGTGTTTGCACAATTCCAAAATCTCTTTATGATGTGCTTGGTTTTACCAATTTGGATGAGTATTCTCTTATTTTGCATTTGGTGCATTCTACTATGATGGAAATATGCCCTAGAGGCAATAATAAAGTTGTTATTATTTTATATTTCCTTGTTCATGATAAAGGTTTAGTATTCATGCTAGAATTGTATTGACCGGAAACTTAAATACATGTGTGAACACATAAACAAAGATTGTGTCCCTAGTGAGCCTCTACTAAACTAGCTCATTGATCAAAGATAGTTAAGTTTTCCTAATCATAGACATGAGTTGTCATTTGATAACGGGATCACATCATTAGGAGAATGATGTGATGGACAAGACCCATCCGTTAGCTTAGCATATGATCGTTCAGTTTATTACTACTGCTTTCTTAATGTCCAATACATGTTCCTTCGACCATGACATCATGCAAATCCCGGATACCGGAGGAATACCTTGTGTGCTATCAAACGTCACAATGTAACTGGGTGATCATAAAGATGCTCTACAGGTATATCCAAAGGTGTCTGTTGAGTTGGCATGGATCGAGATTGGGATTTGTCACTCTATGTTCGGAGAGGTATCTCTGGGCCCTCTCGATAATACACATCATAAGAAGCTTGCAAGCAAAAGGACTAAGGATTTAGCTACAAGATGATGTATTACGAAACGAGTAAAGAGACTTGCCAGTAACGAGATTGAACTAGGTATGGAGATACCGACGATAGAATCTCGGGCAAGTAACATACCGACAGACAAAGGGAATTACGTATGTTGTCGATAAAGATCTTCGTAGAATATGTAGGAACCAACATGGGCATCCAGGTCCCGCTATTGGTTATTGACCGGAGAGTCATCTTGGTCATGTCTACATCATTCTGGAACCCGTAGGGTCCGCACGCTTAACGTTCGTTGACGATATAGTACAATATGAGTTATGTGATTTGGTGACCGAATGTTGTCCAGAGTCCCGGATGAGATAACGGACATGACGAGGAGCTTCGGAATGGTCTAGAGGTAAAGATTGATATATAGGACGATGCTATTTGGTCACTGTTGGGGATATAACCCGCTCGTTCAGGGCCGAGTCTACAGAGTGGTGACTTACAAAGGCCGGGCCAGGTGGGCCATGACGTTCCAGAAGACTCATCCGGAGTCCTAAGCCGCCCGCTTAAGGGCCGGCTTACGGCGCACTAGCTTAGGCCCATCAGTGAGCCACCATATGAAGTTTCCTTAGAAGGCAAGATATGTGAGGAGACAGACTTTCATACGGGTCGTATTCTGGCTCGAACTCTGTTGTAAACCCCGGGGCTCAACCTATATATAAAGGGGAGCCCCGGGGACAGAGAGATCAACTTACAACCTCTCGAGTACTAGGCTAGCCAAGCACACCCTTGTAATCGATATCATCATCAATACAACCAAAGCAGGACGTAGGCTTTTACCTCTATCAAGAGGGGCCGAACTTGGGTAAACCTTGTGTCTCTCATGTCCACTTAACCCCTTCGGTCTACCACCCGATTCGATGGCCTAGCGACTAAGTCCTTTGAGGACATCTGTCGTGGAAATACCACGACAGTTGGCGCCCACCGTGGGGTTGTTGCACGGTGGTGTTGAGTATTCGAAGGGTCCTCCCCCAAGGCTCTAGGGATACATCATCGGCCGCATGACCAAGAGTCGTCGCGACAAGCTCTACATCAACGATTTGGGCTGGGGCCCCGAGGCCGACTCAATCGAGTACGGGTACCGGGTCCCCTTCGGTGGCATCCATGTCTTCATCGGCAAAACCAGCGGATCCAAACCCGAGCCAGACATCTCCACCAACATCGTCGAGTCGGCTCGGCGCGTGCAGCCCGCGGCGGCTAAAGCCGCCCCGAGACACGCCGCGCCTTGCAAGGCCAACGGATCCAAACCTGGGCCGGATGTCTTCACCAACATCGTCAAGCCGGCTCGGGATGAGGAACCCGCCCCGCCTCGTCACGTGTTCGTTGGCTTCACTCAAGGAGTCGATTATACTGACGACTCGGCCTCCGATGGGGACACGGTCGTTCACTCTGACGGCGGGTCCTCTTCCAGCGATGGCGAGTCAATCTTTCCGCTTCACGATGGTATGCTCGGGAGCTACCTTGAGGTTGAGTCGGCCCAGGATTCCTTTGGCCCGCCCCTCCGATCGGCCGGCGCGGCCCTCACAACCCATTCAGCGGTGGCGGCCGCCACGGTTGGGACGGGAACCTCAAATTCCGGGTCAGCCACGTCGCCGGCTCAAGCTTTGGCCGGGCTAGCCACGGCTCTCATGACGCTCCTTGCCACGGCAGTGACGCCCGAGGACCAGACGGAGCGTAACGCGAAGATAACAGAACTTTGTGATCAGATGACCAAGATCCAAGCCGACATCGACGCAGAGAACACTCACTTAGAAGAGCTGCAGTCTGAGATGCGGGCGTAGGCCGAGCGTCTAAGGACCGAAGCCTGGCATCTGGAGCAACACCAGAACGCGTCGAAAGTGGTTCACCAGCGGAGGCACAGGAGTCGCCTTCCGCCTGGTCTTGAGCCTACTCAACTGTTCACCACCCCCCAGGATACGCGCCTTCATGGCCCAGGGACTGGCACGCCAGGGTCGCCCGTTGTGCCACCGGCGGCTGGAGTTCAACTCACGGCGGGTCACGTCGGTCAGCTAGCTCAGCAGCCCCAACGGGAGCTGGGTTAGCGTCATGAGACGCCCCCTCACTGTTTCTTGACACCGGTGGGTCACTTATCTAACCCTCTGGATAACCTTGTTGCCGCATCGACTAATTTGGCCGCACTTCCGATTACGGGCCGCACGCCCGTTGAGATCGAGTCTCACAACGCCATCGAGATGCTAAAGACTGCGGTTGCGCAGCAGGCCAAGTACTCTTATAGTAGGGAGCGCCTCCACTCCACGCCAATCCCAAGCCGAAGCTGGAGCAGAAGTCATCATGATGACTCACCAGCCGTGTCAAGTAGCGCCCATCGGTGTCATGAGCCACCTCGCTCCTTACCACACACAGGAGTCCCCAATGCCCAGGATATCATTGACTCCGCTCGGGCCCAGCGGGCGGCTGAGGCAGCAAACGCGGCGGCTCTGTCTTCACCAGTCACAACCCAATTGACTCCTACTAGAAGAACCCTTGGGCTACCTTGTTTGGCTCCAGCTCTACGCAACGAGCGTATGACCTAGGATTTCAAGGGCCCTCGTAAAGTTCCCAACTACACGGCAGATCTTGAGCCGGTGGCCTGGATAGAGAGCTATGAGCTTTCCATGGACATGCTGGACGTTAGTGACGCGGTGTGTGCGAAGTATCTGACCATGATGTTGGAAGGGCCGGCTCGTACGTGGTTAAAAACCCTGCCCCCCAATTCCATCAACACATGGGTTGAGCTGAAGGAGCGCTTCATCAAAAACTTTCAGGGAACCTGCAAGCGTCCCAAGACGATCATTGATCTGCAAAACTGCATCCAGCGCGATAATGAGTTGGCCCATCATTGGGTAGGCCGGGTGGCCGAGATCATCCACTCTTCAGATAACATCACGGCGGCTCAGGCAGTCCTTATACTAGAGCAGAATTGTCACTTCGACTCCCTTGTCCAGAAACTTGGGCGGCTCAAGCGGAGCGTCCAAGATATGGGGGATCTCATGAATGCCCTCACTAAATATGCCGACCCGGGCACAAATGAAGGACCAAACGGCAAGGGGAAGAAGGGCAATGGTGGCAAGGGCCATCAACAGAATAACCACAACGGTGGTCAAGGCAATGGTGGAAAGCGCAAACACCCAGACGACAGGTCAGATTTATTGCTAACACCAACACGGGTTTCAAGTTCCAGAAGGGGAACAATGGTGCAAGGAATTTCAAGCCCAAGAACTTTGAGGAAGCCCTAAAGCGAATCAAGGTCCCGTCTCATCCGGAGGTTATCACCAATCGGGTTATCAAGGTCCCGGCAGCTCAGGAGGGAACTATCAAGGCAACAGTGGAAATAATCAGCAGCAAGGGAATCAGCAACATGGCAATCAAACTGGTTATCAGAGCAACCCCAAGCAACTGAATAGTGGCCAGTACCACGTGTTTACCACGCACACCGACAAGAGAGATCGCAAGCTCAAGAAATGGCTCGTCAACATGGTTGAGTCGGCGGTCCCCCAATACCTGAGATGGTCAGAGCACCCAATAACCTGGAGCCGGGAGGATCACCCGCCCCGGGTCGAGAATCCGGGTCTTCTGGCCTTAGTGGTGGCGCCTCAAGTAGGGGGCTATTCCCTCACAAAGGTGCTTATGGACGGAGGGATCATTATTAACATCCTCTATTACGATACTTTCTGGCACATGAATTTGTCTGAGAAAGAGCTTCTGCCGTCCACCACTGTTTTCCATGGAATCGTCCCTGGCAAGTCAGCTTATCCTATTGGCCGGGTACCCGCGTGAGCAAATGTTGCGAGTGATGTGGAGTTGGGTTGACCTGGAGGGTACCCGCGAGACTCTACGTAGCGCGGCCGGGCATTCTTAGCCCTTGCCGCAAGTCCACGAGACGGGGCGACGGGACCACATATTGTGGATCATTGATCGTTACCACGCGCTCCCAAGACACTAACGGTTTGGATATTTGATCCGAGTAGGCCTATGGCCTTTTAGCACTAACCATCATGCGGGAATAAGTATGGGCACTCTGCATCATGGTATCAGCCGAAGCTTTCTACACGTCAGCGACTAAGCGGCGTGTGCCGGGTTGGGCTGGAACGCCCGTCCTTGTTTAAGGGGGCTAGGTCTGCTCACTGGCCGCCCTCGCAACGTGCAGGAGTGCAAAGGGCGATGGGCCCAGACCCCTGCGCATAGGGTTTAGTCCGGCGTGCTAACCTCTCTGTTGAGCCTAGGTAGGACTACGGCGTGTCGTTTTGACCGAGGCCGGGCATGATCCGGAAAAGTGTGTCCGGCCAAATTTAATCGAGCGTGGTGGGTAAGTTGGTGCACCCCTGCAGGGAAGTATATCTATTCGAATAGCCGGATCCTCGGTAATGGACACTCGGAGTTGTATCCCTATCGATACAACTAGAACTGGATGCTGAGGCATGAAATGGAAATGACGGCTCCGAGATTACTTCCTCGCGGGGTAGTCGAGGAAGGATCTCTGGGCATAATACAACATACTTACTATTATGTTATGATACTCTACTCTCTTCTATTGATGTAAGATGCTGCAAGATACTAGTCTTTGTTAGGCTAGGCCTTCCCCTCTATTCTAGTATTTCTGTAGTTTAGTCCATAGATACAACCTTTCCACTTGATACCGATGCATACTTGGCATAGATCTGATGTCAGTCTTGCGAGTACTTTGGATGAGTACTCACGGTTGCTTTGCTCCTTCTTTTCCCCCTATACCCGATTGCTGCGACCAGATGGCGGATTCCAGGAGCCAGACTGTTGGAAATATGCCCTCGAGGCAATAAATAAACTGTTTATTATTATATTTCCTTGTTCATGATAATTGTTTATTGTCCATGCTAGAATTGTATTAATTGGAAACATGGATACATGTGTGGATACATAGACAAACACAATGTCCCTAGTATGCCTCTAGTGAACTAGCTCATTAATCAAAAGATGGTTAAGGTTTCCTAGCCATGGACATGAGATGTCATTTGATAACGGGATCACATCATTAGGAGAATGATGTGATGGACAAGACCCAAACTACAAACGTAGCATATGATCGTGTCAGTTTATTGCTATTGTTTTCTGCATGTCAAGTATATGTTCCTATGACCATGAGATCATGCAACTCACGGATATCGGAGGAGTGCCTTGTGTGTATCAAACATCGCAACGTAACTGGGTGACTATAAAGGTGCTCTACAGGTATCTCCGATGGTGTCTGTTGAGTTGGCATGGATCGAGACTGGGATTTGTTACTCCGTGTGACGGAGAGGTATCTTAGGGCCCACTCGGTAATACAACATCACAATGAGCCTTGCAAGCAATGTGACCAATTATTAGTTGCGGGATCTTGTATTACGGAACAAGTAAAGAGACTTGCCAATAACAAGGTTGAACTAGGTATGGAGATACCGACGATCGAATCTCGAGCAAGTAACATATCGAAGAACAAAGGGAACATTATACGGGATTAACTGAATCCTTGACATAGAGGTTCGACCGATGAAGATCTTTGTAGAATATGTAGGAACCAATGTGGACGTCCAGGTCCCGCCATTGGCTATTAGCCATAGAGGTGTCTCGGTCATGTCTACATAGTTCTCGAACCCGCAGGGTCTTCACAATTAAGGTTTGGTGACGTTTCGGTAGTGTAGAGTTATGTATGGTGGTGACTGAAGGTTGTTCGGAGTCCCGGATGAGATCCGGAAGTCACGAGGAGCTCTGGAATGGTCCGGAGGTAAAGATTCATATATAGGAAGTCCCAGTTTGGTCGCCGGAAAAGTTTCGGGCTCATCGGTAGTGTACCGGGAGTGCCGATAGTGTACCGGGAGACCTCCGGGAGAGGTATTCGACCCTAAAGGGTCCATGGGCTGTGGGAGAATAATAAAAGCCCTTAGTGGGCTGGTGGTACAGCCACAAAAGTCCCATGGCGCCAGGAGGAAAAATACCTAAAGAAAAAGGTGGAAAAAAGGCAAAAAGGAAGAGTCCTACTCCTACTAGGAGTGGAGGAGAAGTGGGACTTCTCCTCCTTGGCTCGGCCGGCTGCAAAGGGCTTTGCCCTTGTGCTAAGGCAGCCTCCTCCTCTCCTCCTATATATACTAGGGGATTTCTATGGTTTTGGCACTTGATTTTTAGCCACGTGCAAACCCTAACCTCTAGTGCATAGTTTCTCCTCTAGATCGGATTTCTGCAGTGCTTAGGCTAAGCCCTGCCGGAATTGCTCCACCACCATCGCTAGAGCGCCATCACGCTGCCGGTAAACTCTTCCTCCTCTCCGCCTCCTCTTGATGTATCAATACGGTGGAGATCGTCATCAAGCTGCACGTGTGCTGAATGTGGAGGTGACGTTCGTTCGGTACTAGATCGGAAGGATCGTGATCGAGGCCACGGGACGTTCGTGATTGGATCACGGGACGGATCGTGACGAGATCGCGGGACGGTTCGTGATTGGTTCGCGGGACGGTTTGTGATTAGATTGCGGGACGCTCGGCGATTTAGATCGCGAAGAAGTACGACTACACCAACCGCGTTTCTTAACGCTTCCCGCTTAGCGATCTACAAGGGTACGTAGATCCACTCTCCCTCTCGTAGATGCTCATCACCATGGGTAGGTTTGCGTGTGCGTAGGAAATTTTTTGTTTCCCATGCGACGTTCCCCAACAGTGGCATCATGAGCTAGGTTGATGGTTCGATGAGATCTCGAGTAGAACACCAAAGGTTTGTGGGCGTTGATGCTTAGATTGCTTCCTCCCTTGGTCGGATTTTGGTTCAGCGGTATTGTGAGATGAAGCGGCCCGGACCAACATTACTCGTACGCTTATGACAGACCGGTTCCCTCAACTGCAACTTGTTGCATAGATGGCTTGCGGGTGACAGTTTCTCTCACTTTAGTTGGATCGGATCCGAAAAAGGCGGTCCTTGAGAAGGTTGAAAAGCAAACTATGTATCTCCGTTGTGGTTTATGCGTAGGTGAGAATCGTTCTTGCTAGATACCCGTAGCAGACACATAAAACATGCAGCAACAATTAGAGGACATCTAACTTGTTTTTGCAGGGTATGTTGTGATGTGATATGGCCAATTACATGATGAGATATATGTGATGTATGAGATGATCATGTGATGTATAGAATTTCATGTCTTGCATGTCGATGAGTACGGCAACCGATAGGAGACTGTTTTCTGCATGTCAAGTATATGTTCCTATGACCATGAGATCATGCAACTCATGGATATCGGAGGAGTGTCTTGTATGTATCAAACATCGCAACGTAACTGGGTGACTATAAAGGTGCTCTACAGGTATCTCCGAGGGTGTCTGTTGGGTTGGCATGGATCGAGACTGGGATTTGTTACTCCGTGTGACGGAGAGGTATCTTGGGGCCCACTCGGTAATGCAACATCAAAATAAGCCTTGCAAGCAATGTGACTAATTGTTAGTTGCGGGATCTTGTATTACGGAACGAGTAAAGAGACTTTCCAGTAACGAGGTTGAACTAGGTATGGAGATACCAACGATCGAATCTCGGGCAAGTAACATACCGAAGAACAAAGGGAACGTTATACGGGATTAACTGAATCCTTGACATACAGGTTTGACCGATGAAGATCTTCGTAGAATATGTAGGAATCAATGTGGACGTCCAGGTCCCACCATTGGTTATTGACCGTAGAGGTGTCTCGGTCATGTCTACATAGTTCTCGAACCCGCAGGGTCTGCACACTTAAGGTTCGGTGACGTTTCGGTAGTGTAGAGTTATGTATGGTTGTGACCGAGGGTTGTTCGGAGTCCCGGATGAGATCCCGGACATCACGAGGAGCTTCGAAATGGTCTGGAGGTAAAGATTCATATATAGGAAGTCCCAGTTTGGTCGCCGGAAAAGTTTTTGGCTCATCGGTAGTGTACCGGGAGTGCCGATAGTGTACCGGGAGACCTCCGGGAGGGGTATTTCGACCCCAGAGGGTCCATGGGCTGTGGGAGAATAATAAACAGCCCTTAGTGGGCTGGTGGAACAGCCACAAAAGGCCCATGGCACCAGGAGGAAAACTGCCTAAAGAAAAAGGTGGAAAAAAGGCAAAAAGGAAGAGTCCTACTCCTACTAGGAGTGGAGGAAGGAGTAGGACTCCTCCTCTTGTGGCTCAGCCAAACCAACAAGGCTTGGAGGCCAAGGCTGCGTCCTCCTCTCCCTCCCTCCTATATATACTGGTGGAATAGAGGGGTTTTGCATAGATTTTACGGCCACGTGCTACCCGTTCCACCGGTGCTCCTCTATATCGGTTTTTTGCAGTGCTTAGGCAAAGCCCTGCCGGAATTGCCACACCACCATCACCGGAGCGCCGTCACGCTGCCAGTGAAATCTCTCTCCTCTCCACCTCCTCTTGCTTGATCAAGACGGTGGAGATCGTCATCAAGCTGCACGTGTGTTGAACGCGGAGGTGCCGTCCGTTCGGCGCTAGATCGGAAGAACCGTGATCGAGATCGCGAGACGGTTCATGATGAGATCGCGGAACAGATCGTGATGAGTTCGCGGGACAGATCGTGATCAAGATCATGAGAAAGATCGTGATGAGATCGCGGGCGGATCGTGATGAGATCGCGGGACGGATCGTGATGAGTTCGCGGGACGGATCGTGATTGGATCGCGGGACGGATCGTGATGAGATCACGGGACGCTCGGCGATTTGGATCGCGAAGATGTTCAACTACACCAACCGTGTTTCTAACGCTTCTCGCTTAGCGATCTACAAGGGTACGTATATCCACTCTCCCTCTCATAGATGCTCATCACCATGGATAGGTTTGCGTGTGCGTAGGAAAATTTTTGTTTCCCACGCGATGTTCCCCAACAGTGCTCGTGCCGGTAGCACCTGGAGAAGGATCGTGCGATGCTTGTCTGGAGTTTCGCTACACCAAAGATCATTTGCAATGTCTCGTTAGCATGATGACACTCAAATGTTAAGACTAGTAACTAATGACCATTCAAATGAAACTCACCGTGGTCCCCGGAGCAATGACTAGCATCGGCGGAGGGGTCTGATCGGTCTTCCCGCACACAGACTGCACATTTTGTTTTGACGAGTCAGTCATATTACTTAGTAATGAAATGAACATTAAGTGCTTGATTTGGCTAATATGCAGAAGAAACTTACCACGAGGAGCTCGTACATGGCCCGGTTCGCCATGTCATTCCATGCCCTCTCCTCCTCCAACATCCTAGTCGTCCTCTCCTCCAACTCTCGCTCCTTCTCCGCCACCTGTCGGTCCCTGTCCTGCAGAAGCGCCTAGGTTTTCTCTCTCTCTTTCTGAATAGCAGCCTGCAACACCACTCCTCGTTAGCATTGTAATCATCGAGCAGATGCACACACAATGTAATGGAGAGGAAAGAAATCTAAGTCCGTATAACTAACCTCGATGGCGAGCTCCATTGGCCTTGGACGAAGCCTTATCTCAGGGGAGGAGCTCGTTTGGCGCAACTTGATCTCCGGGAGAGTGCTAGGACAATGTATAAGTCCATCTCCAATGGCTATCGAGCCATGGGACCCTCCGCCACCAGATATCGTCACCAGCTCTGGATCAATGGGACCCTGGCTCGGGTTATAGTCCTCCCCTTTCATCGCCTTCCCCTCATCTCTGTACCTCACAAGCTTGTTGTGCAAGGAGATGTTGGTGAAACTCTCTGGATGATCGAGGTCAGACGCAGAGAATGCCTTGACCTTCTTGTACGAGGCAGTATGGGACATGGCATAGAGGTCGTACACCTCTAGCACCTCCGCCTTATTGTATCACCCCTAAAAGAGAGGAACAGAGTAAATTAGTAATTAAAGGGCTCAAGCTAGCATGAAGAATGAATTGCATGAATCATGAAGCAAACCACATACCCAGTTCTGCCCAAACTGATATAAGTTGGCGTTGCCTTGATGGTGTGGCACACCTTCCATTTGGGCATGCCGGTCCTTGGCATTGTTGTGGAGGGCTAGCCATTGTTCTGAGCACCACTCATCCACCAACACCTCCCAACAATCCATCTAACCCGCACACCATCTCGGGGGCACCTAAGTTAGTAAAGAGAAACTTGAGCACTACACCTACGAATCAAATCAAGGAAACTAAGTACAAGGCCTTAAGAATAGGTAATTACCGTCATGTACTATTCCTTTTTCAGAAATTTTTCACGGCACGCCTGCTTGGTCTTCTTAATACCACGCGAGGCGTAGTAGCGTCGAACAGCCTGCACCCGAGCCTCGTGCCATAAGTTCTGTAGTAAGCGCTTGCACTCAGCATTGATAACCTTTGTCGCGGCCTCCTCGTATCCCTCCTCACACCTGTAGAAGGTCTGCAATGAAACGAGACAACATTGATTATGTCGGGAACCCGATCCTAAGTCATATGATTCCATACTATAACAAGCCACATCACTTTGCGACCTCACGCACGGTACTCCACGGCTGCCACCTTACCTTGGCCGGGACCGTTTGCGTCTTTTGGCTCACGTATGTGAACATGTCGCTGGCAATCACACAACAAAGAACCCGGGCCGACATAACTAGTCATAGAACCCAAGTGGCACATCCGTACGGAAACAGGCATACATAACCCAGCAATGCAGGTGTCGGTCTCAAGCGTGTGTAGACGAGTCATAGCAAGCTACAAGGACTCGATTACGTCACGAGACACGAATGTCATCACTGCACATAGACGAGTCATAGCAAGCTACGGGGACTCCATTACACTGCGAGACATTTCCCCGAAGGGACAGACACAGCAGCAAAGAAGGATACATGCCGGTCAATCAATGTGTCCGGAGCAGTAGCAAGCTACCATGGCTCGGTGGAAGCACAAAGAGGCAGTTTCCCGTAAAGAGTACTACTAAAGGCACACGACTAGGTGTTGGATCCCATACATACCGTTGCACGTCACACGTACGCACGACATGCCCGATATGCATAGATACAACTATGGTATCACAACATAACCATACAGCAACATGACTTTTATTTAAGAGGCTCAGAAGAGCCTTGCATAATATGTTCTTACAGATAGGGGTCACATGACCCGGCACTCAAGTCATACAAACATAGTCATACAAGCCAGCGGAAACTTAAGCTGTCTGAGTACAGACGGCAAAATATAAAAGACGCACACGGCCTGACTATCTACAGCCCACCACACGGGCAAGATCGTAGCTGGGACACCAGCTATTCGGCATCGTCAACGTCTAGATAGAACCCACCTGATGGGTCCTGGTTCTCTTCTGCAACATTAATTAAGCAAGGATGAGTACAATCATACTCAGCAAGTCTTTAAAACAGACCTAGTCTATTTATGCTCATGTATCAACAAAGGGGCGGTGGAGTTTATGCAGAAAGCCAGCTTGACTCATGGCTAACCTACACTACTTAGTTTTAAACTCTTTGTTACAATTTTAGTTATCGCACACGAGTCCACTAACTCCATCACAATACACCACCATGGACTCACCTTCCCCTTCCGGAAGAATGCCATCCACGGTACTCACACTTGTCTTGAGATTTTTAGAAGTATCCATTTGATTATCTATGAACAGCATAAGTTCTCCAAGTAGTCCATATCCGAGGACGCGGCTATTCGAATAGTTTCAAAACTCTGCAGGGATGTACTTCTTCACACACGCTCTTGCCACTTATCGTTGTGTGATCATAAAACCATGCACCTCGGCAACCTTCAAGCGGATGCCCAGCAAGGGAGTCGGCCACGACCGTTAATCACATAAGACCTCTAGTCTAGGATACCGCCTATTTGAGACTGACCCGCACGGAAGTCCGGCCGAAGTTTCCGCTACGGTCCCATACGATGTGCGCAGGGTTCCCAAGCCCACCATTCGAGTGACCCTTGGTACACCGTGCCACTGCCTATCGCGTCGTAACCCACCCCGAGGGTCAGCACTACGCACGGCCTCCAGCATGCTATAAACACCAGAAACTACTTGCAATACCTGGACCAAAGACTAAGCGACTGATAAGTCGAGAGGGGTCGAGTTACCAGAACCCAATGCATGGTAGTAACTAGTCTTGGATCACAAACACGGAACCCAGTTCCTAAGAATGGTCCCAATGAGACAACCCACTATGTACTCCTACATAGCCTCTCATCGCTACCTTTACCAAATCGAATTCATTATGAGCTCATCACGTTGGACAACACTATTTCACTCAGTTCATCACCGAGATGAATCCGACTTGACACAACTCTAAGCATAGCAAGCATAGCAGGCAAAGTAAGCTAAGCACATCATGGCACAAGCATCTACCAGGTATGCTAGGTTGCAAGGTTTAGCTATTTACTATGACAAGATCAGGTCATGCATAAGAATAGGATCATCTACCGTGTATGAATGTCATGTGATCGTTTGTCCTAATGCAATAAACGAGAGCGGGAGCGAGAGAATGGGATGTTATCGGAATGATCAAAGGGATTGCTTGCCTTGCTGGGTTGCGAAAGAGTTCTCTCCTTCGTCGGGGTACGGAGTAGTATCCTCCGGATTAGGGCCTACCGCAACGCAGATAAGAACATTCAATACAAGCAGATGCAACAATATGATGCATGATCATGGCATAGTAGTATGCATGGATGAGCTAATGTAACTAGTGGTCATGTCAATTTGAAATGGATTTGAATATAGGTTCACAGTTGTTCTCATTTCAAATTCTATATATTGACCTAATGTTAAAATGTCCATGTTCACCTATTTAGGTTGCTCTAACATGCATGAGAATAGCACCATTGGATTAATTGGATTTTTCCAATAAATTTTCATATAAAAATTATTTTCATCTGACTTACAGATTAATTTATATGATTTTTCAAAGTTTTAAATAATTTCTGGAATTATTTTTAAATACAAAATTAAATTATGACATCAGCATGATGTCATGATGACATCAGCTGGTCAGCTGACCCGGCCCAGAGTCAAACCTGACATGTGGGGTCCACATGTCAATGATTGGCTAACTTAACTAACTGGTTAAAACTAATTCTGTTTTAATTAACTATTTGGGCCCACCAGTCAGTGACACATTAACTTAATTAATGATTAATCTAATTACAGATTAACCTAAACTAATCAAGGCTGGGGCCCCACCTGTCATTGACTCACAGAGTCAAGCCAGGGCCCACCTGAGGTCAAACTCGCCGGAGTTGGCTGGCGGTTCGACGTCGGTGACCATCAGGGACGGCGGCGTCTGTCGGGTTTCTCCTACAGGGGGTCATTTGGCGTGCTGAGACCACCGGTGTGTAGCCCGTGCACGACCGCATCCATCCGAGGCCACTAGAGGTCACGGGGTCACCGGAGCTCGCCGAAAACAAGCTCGTGGCGGCGGCCGGAGCTCGGGCTCGGACGCAAACGTGACACAGGGCACGGGGCGATGCTGCGATGGGCTCTACGGGCTCCTGGGAACTCCAGGAGTTCAACCGTGCACGCGCACGTGAGCTTGGAGGGCTCTACGCACGGCGACGACCATCGACGGCGGCGGGAGGTCCTCGGGTCCGGCGACACAGCTAGCTAGGGGACGCCAGAGAGAGGGGAAGCATAGGAGGAGGAAGAGGGGCTCACGGCGGATCCAGGGAGCTGGTCAGCGGGCTCGGGGAGGCAGCGACGGCGACGAATCGATGTCCGGCGACGACGGCCTTCGGTAGGGGATCGGGAGAGAGAGCAGACGAGAGAGGGAGGGGGAGAATGAGCTCGGGGGAGAGAACGCTCGCGTCTTCCAAGCGCGAGGAAGCAGGGGAGCATCCTGCTGCGTGGAAGCGGGAGGTGGAGGTCGCCGACGCTCGGTCGCCACCTCGACGCCTACTGGCGCGAGGTGGAAGATGACCTCCCCACCCCTGGTGGGCTGGGCTGGGCCTCCCACTTGCACAGGTAAGCCTCTCTCTTTTATTTTTATTTCTGTTTTTTGATTTCTTCTAACATTTGTTTATTTCTTTGCAGGTCCAAATACCCCTTCAAATAATTCCAAAACTTTTATATATTCAAATTTGAATATTTCAAAGTTGTATCAAAAGTTTCAGATTATTTTGAAAGCAGTGATAATGATAATATTTTTATTTGTCATTCTCAGAGACTTAAATCATTAATTTTAATTATTTCAAATGTTCAAATAATTGGAATGGTCCCTGGTATATCCATGCCCTTAATTAACAGACATAGGGAACATTTTTGATGGGCATTTTGGATTTGTTGAAATTTCATTTATCTGGAATTTCTTTAATTCATGAAATGCTTGGGGTTTCTTTTCTTTCTCCCCATTTCATATTGATGCAATGATGATGATGATGATGCAAACACATTGCTAGCCTAGACACTTGCTAGGGTTGTGACAGATTAGTACAATAACTAGCTATTTGAAGATTTTTAATTGTGTAAAGGAGAAATTACTCAAAACTTTCTGATCATCATCTCTGCCCTCGTGTGGCACAAGACACCGTCGATCATCTCCTCCGGCGGGGCCGGGGCAGCCAAGTAGTGCTCCCAGCTCAATCCTAGTTGTGGAACCTGACCCTCACCGGGCAACGTGACAAACCCTGGGAAGTCTTGCCGGCAAAGCACGCCAAGGACGGTGTTGGGCCTGCGGACATCCGGAGTGTGGTCCCAACCCCTACAGTATGACAAGGCCAACGCATTAGATATTTGAATAAACGTGAAGGCAAAAGGTACAAAAAGAGTAAATGCACTTACCTCTCCCCATCAGGGAAAATCAACCACCTCTGCTCACGGGTCGCTGGCACGGTCGGGAGCCATGTACAACCACGCTGGTAGATGGTGGCCCCCTCAACCACCTCGCCCTCGCTATCAACCGAATCCCTGTCACCATCAGCATGGCCACTCGACCCTGCAGGTGGATCCAGCCAGGTACCCCATCCGGTTGTCTCCTGGGACGTAGCCTGGTCTGGAGTCTCATGGGCTGAAGTCTCATCAGCCGAGGGCCCGTCGACCCGAGGCTCGTGGACCGGAGTCCACGTAGCCTCCTCCTCGGACGGGTCCACCCTAGCAGTCACGTGCTTGGGTGAATCAGTTGGGGGTGGCAGTGAGGAAGGCGTATGAGCCTGCCTACCTCCTCGCCCATGGCCAAGTCCTGATCTACCTCCTCTCTTCTTCCCTCCCCGACCTCGTCCCCCGGTGGGCACCGACGCCGACGAAGAAGGGCCCGGTAGTGTCCCCATACTGTCCAACAACGCTCGGGGAAGAGGTACGAGTGGAATGGAACCCCTCCCACCACGCGCCGACGAAGAAGGAGCCTCGGAGCACTCCGGACCCGCGCCCACCATCTTTCAACACCTGCCATGACAAAGAGTAAACGAAATTAGTACAACATAAGAAAAATGTAATACCGACATGAATAATAAAAAAGGAATACCTAACATGAACTAATTAATAATATATATGTACATAATAAAAATTGAATACCTGACATGAACTAATATTAATCTTCATCGTCTATATATGCTTCGGGGTCAATTAATGCATCATCATCACTTATACGTCTCCAACGTATCTACAATTTTTGATTGTTCCATGCTATTATATTATCAACTTTGGATGTTTTATATGAATGAATATGCTATTTTATATTATTTTTGGGACTAACTTATTAACTCAGTGCCCAGTGCCAGTTTCTGTTTTTTCCATGTTTTTGACCTTTTTCAGATAGGAATATCAAACGGAGTCCAAATGGAATAAAACTTTCACCGTGATTTTTTATGGAAAATATCAAAACTACCTAAAGGAAAAACTACCGGAGAGGGGGCCCGAGGGAGCCACGAGCCTAGGAGGCGTGGCCACCCCCTTGGCCATGTCTGGGAGGCTTGTGACCTCCTCGTGTCTCCTCTCGACTTGTTTCCAACGCCACACCGTCTTATAAATAGAGAAACCCGTAGAATTAAACCTAGATTGGGAGTTCCGCCGCCGCAAGCCTCTGTAGCCACCAAAAACCAATCGGGAGCCCGTTCCGGCACCCTGCCGGAGCGGGGACCCATCTCCGGTGGCCATCTTCATCATCCCGGCGATCTCCATGACGAGGAGGGAGTAGTCCACCCTCGGGGCTGAGGGTATGTACCAGTAGCTATGTGTTTGATATCTCTCTCTCTCATGTTCTTGAGATGTCTTGATCTCTATGTACTGCGGGCTTTGCTACTATAGTTGGATCTTATGATGTTCTTCCCCTCTCCCTTCTTGTAATGAATTGAGTTTTCCCTATGAAGTTATCTTATCAGATTGAATCTTTAAGAACACTTGATGTATGTCTTGCACGTGTCTATCTGTGGTGACAATGGGATATTCATGTGAGTACTTGATGTATGTTTTGGTGATCAACTTGTGGGTTTGTGACCTTGGGAACCTATGCATAAGGGTTGGCACACGTTTTGACTCTCCGGTAGAAACTTTGGGGCACTCTTTGAAGTGCTATGTGTTGGTTGAATAGATGATTTTGAGATTGTGTGATGCATGTCGTATAATCATACCCACGGATACTTGAGGTGACAATGGACTATCTAGGTGACATTAGGGTTTTGGTTGATGTGTGTCTTAAGGTGTTATTCTAGTACGAACTCTAGGATAGATTGAACGGAAAGAATAGCTTCATGTTATTTTACTACGGACTCTTGAATAGATTGAACAGAAAGAATAACTTTGTGGTGGTTTCATACCCAACAATAATCTCTTCGTTTGTTCTCCGCTATTAGTGACTTTGGAGTGACTCATTGTTGCACGCTTAGGGCTAGTTATATGATCCAATTATGTTATCATTGTTGAGAGAACTTCACTAGTGAAAGTATGAACCCTAGGCCTTGTTTCCATGCATTGTAATACCGTTCATGCTAACTTTTACTATTAATTACCTTGCTGTTTTTATATTTTAAGATTACAAAAACCTATATCTACTATCCATATTGCACTTGTATCACCATCTCTTCGCCGAACTAGTGCACCTATACAACTTATCATTGTATTGGGTGTGTTGGGGACACAAGAGACTCTTGGTTATTTGGTTGCAGGTTGCTTGAGAGATACCATCTTCATCCTACGCCTCCTGTGGATTGATAAACCTTGGGTCACCCACTTAAGGGAAAATTGCTACTGTCCTACAAACCTCTACACTTGGAGGCCCAACAACGTCTACAAGGATAAGGTTGCGTAGTAGACATCAAGCTCTTTTCTGGCGCCGTTGCCGGGGAGGTGAGTACTTGAAGGTATATTATTAGATCTTGCAATCAAAACTTTTAGTTTCTTGTTTTATCACTAGTTTAGTTTATTAAAAGAAAACTACAAAAAATGGAATTAAGGTTACCTCATATGCTTCATCTTTTTAATGTCTTTCGTGAAAATGATGGAAAGGAAAATTGTGCTCAAGTGTTAGAAGAAGAACTTATTGCAATGTTTGGCACTAAATATTTGAATGATGAGCATGATAGTAATATTGTTACTATGAATTCTCTGAATATCCAAGATGCTAATGATATGGAAAGCCACAAGCGTGGGGATGCTATGTTTGATGAGGATAATATTTTTAGACCCCCAAGTTTTCATGAGCAAAACTATTATGATTATGACATGCCTCCTATATATGATGATTATTGTGATGACACATATGCTATAAAGAGTAATGGTAATGTAACATCCCAAAATTCCATTTTGGAATGTTATGAATATAGCTATGCATCCATCTACATCATTGCTTGAATACATGTAATAGTTGAAATGCCCTTTCTGAAATTCTGAAAGCCCTTCCTACTTTCAATGTGCTTCTTTCACCTAATTGAAATTCTTGGTAAAAAGTTCAAATAAAAGAGGAGGAACATGACAGTCCACACCAGGACCTAATTGGTGATTTATTTGAACAATAAAAACCAGGGGTTGTTTTGAAAATATTTGCAAAAGGATTTAAAGACAATTAGGCCATTTCTGAAAATAATATTTTTTCCAAAGTATTCAAATACCAGAATAAAAATGTTCATTAAATGGAATTTTTTATTCAGATAATTTTGATATATAATATTCCTATATTTGGAATTAAATCAAATGTCTTAAAGGAGTTTTTATTGCTCTGGTTATTGAAAAAGGAAAGTATTTAAAACAGGATCAGGCCGGCCCACCGCAGTTAATGCCGAATCGCCTAATTTCCGGCCGACCGATAGCCCTGCCTCGCTCCTTCTCCCATTGACAGCGGGCCCCGCCCCGGCTGAACGTTGGCACCGAGCGGTCACCGCCTACCTCGCGCCCGAGGACTCGCCGGAGATCCCTCTCCTCTCCGGATCTCTCTCCTCCTTCCTTCCCTGACCCCCTCTCCGTCCCTATAAGTAGTGGCCACTCACCGCGCCTCATTTCCCCCGAAGCCCCCCTCTCACCCTCGCCAGACCGCCGCAAACACCGTCGCCGGAGTTCGGATTCCCCACCGAACCTCCCACTGCTCGTGGTCGTCGCCTCCCTCCATCCCGTGCCTCTCCGACGCCACCACCCATCGCCGGAGCCCTGCCGCCGTCATTTGGAGCCTTCCGACGTTGCCCTCGACCACCGGAGCGCTGCCCCGACGATCTCACCGCTTCGGACTCGCCGGAGATCCCCCTCGCCGGCGACCTTACACGGTGAGCCTCCCCCATCCATCCGATCTCGATCCTACGGCTGAGATTAGAACCAATAAATCCCGAACCGTTTTCCACTTCGGTTCAGTCGACCGCCCATAACACCCACTCGCACACCCCCCTTAGCCACTCTCAGGTTGCCACGTAGCCCCCCTGGCCGATGGAATGTTAGTTTTTCTTTTTCTGATTTGTTTAAAAAATAAAGTAATTCCAAATTTTGTTTTGTTTATATGTTTTAATCTGTTTAGTGTTTGAATTGATTATTTTTGCATTAGATCACATATTGCATGTAGTTTCACCCTGTAGTTTTAGATTTTAAATTTGACCTCTAAAATTTGAATTGAATCAAATTTGCTCAAATCACTCAAATCTGAATAAGTAGAGTTTAAAAATAGATTTTGATATGAATCTTTTTGCTACTACTTGGTATTAGTTAGGACTATCATATTGCTTAGTTTGAGGATTTTAGAATGATTTTGATTAGTGTTTTAGCTAAAAACAGATTCTGCCTATTAGTTAGTATTGTTTAATTAATTTAGTTTTTAGTTAGTTTAAATTAGATTTAGTTTTATTTGTTTAGTAGGCTATGTTGCTTAAACATTCAGTGTTTTACTTACTGTTAAAAAAATATAAATTTGCTTAGTTTGTTTCTTTATTATTATATAGGAACCACAACTCCTTTTCCATTAGGTTTAGTTTGATAAAACAAACTAGTTTAGTAATAGATTATTTTTAACAGAGTTTAAATAATTAAATTATGTTTTCTAAGACAAGTGTTTAGTAATTTTCTTTTCTGTTAAGATAATGTTTTATTAATAAATAATAAGTTTTGTTTTACTCTTTTGTTAGAAAACTATAGTTACCTCATCTGATAGTGTTTATCAAAACTTTAAAAAAAACTTTACTAAAGTTTTCTCAACAAAACTTTAATGAATTTAATTATGTTATTAATAAAATATTTCATTGTTTTTCTTGCTGTCAACTATTGTTTTGTTATTACAAATAGTTTTGTTATGTTAGTAGAGTTTTACCCATCATCTTTTAGAAACCAAACTAAGTGTTGTTTTCTTTCCTTGTGATTGTGCATTGTTTGTCTTGAGTTATTCTAATTCCTTGCTGATTGTGTGAGTTACAATATTTTTATTGTATGTTTATTGAGTGCTATTGTTTGCTTCATTAGATTATCCAGAGTTCGAGGCTTGTTACCTAGAGTCACTCACGTACGAAGATCATCAATCAGGCAAGTCACTTTGACCATGTATACCTATGTTTTATTGCATTAGTTCTTCCATCTTCCAGTGCATGCAAGTTAGGTTAGTTGGAAATTTGGTTACTTGATGTAGTATCATGTGGTAGGTACCCCAACCCTTTGACACTTTGGCCCCTGGGAAACGTTCATTTAGTTTTGCTATGCTATTAGTAGACGAGGTTGGATGTGTGTTTCATGAGAGTTGTGAGGTAATAACTTCAAGACCTAAGATGATCAAGACTTCAAGGTTTCCAAGTTTTCAACTTACCTCTGGGTGGATGATGGTTGAACGGCGCCCTGGAGAAACCAGTGGTTAGCCTAGGTGATGCTGGAGATGTGCCAGTATTCACGCGGAAAGGTCCACCCAGGCACGAAGGGATGGAAGGATGCTTCTGTTGGGGAACGTCGCATGGGAAACAAAAAATTTCCTACGCACACGCAAACCTATCCATGGTGATGAGCATCTACGAGAGGGAGAGTGGATCTACATACCCTTGTAGATCGCTAAGCGCGAAGCGTTAAGAAACGCGGTTGGTGTAGTCGAACATCTTCGCGATCCAAATCGCCGAGCGTCCCGCGATCTCATCACGATCCGTCCCGCGATCCCATCACGATCCGTCCCGCGATCTCATCACGATCCGTCTCACGATCTTGATCACGATCTGTCCCGCGAACTCATCACGACCCATTCCGTGATCTCATCACGAACCGTCTCGCGATCTCGATCACGGTCCTTTCGATCTAGCGCCGAACGGACGACACCTCCGCGTTCAGCACACGTGCAGCTTGATGACGATCTCCACCGTCTTGATCCAGCAAGAGGAGGTGGAGAGGAGAGAGAGTTCACCGGCAGCATGACGGCGCTCCGGTGATGGTGGTGGAGCAATTCCGGCAGGGCTTCGCCTAAGCGCTGCGGAAAACCGATCTAGAGGAGAAACTGTGCACCGGTGAAAGGGGTAGCACGTGGCCGGAAATTCTGTCCAAAAACCACCCAATCCACTAGTATATATAGGAGGAGAGGAGAGGAGAGGCAGCCAAGGCCTTTGGGTCGGCCGAAATAGGAGGTGGGAGCAATCCTACTTCACCTCCAATCCTAGTTGGAGTAGGATTGCCTCCTATTGGCTGATTTTCCACTTTTTGCTTTAGGACTTTCTCTCCTGCGCCATGGGCCTTTGTGGCTGTTTTCCCAGCCCACAAAGGGCTGGTTATTATTCTCCCACAGCCCATGGACCTCTTGGGGTCGAAATACCCCTCCCGGAGGTCCCCCGGTACACTACCGGCACTCCCGGTACACTACCGATACTCCCGGTACACTACCGATGAGCCCGAAACATTTCCGGCGACCAAACTGGGACATCCTATATATGAATCTTTACCTCCGGACCATTCCGGAGCTCCTCGTTACGTCCGGGATCTCATCTGGGACTCCGAACATCCTTCGGTCACCACCATAAATAACTCTACACTACCGAAACGTCACCGAACCTTAAGTGTGTAGACCCTGCGGGTTTGAGAACTATGTAGACATGACCGAGACACCTCTACGGTCAATAACCAATGGCGGGACCTGGACATCCACATTGGTTCCTACATATTCTACGAAGATCTTTATCGGTCGAACCTCTATGTCAAGGATTCAGTTAATCCCGTATAACGTTCCCTTTGTTCTTCGGTATGTTACTTGCCCGAGATTCGATCGTCGGTATCTCCATACCTAGTTCAACCTCGTTACTGGAAAGTCTCTTTACTCGTTCCGTAATACAAGATCCCATGACTAACACTTAGCCACATTGCTTGCAAGGCTTGTTGTGATGTTGTATTACCGAGTGGGCCCTGAGATACCTCTCCGTCACACGGAGTAACAAATCCCAGTCTCGATCCATGCCAACTCAACAGACACCATCGGAGATACCTGTAGAGCACCTTTATAGTCACCCAGTTACGTTGCGATGTTTGATACACACAAGGCACTCCTCCGATATCCGTGAGTTGCATGATCTCATGGTCATAGGAACATATACTTGACATGCAGAAAACAGTAGCAATAAACTGACACGATCATATGCTATGTTTGTAGTTTGGGTCTTATCCATCACATCATTCTCCTAATGATGTGATCCCGTTATCAAACGACATCTCATGTCCATGGCTAGGAAACCATAACCATCTTTTGAACAACGAGCTAGTCTACTAGAGGCATACTAGGGACATGGTGTTGTCTATGTATCCACACATGTATCTGAGTTTCCGATCAATACAATTATAGCATGGATAATAAACGATTATCATGAACAAGGAAATATGATAATAACTAATTTATTATTGCCTCTAGGGCATATTTCCAATAGTCTCCCACTTGCACTAGAGTCAATAATCTAGTTCACATCACTATGTGATTCGCATTGTTATGAATCTAACACCCAATGAGTTCTGGGGCTCGATCATGCTTTGCATGTGAGAGAGGTCTTATAGTCAACGGGTCTGCGATATTCAGATCCGTGTGTACTTTGCAAATCTCTACGTCAAACCGTAAACACTGCTACCACACTCCACTTGGTACTATTTCCAAATGGCTGCTCCACTATATGTATCCAGATTGCTACTACGAGTCATCCGGATTAGTGTTAAAGCTTGTATCGACGTAACTCCTTATGATGAATTCTTTATCACCTCCATAATCGAGAAACATTTCCTTAGTCCTCTGGTTACTAAGGATAATTCTGACCGCTGTCCAGTGATCCACTCCTGGACCACTCTTGTACCCCTTGACAGACTCATGGCAAGGCACACATAGATGCGGTACACAGCATGGCATAATATAGAGCCTATGGCTAAGGCATAGGGGACGACGTTCGTCCTTTCTCTTTCTTCTGCCTTTGTCGAGCTTTGAGTCTCACTCAACTTCACACCTTACAAATCAGACGAGAACTATTTCTCTGGCTGATCCATTTTGAACTCTTTCAAAATCTTGTCAAGGTATGCACTCATTGAAAGTCGCATCAAGCATCTTGATCTATCTCTATAGATTTTGATGCTCAACAATTAGGTAGCTTTATCCACGTCTTCCTTTGAAAAACACTTTCCAAATGACCGTTTTATGCTTTCCAGAAACTCTACATTATTTCTGATCAACAATATGTCATCCGCATATACTTATCAGAAATTCTATAGTGCTCCCACTCACTTTATTGCAAATACAAGTTTCTCGTAAACTTTGTATAAACATCAAAAACTTTGATCACCTCATCAAAATGTATATTCCAACTCCGAGATGCTTGCTTCAGTCCATGGAAGGATCACCGAAGCTTGCACACCTTTTAGCATCCTTAGGACTGACAAAACCTTCTGGTTGTATCACATACAACCTTTCCTCAAGTAAACCGTTAAGGAAATGATGTTTTGACATCCATCTGTCAGATTTCATAATTGAGCGCAGCAACTGCTAACATAATTCCAACAGACTTTAGCATCGCTACGAGTGAGAAAGTCTCATCGTAGTCAACTCCTTGAACTTGTCACAAACATCTTTGCAACAAGTCGAGCTTTACAAATAGTGTCATTCACCATCAGTGTCTGTCTTCATTTTAAAGATCCATTTGTCTCAACGACCTGCCGTCCAACAAGCAAGTCTACCAAAGTCTATACTTGGTTTTTCATACATGGATCCTATCTCGGATTTCATGACCTCCAACCATTTGTTGGAATCCGGGCCCATCATCGCTTCTCCATAGCTCGTAGGTTCATCGTTGTCCAACAACATGACCTCGAAGACAGGGTTGTCGTACCGCTTAGGAGCAGTACACATCCTTGTCGACCCACGAAGTTCGATAGTAACTTGATCCTGAAGCTTCATGATCATCATCATTAACTTCCTCTTCAACTAACGTAGGCTTCACAAAAACATCTTTCTGCGCTGCGCTACTCTCTGGTTGAACAAAGGTTTAACAACCTCATCAAGTTCTATCTTCCTCCCACTCAATTCTTTCAAGAGAAACCTTTCCTCGAGAAAGGATCTGTTTTAGTAACATACACTTTGCACTTGGATCTGAGATAGAAGGTTCACCCAACTGATCTTAGGGTATTCTATGAAGATGCATTTGTCCGCCTTGGGTTCGACCTCATTAGGTGAAAACATTTTTCACACAAGTGCCGCAGCCCCAAGTATTAAGAAATGACAGCTTAGGTTTCTATCAAACCATAATTCATATGGTGTCATCTCAACGGATTTAGATGATGCCCTATTTAAAGTGAATGTAGTTGTCTCTAACGCATAACCCCAAAAGTTATAGTAGTAAAACGATAAGAGACATCACAGTATGCACTATATCAATAGAGCATGACTATGATGTTCGGACACACCATCACACCATGGTGTTCCAGGTGGCGTTAGTTGTGAAACAAATTTCACGTTGTCTTAAGTTGTATGCCAAACTCGTAACTCAGATATTCACCTCCACGATCATATCGTAGTTATTTTTATCTTCTTGTCACGATGATCTTAAACTTCACTCTGAATTTGCTTGAACCTTTCAAACGATTCAGACTTGTGTTTCATTAAGTAAATATACACTATATTTACTCAAATCATCAGTGAAGGTAATAAAATAACGATATCCACTGCACGCTACAAGACTCACTGGATTGCATACATCAACATGTATCATTTCCAATGAATCACTTGCCCGCTCCATCCAACGGGGTCCTTTAGTCATCTTGCCCAAGAGGCATGGTTCGCATGTCTCAACCGATTCGAAATCGAATGAGTCTAAAGATCCATCAGCATGGAGTTTCTTCATGTGCTTTATACCAATATGACATTCTGCGGCAGTGCCACAAATATGTGGTACTATCACTATTAACTTTGTATCTTTTGACATCAATGTTATGAACATGTGTATTACTACAATCAAGATTTCAACAAACCATTCTCAGTGGGTGCATGACCATTGAAGGTATTATTCATGCAAACAGAATAACCATTATTCTCTAATTCAAATGAATAACCGTATTGCAACAAACATGATCTAATCATGTCCATGCTCAACGCAAAACACCAAATAACATTTATTCAGGTTCGTCACTAATCCTGAAGGTAGAGAGAGCGTGCAATGTTGATCACATCAACCTTGGAAACACTTCCAACACATATCGTCACCTCACCCTTAGCTAGTTCTCCGTTTATTCTATAGCTTTTATTTCGAGTTACTAACATTTAGCAACCGAACCGGTATCCAATACACAGGTGCTACTAGGAGTACTAGCAAGGTACACATCAATAACTCGTATATCAAATATACTTCTGTCAATGTTGCCAGCCTTCTTATCTACCAAGTATCTAGGGTTGTTCCGCTTCAGCGACCGCTCACCTCATAACAGAAGCACTTAGTCTCAGGTTTGAGTTCAACTTTGGGTTGCTTCACTGGAGCAGCAACTGACTTGCTATCCATGAAGTTTCCCTCCTTGCTCTTTCCCTTTTCGAAACTAGTGGTTTGATTAACCATCAACACTTGACGCTCCTTCTTGATTTCTACCTTCGCGGTGTCAAACATCGCGACCAGCTCAGGGATCAATACTTCTATCCCTAGTGTATTATAGTTCATCACTAAGTTCTAGTAGCTTTAGTGACAGTGACTTGGAGAAATATATCAATCACTATCTTATCTAGAAGATCAACTCCCACTTGATTCAAGCGATTGTAGTACCCAGACAATCTGAGTACATGCTCAACGATTGAGCTATTCTCCTTCATCTTACAGGCAAAGAATCTCGTTGGAGATCCTACATCTCGCAACTCGGGCATGAGCCGGAGATCACAATCTCAGCTCTTAGAACATCTCATATGTTCCGTGACGTTCAAAACGTTTCGGAGCCTCAATTCTAAGCCGTAATGCATGACGCACTAAACTATCAAGTAGTCATCGAAACGTGCCTGTCAGATGTTCACAACATCTACAGACGACGCTAGATGGGGTGGCGCACCGAGCGGTGCATTAAGGATATAAGCCTTCTGTGCAGCAATGAGGACAATCCTCAGATCACGGACCCAGTCCGCAATATTGCTACCAACATCTTTCAACTCTATTTCTCTAGGAACATATACAAATTTAAGGGAGCTACAGCGCGAGCTAGTAATCTACAACATAATTTGCAAAGACACTTTGACTATGTTCATGATAATGAGTTCAATTAATCATATTACTTAAGAACTCCCACTCAAATTGACATCCCTCCGATCATTCGAGTGATACATGATCCAAATTCACCAACTCAAGTCCGATCATCACGTGAGTTGAGGTGGCTGCAATGGTGAACATCATTATGTTGATCATATCTACTATATGACTCATGTTCGACCTTTCGGTCTCTCGTGTTCCGAGGCCATGTCTATACATGCTAGGCTTGTCAAGTTTAACCCGAGTGTTCTGCGCGTGCAAATCTAGCTTGCACCCGTTGTATGTGAACGTAGAGTCTATCACACCCGATCATCACGTGGTGTCTCAACACGACGAACTTTCGCAACGGTGCACACTCGGGGAGCACACAGTTCATCTTGAAATTCAAGTGAGGTATCACCTTATAATGCTACCGCCGTACTAAGCAAAACAAGGTGCATAAAAGGATTAACATCTCATGCAATTCATAAGTGACATGATATGGCCATGAACTTGTGTTTAAGATCTCCATCTTCGAAACACCGGCATGATCTCCATCGTCACCGGCACAACACCATGATCTCCATCATCTTGATCTCCATCAATGTGTTGCCATTGGGGATGTGGCGCCAGCCCTGCTTCTACTTCTATTGCTACTGCTTAGCGACAAAGTAAAGCATTACATAACGCTTAATGATTGACACGCAGATCATACAATAATTAAAGACAACCCTATGGCTCCTGCCGGTTGCCGTATTCATCGACATGCAAGTCGTGATAATCTATACATCACATGATCATCTCATACATCACATATATCACATCATGTAATTGGCCATATCATATCACAACATACCCTGCAAACACAAGTTAGACGTCCTCTAATTGTTGTTGCAAGTTTTACGTGGCTGCTATGGGTATCTAGCAAGAACGATTCTCACCTACGCATAAACCACAACGGTGATACATAGATTGCTTTTCAACCTTCTCAAGGACCGCCTTTGTCGGATCTGATCCAACTAAAGTAAGAGAAACTGTCACCCGCAAGCCATCTAAGCAACAAGTTGCATCGAGGGAACCGGTCTCTCGTAAGCGTACGAGTAATGTTGGTCCGGGCCGCTTCATCTTACAATTCCGCCGAGCCAAAATCCGACCAAGGGAGGAAGCAATCTAAGCATCAACGCCCACAAACCTTTTGTGTTCTACTCGAGATCTCATCGAACCATCAACCTAGCTCATGATGCCACTGTTGGGGAACGTCGCATGGGAAACAAAAAATTTCCTACGCACACGCAAACCTATCCATGGTGATGAGCATCTATGAGAGGGAGAGTGGATCTACATACCCTTGTAGATCGCTAAGCGGGAAGCGTTAAGAAACGCGGTTGGTGTAGTCGAACATCTTCGCGATCCAAATCGCCGAGCGTCCCGCGATCTCATCACGATCCGTCCCGCGATCCCATCACGATCCGTCCCGCGATCTCATCACGATCTGTCTCACGATCTTGATCACGATCTGTCCCGCGAACTCATCATGATCCGTTCCGCGATGTCATCACGAACCGTCTCGCGATCTCGATCACAGTCCTTTCGATCTAGCGCCGAACGGACGGCACCTCCGCGTTCAGCACACGTGCAGCTTGATGACGATCTCCACCGTCTTGATCCAGCAAGAGGAGGTGGAGAGGAGAGAGAGTTCACCGGCAGCATGACGGCGCTCCGGTGATGGTGGTGGAGCAATTCCGGCAGGGCTTCGCCTAAGCGCTGCGGAAAACCGATCTAGAGGAGAAACTGTGCACCGGTGAAAGGGGTAGCACGTGGCCAGAAATTCTGTCCAAAAACCATCCAATCCACTAGTATATATAGGAGGAGAGGAGAGGAGAGGAGAGGTAGACAAGGCCTTTGGGTCGGCCAAAATAGGAGGTGGGAGCAATCCTACTTCACCTCCAATCCTAGTTGGAGTAGGATTGCCTCCTATTGGCTGATTTTCCACTTTTTGCTTTAGGACTTTCTCTCCTACGCCATGGGCCTTTGTGGCTGTTTTCCCAGCCCACAAAGGGCTGGTTATTATTCTCCCACAGCCCATGGACCTCTTGGGGTCGAAATACCCCTCCCGGAGGTCCCCCGGTACACTATCGGCACTCCCGGTACACTACCGATACTCCCGGTACACTACCGATGAGCCCGAAACTTTTCCGGCGACCAAACTGGGACATCCTATATATGAATCTTTACCCCCGGACCATTCTGGAGCTCCTCGTGACGTCTGGGATCTCATCCGGGACTCCGAACAACCTTCGGTCACCACCATACATAACTCTACACTACCGAAACGTCACCGAACCTTAAGTGTGCAGACCCTGCGGGTTTGAGAACTATGTAGACATGACCGAGACACCTCTACGGTCAATAACCAATGGCGGGACCTGGACGTCCACATTGGTTCCTGCATATTTTACGAAGATCTTTATCGGTCAAACCTCTATGTCAAGGATTCAGTTAATCCCGTATAACGTTCCCTTTGTTCTTCGGTATGTTACTTGCCCGAGATTCGATCGTCGGTATCTCCATACCTAGTTCAACCTCGTTACTGGAAAGTCTCTTTACTCGTTCCGTAATACAAGATCCCATGACTAACACTTAGCCACATTGCTTGCAAGGCTTGTTGTGATGTTGTATTACCGAGTGGGCCCTGAGATACCTCTCCGTCACACGGAGTAACAAATCCCAGTCTCGATCCATGCCAACTCAACAGACACCATCGGAGATACCTGTAGAGCACCTTTATAGTCACCCAGTTACGTTGCGACGTTTGATACACACAAGGCACTCCTCCGATATCCGTGAGTTGCATGATCTCATGGTCATAGGAACATATACTTGACATGCAGAAAACAGTAGCAATAAACTGACACGATCATATGCTATGTTTGTAGTTTAGGTCTTATTCATCACATCATTCTCCTAATGATGTGATCCCGTTATCAAACGACATCTCATGTCCATGGCTAGGAAACCTTAACCATCTTTTGATCAACGAGCTAGTCTACTAGAGGCATACTAGGGACATGGTGTTGTCTATGTATCCACACATGTATCTGAGTTTCCGATCAATACAATTATAGCATGGATAATAAACGATTATCATGAACAAGGAAATATGATAATAACTAATTTATTATTGCCTCTAGGGCATATTTCCAACAGCTTCAAGACCCAAGGCTTACCTGCACAGCCACAAGCCATTATGGGCTCTGGCTTGGTTGGACAATGTGGCGACACTGGACAGGCGGTGCTACGAGATGTAGAAGAACGGTAGGAAAGGATGGGCACCGACAGAGTCTCAATGGGACCCCTTTGAAGACCATGTTTTGGTCATCCGTTCCTCAAACACCCTGAAGTGCGAGGAATCCAACGGAGGCGATCAAATCTTGTGGGGAACGTGTGCAAAACTCTGCAGAGTACTCAAACCTAATCGATTAGCCGTGTCCACGGTCATGGACGACTTGAGCCAAAGGAACTGAAACTTCCGGAATTCTCAACACAATTAATATGATGATGTGGGTATTAATAACTTGGGTATGAGAATTGGTTGGTGGAACCTTCTCATTAATCAACCAACTTAGTAATAGATTTTGCTTAGCCCTCTCTTGATGTAGGAAAAATCTGGCTTTACGCAAAAACTTACCACCCCACATGCCATATATGCATGTAGACTAGATGATTATCTTTCACCCCCTCTCTTGTGACTTTGCCGGCATATTCCATATGCTGACCTACACGTCTGCAACGTATCGTGGTGCAGAGTACTTTTCCGACCAGGAGTGAGGACACGCTCTACGCTTGGTGAGATGCCCTTGGAGTCAGATGGACTCATCTACCTTCGAAGCTTCCGCAAGATTTAGTTATTCTCATGAGTTGGCCTTCGGCCACTTTATTGTAATGATTATTGTAATAAAGGACTCGATATGAGATTTCGTTTAATATAATGTTGTGTGATTTCCCTTTGATATATACATTGATGTACCATGTGTGTACCAGCATGATCTTGGGATGGTACGGAAACACCGGAGATTCGACCTTTCAGGTCGGGTCACTACAGAAATGGTATCAGAGCACACGCTGACCGTAGGACGTAACCTCTAGGATTGGAAAAGCCTTAGGATCATTCTTTTTCCTTTGTTTTACAAATTCTTATATTCTCATCTGCTCATTTCTGATTTTTCTCACCGATGTCTTTTCAACGTTTCTAGATGGCCACCTTCACCCCCGTTCGCTTCACGGAGTTCTGCCAGCCTGATGCCACCATGCCTTTTGGCAAGGAACTGATCTAGATCGTCAAGGACGTAAAGATTGCTCTGCCAACCATCACAGGGGTTGCGATCACGTCTTTTCCTCAGGACGCTCGCTACAGGATCGAAGTGCATATCCCCAGGAGGACCTTTGGTTATATCACAGAGCCCATCGACTTCAAGTTTATGGCACCCAACTGGATTCTCGGTAGAGACATGGCGATTCACCATGCCCTCGGACGTATTCGGGAGGATTACAAAGTTGGTCCCGTTTCGCGAGACCTCAGCATGGTTTGTCGCAGAGATGTCCATGGCAACATCATCACCAACCCCACTGGAGACTCCACCATTTCATATATCCAGACCTTGGAGACTCATGTCATGACTCTGGAGCTTCGTGTACGTGCTGACACGAAGACTATCAAGAACCTGATGAACCGCGAGCTGGATCTTGAAGCTGGCCTATGGGAAGCCAACTATGAACATGAGCATGAAGTGAAAGACTTCCTAGAGAGGATCGAGAAGCAGAATACTCGCATCGTAACTCTGGAGGAACAGCTGGACATGGGGGAAAATCTCCACCCCGAAGGATACATGGCACCCTTCATCAGCGACGATGATGACTATGAGGAGAGCACCACCGGAGGACCCACGGCTATGCACTTTTGAGGAGAACTTTAGTCATGCCCTCCATGTATCTTTTTTTTCAAGGTTAAATCGTAGGTCGATGTTTGGTTTGATTTGAGACTTGTATTCCGATGTTTGAACTTGAGTTGAATTAATGAATGAGTGTTTGATGTGATATGTTTGTGCATTGCATATGGGTAGTGATTTTCTTCTAGACCCTTGTTCTATTCTAATTCTCATCCCTCTGAAAACAGCAACATGCCTCCACGACGTGAGTCTGACTCCACCTTCCCGCCGGAACTCACGCAACTCCTCCAGCAGCATAATGCACTGATGCAGCTACTAATCCAGAATCAGACCAACAACCAAAACAACAACAACCACCATCCACCTCAGGCTGACAACCTCACCTGTTTTCTGAGGTTGAACCCTCCAATTTTCTCCAGCAGCACTGAGCCCATTGTGGTAGATGACTGGCTCCACAAGATGGAGAGAGAACTCGTCACCGCTGGATGTACTGACGCTGAGAAGGTGCGCTTTGCCGCACATCAACTTGAACGACCAGCAGCTTCATGGTGGGAGAACTACACCACCACATACCCTATGGAAGATGTGACTTGGGAGCAGTTCAAGCTTGCTTTCCACATCGCTCATGTCTCAGCTGGAGCCATGAGTCTGAAGAAGCGTGAGTTTCGCAACTTGCGCCAGGGAAATCGTTCTGTGGCCCAATATGTGGACGAGTTCATCATGTGGCCCGTTATGCTCCAGGAGATGTAGCCAATGATGCGGCCAAATAGGAGAGGTTTATGGAAGGACTCAACGATGAGTTGAGCATATAGCTGGTAGTGGCTACCTTCAATAACTACCAAGAGCTGGTGGACAAGGCCCTCATCTTGGAGGGTAAACAACAGCAAATTGAGAACCGCAAGCGGAAGTACACTCAGGGGAAGTTTAACTCTAGAGCTCATCAGAAGCCCCGTTACTCCCCGTACTCAGGGAATACCGGATCAGGTACCGGTAAGTTTGGAAGGCACACTCATGCCGTGCACAACCATGGAGGCCACAACCATGGAGGAAGTGGGAACACCCGTCCCAACCATGGCAACTCCAAGAATGACAATGGGAATGGGAACAACAACCAGCACCGTCACACTCCTACTCAGAAGGATCTGAGCCACATCACCTGTTTCAAGTGTCAGAAGACAGGGCACTATGCTACTGAGTGTCCCCAGAGCAAGCAGGGAAGTGGGAACGGCAACAACAACGGCAACACAGCATCTAAGAAGCCCAATCCTTTTCCCCGTGCTCAGGTGAACCACATTGATGTGGAGGAAGTTTATGATCAACCCGAGACTGTGGTTGGTAAGTTTTTATTGCATTCACGTCCTATTACAGTATTTTTTGATTCCGGTGCAACTCATTCATTCATATCAAGGGTAGTTGTGGAAAAATATGGGTTGCCCACCAGAACCCTTAGCTGACCATTTAGGGTCAATTCCCCAGGAGGTATGATGATGGCAGGGATAGGATGCCATGCCTTGAAACTCAATATAGGAAAACATGTTTTTCCCACCGACCTCATCGTCTTAGAGTCACAAGGATTGGATGTAATCCTAGGCATGGATTGGATGACCAAGTATGAAGGAAATCTTGACTGTCCCAGCAAGTCTATCTTGCTCACCACCCCGGAGAACAAGAGGATCAAGTATGTTTCCCGATGCACACGGATGAGTGCTCGGTTAAATTCTCTCACGGGAGTTGTTTAGGAGGAAGTACCTGTGGTAAAAGACTTTCCGGATGTATTCCTGGAAGAATTACCAGGCATGCCACCAGATAGGGAAATTGAATTTCTGATAGAGTTACTGCCAGGAACAACCCCAATTTCCAAGAGACCCTATCGTATGCCCGCAAATGATCTGCTGGAAATCAAGAATCAAATCAAGGAGTTATTGGACAAGGGGTATATTCGCCCAAGTTCTTCACCTTGGGGAGCCCCAGTACTTTTGGTAGAGAAGAAGGATAAAACCTTGAGGATGGTAGTCGATTATCGTGCCTTGAACGAGGTGACTATCAAGAACAAGTATCATGTGCTGATGATTAATGATTTGTTTGATCAGCTAGTAGGAGCCAAAGTATTCTCCAAGATCGATCTTCGATTAGGGTATCACCAGTTGAAAATTCGTGAACAGGATATACCCAAAACAGCCTTCACCACAAGGTATGGCTTGTATGAGTATACCGTCATGTCTTTTGGTTTGACAAATGCTCCTGCTTACTTCATGAGTCTGATGAACAAAGTATTCATGGAATACCTGGATAAGTTTGTCGTAGTATTCATCGATGACATATTGATATTCTCCAAGAACGAGGAAGAACACAAGGAACATCTATGTTTAGTTCTGGAGAAGCTGAGAGAACATCAGTTATATGCCAAGTTCAGCAAATGTGAATTTTGGTTGACGGAAGTAGGATTCCTTGGACATGTTATTTCCGGAGATGGAATAGCAGTGGACCCTGCTAAGGTTGAAGCCATCACCGAGTGGAAGTCACCCACCTCAGTTAAGGAGATCCGCAGTTTCCTTGGACTTGCCGGATATTACCGGAGATTCATTGAGAATTTCTCAAAGATTGCCAAGCCCATGACCGAGTTGTTGAAGAAAGAATCCAAGTATGTTTGGACCGAGGAATGTGAAGCCAGTTTCCACGAGTTAAAGAAACGTTTGGTCACAGCCCCAGTGTTGATCTTGCCAAATATTCGGAAGGACTTCCAGGTTTACTGTGATGCCTCACGTCAAGGACTTGGAAGAGTACTCATGCAAGATGGAAAGGTTGTAGCTTATGCATCCAGACAATTACGACCTCATGAGTTGAATTATGCCACCCATGACTTGGAATTAGCAGCCGTAGTGCACGCACTCAAGACTTGGAGACATTTCCTTGTCGGAAATAGTTGTGATGTATACACTGATCACAAGAGCCTGAAGTATATCTTCACGCAGAAAGAATTGAACCTCAGACAGAGGAGATGGTTAGAGTTAATCAAGGACTATGACATGAGATTACACTACCATCCAGGAAAGGCAAATGTTGTCGTAGATGCCTTGAGTCGGAAAACTTATGTAAACACACTCACAGTGGGAGGATTACCCCAAGAGTTAGCCGATGATCTCAGAGAGCTCCGGCTAGAGATAGTTCCAATAGGATATGTTGCCACACTGGAAATCCAGTCCACCTTGACCGAAAGAATTCATGAAATCCAAAAAACGGACAAGGAAATAGCTGAGATTAAGCAAAGAATTAAAGATGGTAAAGCTAAAGGTTTTCGTGAGGATGAGCAAGGAACTCTATGGTTTGAGAACCGCATCTATCTGCCCAATGACCCAGAGCTCAGGAAGTTGATACTTCAGGAAGCCCACGATTCACCTTACTCGATACACCCAGGCAATACCAACATGTATCTGGACTTCAAGGAAAGTTATTGGTGGACAGGTATGAAGAAAGATATTGCGGAACACGTTGCAATATGTGATGTTTGTCAGCGAGTAAAGGCGGAACATCAGAAGACAGCAGGGTTACTCCAACCATTGCTGATACCCGAGTGGAAATGGGAAAAGCTTGGTATGGACTTTATCACAGGATTGCCCAGGACCCGTTCAGGTTATGATTCCATCTAGGTAGTGGTTGATCGCTTGACCAAGGTGGCTCACTTCATCCCAGTGAAGACCACCTATACTAGTGCTAAGTTAGCCAGGATATACATGACCAGGATCGTGTGTCTGCATGGAGTTCCGAGGAGTATCGTGTCAGATAGAGGAACACAATTTACCTCAAAGTTTTGGCATCAGCTACATGAAACTTTGGGTACGAGGCTGGAGTTCAGTACAACTTTTCATCCGCAGACAGATGGCCAGACTAAGAGAGTCAATCAGATTCTGGAAGACATGTTGACAGCTTGTGCACTAGACTATGGGTCTAGTTGGGATGATAATTTGCCTTATGCAGAATTCTCGTACAACAACAGTTATCAGACCAGTCTGAAGATGGCCCCTTTCAAAGCTTTATACGGAAGGAGGTGCAGAACACCACTGACGTGGGATGGTGTTGGAGATCGAAAACTTTTTGGTCCCGACCTTATTCGAGATTCAGAAGATAAAGTCAAGTTGATTAGTGACAGACTCAAGATAGCTCAATCCTGGCAGAAGAGCTACGCTGACAACAAACGCAAGGAAGTAACGTATGAAGTGGGAGACCGAGCATATCTTTGTGTGTCCCCACTTCGAGGAATCAAGAGGTTTGGTGTTAAAGGAAAGTTAGCACCCAGATTCATAGGCCCCTACAAAATTCTTGAACGTAGAGGCGAAGTTGCATACAAGCTGGAATTGCCAGAAGGATTGTCTGGAGTTCATGATGTGTTTCATGTGTCCCAGCTGAAGAAATGCCATGCTGAGATGGCCGATATTCCCTTGAGAGACACCGTGCCCCTAGAGGCCATACAGCTTGACAGTGATCTGACTTACGAGGAGAAGCCTGTCAAGATCCTCGAGACTACCAACAGAGTTACCCGCAGCAAGATCATCAAGTTTTGTAAGGTTTTGTGGAGTCACCACACCGAGGAAGAAGCCACCTGGGAACGCGAAGAAGATCTTCGTAGAGACCACCCGCACCTATTTTCTAGCCAACCCTAATCTCGAGGGCGAGATTCATCTTAAGGTGGGTAGGTTTGTAACATCCCAAAATTCCATTTTGGAATGTTATGAATATAGCTATGCATCCATCTACATCATTGCTTGAATACATGTAATAGTTGAAATGCCCTGTCTGAAATTCTGAAAGCCCTTCCTACTTTCAATGTGCTTCTTTCACCTAATTGAAATTCTTGGTAAAAAGTTCAAATAAGAGAGGAGGAACATGACACTCCACACCAGGACCTAATTGGTGATTTATTTGAACAATATAAACCAGGGGTTGTTTTGAAAATATTTGCAAAAGGATTTAAAAACAATTAGGCCATTTCTGAAAATAATATTTTTTTTGAAGTATTCAAATACCAGAATAAAAATGTTCATTAAATGGAATTTTTGATTCTGATAATTTTGATATATAATATTCCTATATTTGGAACTAAATCAAATGTCTTAAAGGAGTTTTTATTGCTCTGGTTATTGAAAAAGGAAAGTATTTAAAACAGGATCGGGCCGGCCCACCGCAGTTAATACCGAATCGCCTAATTTTCGGCCGATCGACAGCCCTGCCTCGATCCTTCTCCCACTAACAGCGGGCCCCGCCCCGACCGAACGTTGGCACCGAGCGATCACCGCCTACCTCACGCCCGAGGACTCGCCGGAGATCCCTCCCCTCTCCGGATCTCTCTCCTCCTTCCTTCCCCGACCCCCTCTCCGGCCCTATAAGTAGCGGCCACTCACCGCGCCCCATTTCCCCTGAAGCCCCCCTCTCTCCCTCGCCAGACCGTCGCCAGAGTTCGGATTCCCCACCGAACCTCCCAATACTCGTGGCCATCGCCTCCCTCCACCCCGCGCCTCTCCGACGCCACCACCCGTCACCGGAGCCCTGCCACCGTCATTTGGAGCCTTCCGACATCGCCCTCGACCACCAGAGAGCTGCCCCGACGATCTCGCGGATTCGGACTCGCCGGAGATCCCCCTCGCCGGCGACCTTACACGGTGAGCCTCCCCCATCCATCCGATCTAGATCCTACGGCTGAGATTAGAACCAATATGTCCCGAACCGTTTTCCTCTTCGGTTCGGTCGACCGCCCATAACACCCACTCGCACACCCCCCTTAGCCACTCTCAGGTTGCCACGTAGCCCCCCTGGCCGATGGAATGTTAGTTTTTCTTTTTCTGATTTGTTTAGAAAACAGAGTAATTCCAAATTTTGTTTTGTTTATATCTTTTAATCTGTTTAGTGTTTTGAATTGATTCTTTTTGCATTAGCTCAAATATTTCATGTAGTTTCACCCTGTAGTTTTAGATTTTAAATTTGAACTTTAAAATTTGAATTGAATAAAATTTGCTCAAATCACTCAAATCTGAATAACTAGAGTTTAAAAATAGATTTTGATATGAATCTTTTTGCTACTACTTGGTATTAGTTAGGACTATCATATTGCTTAGTTTGAGGATTTTAGGATGATTTTGATTAGTGTCTTAGCTAAAAACAGTTTCTGCCTATTAGTTAGTATAGTTTAATTAATTTAGTTTTTAGTTAGTTTAAATTAGATTTAGTATTATTTGTTTAGTAGGATCTGTTGCTTAAACATTTTGATTAGTAGGATCTGATAAAACAAACTAGTTTAGTAATAGATTGTTTTTAACAGAGTTTAAATAATTAAATTCTGTTTTCTAAGACAAGTTTTTAGTAATTTTCTTTTCTGTTAAGATAATGTTTTATTAATAAATAATAAGTTTTGTTTTACTCTATTGTTATAAAACTATAGTTACCTCATCTAATAGTGTTTATCAAAACTTTAAAAAACACTTTACTAAAGTTTTCTCAACAAAAAATTAATGAATTTAATTCTATTATTAACAAAATATTTTATTGTTTTTCTTGCTGTCAACTATTGTTTTGTTATTACAAATAGTTTTGTTATGTTAGTAGAGTTTTACCCATCATCTTTTAGAAACCAAACTAAGTGTTGTTTTCTTTCCTTGTGATTGTGCATTGTTTGTCTTGAGTGATTCTAATTCCTTGCTGATTTTGTGAGTTACAATATTTTTATTGTATGTTTATTGAGTGCTCTTGTTTGCTTCGTTAGATTATCCGGAGTGTGAGGTTTGTTACCTAGAGTCACTCACGTACGAAGATCATCAATCAGGCAAGTCACTTTGACCATGTATACCTATGTTTTATTGCATTGGTTCTTCCATCTTCCAGTGCATGCAAGTTAGGTTAGTTGGAAATTTGGTTACTTGATGTAGTATCATGTGGTAGGTACCCCAACCCTTTGACACTTTGGCCCTTGGGAAACGTTCATTTAGTTTTGCTATGCTATTAGTAGACGGGGTTGGATGTGTGTTTCATGAGAGTTGTGAGGTAATAACTTCAAGACCTAAGATGATCAAGACTTCAAGGTTTCCAAGTTTTCAACTTACCTCTGGGTGGATGATGGTTGAACGGTGCCCTGGAGAAACCAGTGGTTAGCCTAGGTGATGCTGGAGATGTGTCAGTATTCACGCGGAAAGGTCCACCCAGGCACGAAGGGATGGAAGGATGCTTCAAGACCCAAGGCTTACCTGCACAGCCACAAGCCATTATGGGCTCTGGCTTGGTTGGACAATGTGGCGACACTGGACAGGCGGTGCTACGAGATGTAGAAGAACGGTAGGAAAGGATGGGCACCGACAGAGTCTTAGTGGGACCCCTTAGAAGACCATGTTTTGGTCATCCGTTCCTCAAACACCCTGAAGTGCGAGGAATCCAACGGAGGCGATCAAATCTTGTGGGGAACGTGTGCAAAACTCTGCAGAGTACTCAAACCTAATCGATTAGCCGTGTCCACGGTCATGGACGACTTGAGCCAAAGGAACTGAAACTTCCGGAATTCTCAACACAATTAATATGATGATGTGGGTATTAATAACTTGGGTATGAGAATTGGTTGGTGGAACCTTCTCATTAATCAACCAACTTAGTAATAGATTTTGCTTAGCCCTCTCTTGATGTAGGAAAAATCTGGCTTTACGCAAAAACTTACCACCCCACCTGCCATATATGCATGTAGACTAGTTGATTATCTTTCACCCCCTCTCTTGTGACTTTGCCGGCATATTCCATATGCTGACCTACATGGATGCAACGTATCATGTTGCAGAGTACTTTTCCGATCAGGAGTGAGGACACGCTCTACGCTTGGTGAGATGCCCTTGGAGTCAGATGGACTCATCTACCTTCGAAGCTTCCGCAAGATTTAGTTATTCTCATGAGTTGGCCTTCGGCCACTTTATTGTAATGATTATTGTAATAAAGGACTCAATATGAGATTTCGTTTAATATAATAATGTGTGATTTCTGATATATACATTGATGTACCGTGTGTGTACCAGCATGATCTTGGGATGGTACGGAAACACCAGAGATTCGACCTTTCAGGCCGGGTCGCTACAGGTAACAATGAAACTTTTCATCATGATTCTAATATTCAAAGTGGTTATGTCAATCAAGCATGTCATGATAGTTATTTTGTTGAGTTTGCTCCCACTATTTTGAATGAGAAGAAAACTGGTTATGAGGAGAGTGAAAAAATTTCTATGCTTGTGCATCATCAACATAATGATTTATGTGCTGGTTGTATTGTGGAATTTATTCATGATGCTACTGAAAATTATTATGAGATAGGATCATATGCTTCTACATATTGCAATAATGTCAAGTTTCCTCTCTATGTGTTGAAATTTTTGAAGCTATGCTTGTTTTGCCCTCCTATGCTAGATGATTCTTGCTCCAATAAGTTGTTTTTTTCACAAAATCCCTATGCATAGGAAGTGGGTTAGACTTAAATTTGCTGATCATAAGCTTCATTATGCTTCCATTATGTTTCAATCCTTATCTTTTATGTGAGCATCATTGAAATCATCATGCCTAGCTTGAAAGGCATTAAAGAAAAGTGCTTTTTGGGAGACAACCCAATATGTATCCTTACTGTTTTTGTGTGTTCACATGATTATTATACTGTATTAATCATGTTTTATAGATTTTATTTCAATAAAGTTCCAAGTAAAGCCTTTATGATTAGTTTGGGTGATAGTTGTTTGATCATGCTGAAAAAGACAGAAACTTTGTGCTCACGAAATTATTTTTCGTTTTTATCCAGTGTGAGATTTTGACTTGATTCTTTTTGATTCTGATTTATATACAAAGTTACTTAATTTTCATAATTTTTCAGAATTTTTGAGGCGCAGAAGTATGGTTATCATTCAGATCATTATAGACTGTTCTGTTCTTGACAGATTCTGTTTTCAATGCATAGTTTGCTTGTTTTAGTGTTTCCATAGATTATATTAAGTGATATAAATTGTGGAAACGATAAGATACAGTAGGGATTTTTTGGGAACATTTATTAATCTTGTCTTCACAGTACCAAAATGAATGATTTGTCTTTATTATACTAAACCATCTCACGAAGTTCCGTTAAGTTTTGTGTTGTGAAGTTTTCAAGTTTTGGGTAGAGTTTCGATGGACTATGGAACAAGGAGTGGAAAGATACCAATATTGGGGATTCCCAAGTCATCCCAAGCCATATTAAAGGACACCAAAGAGCTTAAGCTTGGGGATGCCCCAGGAAGGCATCCCCTCTTTCGTCTTCAATCCATCGGTAACTTTACTTGGGGCTATATTTTTATTCACCACATGATATGTGTTTTGCTTGGAGAATCATTTTATTTTATTAGTACTTGATTTCTGTTATTTATATTAATGTTTTGCATCATTTATTTCAGTAAAAATGTCAAGTATAGTCTTTACCATGCTTAATTTGCAAGTATAGGAGTTGCTGTTCCAAAACAGAAAGTTTGCTTGTAGTGCAAAAGTTCCCTAGAATTTTCTGTATGTCAGAATAACTTGAAATTCGGACTAAGTATGCTATTATAAATTCCATACAGAGTGGAAGTTTTTAAGATTTTTTGGAGTTAATTAAGTATGGATCTTTCTGCATTCTTCACAGACTGTTCTGTTTAGGCAGATTGCTGTTATGTTTGCATTGTTTGCATATGTTTGCATGTTTAGTGATTCCATTTGATGATGGGACTTTTAAATATGCAGAGGAATTTAGTATGCAATGTCAAATAATAATTTTAGTAATTTGCTACAGTAGAGGATGATAAATTTTTGCATTGATTTATACTAATCTATCTCATGAGTTTTTGTTGAGTTTTGTGTGGATGAAGTTTTTAAGATTTTGGAAACCATCGTATGAGAGGAATTAAGGAGACACTGTAACATCCCAAAATTTCATTTTGGAATGTTATGATATAGCTATGCATCTATCATCATCATTGCTTGAATGTATGTGTTTGTTGAAATGCCATTTCTGATTTTTTTGAAAGTCCTTTCTACTTTTCCCTATGTTGCTTCCCCTATTTGAAATTTTGGTTAAATGTTCAAAATAAGAGAGGAGTAACATGACACTCCACACCAGGGTCTAATTGGTGAATTATTTGAACAAAATAACCAGGGGTTATTTTGAAAATATTTGCAAAAAAGGATCTAAAAACAATTAGGCAATTTCTGAAAATAATATTTTTTCAAAGTGTTCAAATGACAGAATAGAAATGTTCATTAAATAGAATTTATTATTCTGTTAATTTTGATATATAATACCCCTATATTTACAAACGATTTGAATGCTTTAAAAGCTTTTGAATATCTCTAGAAAATTATTAAAAAGAAACGGTAACCGTTTCCGGTATTAAACGGGCCGGCCCACCGGCTTTAAAAGCCGAGACCGTTACCGGTCGGCCGACCGAGCTCAGTAACGCTCCCCTCTCTCTCTGACGCTGGACCCCACCCCGACCGACCGTTGCTCCGAACGGTCGTCTTCTCCCTTCCCCGCACGCGCCGGACCCGACGCCGGTCGCTCCCCCCCCCTCACCGGATCTCTCCCCTCTCTCCTCCCCGCACCCCCCCCCCCGAGCGCCTATATAAGAGCCCCACTCCCCCGCATCCATTCCCCCCCCCCCCGAGCCCTCCTTTCTCTCTCGCCAAGACGCTGGCAATTGCTCGCCGGAGCTACTCCCACACCGAAGCTCGCCGTCGACCGTAGCCACCACCTCCGACCATCATTCGCCTCGCCGTCGCCACCAATCGACTCCGGAGGACCGTCCCCGTCGCCCGGACCACTTCCCCGTCCTCCCCAACCACCGGAACACCTCGCCGACGCCGTCGCCGCTACCGGACTCGCCGGAGTACCCCGACGCCGGCAACCTCCTCCCTGTAAGCCCCCTCGACCGTCGGATCCCGAACCAACGGCTAAGATTAGAAGGACTTAAGTCCGAACCGTTTTCTTATATCGATCGGTCGCCCGCTCTAATTCACCTACCGCACGCCCCCCTTAGCCAATCGGATCACGCCACGTAGCCCCCTGACCGACGCAATTTTTTTTTATTTTTCTGTTTTGTTTTAATTAACAGAATGTTTTCCAATTTTGTTTTGCTTATATCTTTTAATCTATTTAGTATTTTGAGTTGATTCTTTTTGCAATAGCTCACATTTTTCATCTAGTTTCACCCTGTACTTTTAAATTTCAAATTTGAACTATAAAATTTGAATTTAATCAAATTTGCTCAAAACCTTCAAATCTGCATAACTAGAGTTTGAAAATAGATTTTTATATGAATCTTTTTGCTACTGTTTGGTATTAGTTAGGACTACCTTCATGCTTAGTTTGAGGATTTTCAGAATATATTTGATTAATGTTTTAACCAAAAACAGAATCTGCTTATTATTATAATATAGTTTTATAAACTCAATTTTGATTAGTTTGATTTAGAATTTGGTTTTATTTGTTTATTAGATTCTGTTAGAAAACATTTAGTGTTTTTACTCACTGTTAATAAAAATATAAATTTGCCTAGTTTAATTTAATTTAACATAGGAATCACAACTTCTTTTCAAATAGGCATCATTTGATTTAAAACAACTAGTAATAGTTTTGTTTTCAACAAAGTTTTATATAGTTTAATTCTGTTTTCCTAAAACAAGTTTAATAGTAAATTATTTTCTGTCAAGAACATGTTTTACTAATAAATAATAAGTTAGTTTTTCATTCTTTTGTTAATATAACTATAGTTGATTCATATAGTGTTTATCACAAACTTGTGTAAACTCTACTAAAGTTTTCCCAACAAACTTAAATTGATTATATTCTGTTTATTAATAAAATATTCTATTGTTTCTTTGCTGACAATAATTGTCTTGTTATTTCAAAATAGTTTTATTATGTCAGTAGTGTTTTCATCCCTCACCTTTTGAAAACAAAACTTTGTGTGTTTTCTTACTTGAGATTTGTGCATTGTTTTGTCTTGATAGTTCACTAGTTCTTGGTTGATGTTTGTGAGTTACAATATTCTGTTGTATGCTTATTTGAGTGCATTGTTTGTTTCGTTAGATTATCCGGAGTGCGAAGCTTGTTACTTAGAGTCACTCACGTACGAAGATCATCAATCACGCAAGTCACCTTGATCATACTTTCACCCATGTTTTATATGCATTAGTTCTACCATCTTCCCCAGTTGCATGCAAGATAGGTTAGTTGGAAACTTGGTTACCTTGTAGTAGTATCATGTGGTAGGTACCCCTCCTCAACCCCTTTGACAACATTGGCCCCGGGAAACGTTGCTTTACTTTTGCTATGCTATTAGTAGACGGGGTTGGTTGTGTGAATCATGAGAGTTGAGAGAGTTAATAATTTCAAGACCTGCATAATGATCAAGATTTCAAGACTCCAAGTTTTCAACATACCTCTGGGTGGATGATGGTTGAACGGCGCCTTGGAGAAACCAGTGGTTAGCCTAGGTGATGCTGGAGATGGCCAGTATTCATGCGGAAAGATCCACCCAGGCACAAAGAGATGGATGGGTGCTTCAAAACCTAAGGCTTACCTGCATAGCCACAAGTCATTATGGGCTCTGGCTTGGTTGGATATCGTGGTGACCCTGGACAGGCGGTGCTACGAGAGGTAGAAGAACGGTAGGAAAGGATGGGCACCGTCAGTAGTCGCAGGGAAACCCTTTGGAAGACCATGTTTTGGTCATCCGTTTCTCAAACAACCTGAAGTGCGAGAAATCAAACGGAGGCGACCAAATCTTGTGGGGAACGTGTGCAAAACTCTGCAGAGTGTACAAAACCTAATCGATTAGCCGTGTCCACGGTCATGGACGACTTGAGCCAAAGGAATTGGAACTTCCGGAACTCTCAACACAAATAATATGATGATGTGGGTATTTAATAATTTTGGGTATGAGAATTGGTTGGTGGAACCATCTCATTAATCAACCAACTTAGTAATATTTTGCTTAACCCCTTTTGATGTAGGAAAAACTTGGCTTTACGCAAAAACTTACCACCCCACTTGCCATATATGCATATAGACTAGATGATTATCTTTTCACCCTTCTCTTGTGACTTTGCCGGCATATTCCATATGCTGACCTACACGGCTGCAACGTATCATGTTGCAGAGTACTTTTCCGACCAGGAGTGAGGACACGTTCTATGCTCAGTGAGATGCCCTTGGAGTCAGATGGACTCACCTACTTTCGACGCTTCCGCAAGATTTAGATATTCTCATGAGTTGGCTTTTAGCCACTTTATTGTAATTCTTATTGTAATAAAGGACTCTATATGAGATTTCGATTAATATAATGTTGTGTGATTTTCCCTTTGATATATACATTGATGTACCGTGTGTGTACCAGCATGATCTTGGGATGGTACGGAAACACCGGAGACTTGGCCTTTCAGGTCGGGTCGTTACAGAAATGGTATCAGAGCACACGCTGACCGTAGGACGTAACCTCTAGGATTGGAAAACCTTAGGATTGTTTCTCTTTGTCTTTAAAAATTCTTATACTCTCATCTATTCGCTTCTGACTCCTCTCCGATTATTTCAAAATTTATAGATGGCCACCTTCATCCCAGTGTTGATCACGGAGTTTTGCCAGCCTGATGCAACGATGCCCTTTGGTAAGGAGCTGATGAGGATCGTCAAGGACGTAAGGATTGCTTTGCCGAGCATCACCGGGATTCCTATCATGTCATTTCCCCAAGATGGACGCTACAGGATCGAGGTGCATATTCCAGGGAAGACTTTTGGGAATCGGAAGGAACCCATAGACCTCAAGTTCGTGGCACCCAGTTGGATACTTGGGAGAGACATGGCCATTCATCGTGCCCTTGGACGTATTCAGGAGGAATACAGAGGTGGAACCATTTCACCAGGACTCAGCATGGTTTGCCGCAGAGATGCCCATGGAAACATCATCACCAACCCCACTGGAGACTCTACCATATCATATATCCAGACCCTGGAGACTCACATGAGGACTCTGGAGCTTCGAGTTCGTGCTGATACAAGGACAATCAAGAATCTGATGAACCGTGAGCTGGACCTTGAAGCTGATCTGCGAGAAGCCAACTATGAACACGAGCATGAAGTGAAGGACTTCCTAGAGAGGATTGATGAGCAGAATGCACGCATTGCAACTCTGGAGGAGCAGCTAGACATGGGGGAAAACCTTCACCCCGAAGGAGACATGGCACCCTTCATCAGCGACGATGAAGACTATGAGGAAAGCACCACCGGAGGACCTACGACTATGCACTTTTTAGGAGAACATTAGTTATGCCCTCCATGTATCTTTTATTTTAGTCGTTAAAGCGTAGGTCGATGTTCAGTTCCCGATGTTTGACATTGATTGAATAAATGAATGAGTGTTTGGTGTGATATGTTTGTGCATGGCATATGGGTAGTGAATTTCTTCTAGACCCTTGTTCTATTCTAATTCTCATCCCTCTGAAAACAGCAAGATGCCTCCCCGACGTGAGACCGACTTCACTTTCCCGCCGGAACTCACTCAACTCCTTCAGCAACAGAATGCACTGATGCAACTATTGATTCAGAATCAGACCAACAATCAGAACAACAATAACCACCACCATCCACCCCAGACTGACAATCTCACCCGTTTTCTGAGGTTGAACCCTCCAACTTTCTCCAGCAGCACTGAGCCCATTGTGGCAGATGACTGGCTTCGTAAGATGGAGAGAGAACTTGTCACCGCTGGATGCAATGACGCTGAGAAAGTGCGATTTGCCGCACATCAACTGGAAGGACCAGCAGCATCATGGTGGGAGAATTACACCACCACATATCCTATTGCTGATGTAACCTGGGAGCAATTCAATCTTGCTTTCCGCACCGCTCATGTATCAGCTGGAGCCATGAGTCTGAAGAAGCGCGAGTTTCGCAATTTGCGCCAGGGTAATCGCTCTGTGGCCCAATATGTGGAAGAGTTCAGCATGTTGGCCCGTTATATCCCCGGAGATGTGGTCGATGATGCGGCCAAGCAAGAAAAGTTTCTGGAAGGACTCAACGATGAGTTGAGCATACAGCTGGTAGTGGCTACTTTCAACAACTACCAAGATCTGGTGGACAAGGCCCTTATTCTGGAGGGTAAACAACAGCAGATTGAAAACCGCAAGCGGAAGTAAACTCAGGGGAAGTTCAACTCTGGAACTCATCAGAAGCCCTGCTACTCCCCGTACTCAGGGAATACCGGATCAGGAAACAGTAAGTTTGGAAAGCACACTCATGCTGTGCATAATCATGGAAGCCACTATCATGGAGGAAATGGAAACAACCGTCCCAACCATGGTAACTTCAAGACTGACAATGGGAATGGGAACAACAACCAGCACCGTCACGCTCCTGTTCAGAAGGATCTGAGCCACATTACCTGTTTCAAGTGTCAGAAGACAGGGCACTATGCTACTGAGTGTCCCCAGAGCAAGCAAGGCAATGGAAACGGCAACAACAACGGCAATGCAGCAGTTAAGAAGCCCAACCCGTTTCCCCGTGCTCAAGTGAATCACATGGACGTGGAAGAAGTCTATGATCAACCCGAGACTGTGGTTGGTAAGTTTTTATTGCATTCACGTCCTGTTACAGTACTTTTTGACTCTGGTGCAACTCATTCATTCATATCAAGGGTAGTTGTGGATAAATATGGTTTGCCCACCAAAACCCTTAGCCAGCCTATTCAGGTCAGTTCCCCAGGAGGTATGATGATGGCAGGGATAGGATGCCATGCCTTGAAACTCAATATAGGAAACCATGTTTTTCCCACCAACCTCATCGTCTTAGAGTCACAAGGATTGGATGTAATCCTAGGCATGGATTGGATGACAAAGTATGAAGGAAATCTTGATTGCCCTAGCAAATCTGTTTCACTCACCACCCTGGAGAACAAGAGGATTAAGTATGTATCCCGACGCACACGTATGAGTGCTAGGTTAAACTCTCTCACGAGAGTTGTTCAGGAGGAAGTACCTGTGGTAAAAGACTTTCCGGATGTATTTCCGAAAGAATTACCAGGAATGCCACCAGATAGGGAGATTGAGTTCTTAATAGAGCTACAGCCAGGAACAGCCCCAATTTCCAAGAGACCCTATCGGATGCCCGCAAATGATCTGTTGGAAATCAAGAAGCAAATCAAGGAGTTACTGGACAAAGGTTATATTCGCCCAAGTTCTTCACCTTGGGGAGCCCCAGTTCTTTTGGTGGAGAAGAAGGATAAATCCATGAGAATGGTAGTTGACTATCGTGCCTTGAACGAGGTGACTATCAAGAACAAGTACCCTCTGCCGATGATTAATGATTTGTTTGATCAGCTCGTAGGAGCCAAAATATTCTCCAAGATCGATCTTCGATCAGGGTATCACCAGCTGAAGATTCGTGAACAGGATATACCCAAAACAGCTTTCACCACGAGGTATGGCTTGTATGAGTATACGGTCATGTCTTTGGATTGACTAATGCTCCTGCCTACTTCATGAATTTGATGAACAAAGTATTCATGGAATACCTAGACAAGTTTGTCGTGGTGTTCATCGATGACATTCTGATATTCTCCAAGAACGAGGAAGAGCATAAGCAACATCTGCGTTTAGTTCTGGAGAAGCTAAGAGAGCATCAGTTATATGCCAAGTTCAGCAAATGTGAATTTTGGTTGACGGAAGTCGGATTCCTTGGACATGTTATTTCCGGAAAAGGAATAGCCGTAGACCCCGCTAAGGTTGAAGCCGTCACAGAGTGGAAGTCACCCACCTCAGTTAAGGAGATCCGCAGTTTCCTTGGACTTGCCGGATATTACCGGAGATTCATTGAGAATTTCTCCAAGATTGCCAAGCCCATGACAGAGTTGTTGAAGAAAGAATCCAAGTATATTTGGACTGAGGAATGTGAAGCCAGTTTCCAGGAGTTGAAGGAACGTTTGGTCACAGCCCCAGTATTGATCTTGCCCGATATTCGGAAGGATTTCCAAGTTTACTGTGATGCCTCACGTCAAGGACTTGGAGGAGTACTTATGCAGGATGGTAAAGTTGTAGCCTATGCTTCCAGACAGCTACGACCTCATGAATTAAATTATGCCACTCATGACTTGGAGTTAGCAGCCGTAGTGCACGCACTCAAGACTTGGAGACATTTCCTTATCGGAAATAGTTGTGATGTTTACACCGACCATAAGAGCCTGAAGTATATCTTCACGCAGAAAGAGTTGAACCTCAGACAGAGACGATGGTTAGAGTTAATCAAGGACTATGACATGAGATTACACTACCATCCAGGTAAGGCTAATGTTGTAGCCGATGCCTTGAGTCGGAAAACTTATGTGAACACACTCACCGCTGGAGGATTACCTCAAGAGTTAGTCGATGATCTCAGAGAGCTCAAGCTAGAGATAGTTCCAAGAGGATATATTGGTACACTGGAAATTCAGTCCACCTTGACCGAAAGAATTCGTGAAGCCCAGAAATTGGACAAGGAGATAGCTGGGATTAAACAGAGAATGAAAGATGGCAAAGCTAAAGGTTTTCGTAAGGATGAACACGGAACTTTGTGGTTTGAGAACCGAATCTATGTGCCCAATGACCCAGAGCTCAGGAAGTTGATACTTCAGGAAGCCCACGATTCACCCTACTCGATACACCCAGGCAACACCAAGATGTATCTGGATTTGAAGGAAAGTTATTGGTGGACAGGTATGAAGAAAGATATTGCAGAGCATGTTGCAATATGTGATGTTTGTCAGCGAGTAAAGGCAGAACATCAGAAACTAGCAGGGTTACTCCAACCTTTGCCGATACCCAAGTGGAAATGGGAAAAGCTTGGTATGGACTTCATCACAGGATTACCCAGGACCCGTTCAGGTTATGATTCCATCTGGGTAGTGGTAGATCGCTTGACTAAGGTAGCTCACTTCATTCCAGTGAAAACCACCTATACCAGTGCTAAGCTAGCCAAGATATATATGACCAGGATCGTATGTCTGCATGGAGTTCCGAGGAGTATCGTGTCAGATAGAGGAACACAATTCACTTCAAAGTTTTGGCATCAGTTACATGAAACTTTGGGTACAAGGCTAGAGTTCAGTACAGCCTTTCATCCGCAGACAGATGGACAGACTGAGAGAGTCAATCAGATTCTGGAGGACATGTTGAGAGCTTGTGCGCTAGATTATGGATCTAGTTGGGATGATAACTTACCTTACGCAGAATTCTCATACAAAAACAGTTATCAGACCAGTCTAAAGATGGCCCCTTTCGAAGCTTTATACGGAAGAAGATGTAGAACACCACTAACGTGGGATGGTGTTGGAGACCGAAAACTTTTTGGTCTCGACCTTATCCGAGATTCTGAAGAGAAAGTCAGGTTGATTCGTGACAGACTCAAGATAGCTCAATCTCGACAGAAGAGTTATGCTGACAGCAAACGTAAAGAAGTGACATGTGAAGTGGGAGACAGAGCATATCTTCGTGTGTCCCCGCTTCGAGGAACCAAGAGATTTGGTGTTAAAGGAAAATTAGCACCCAGATTCATAGGCCCCTACAACATTCTTGAACGTAGAGGCGAAGTCGCATACAAACTGGAACTGCCGGAAGGATTATCCGAAGTTCATGATGTGTTCCATGTTTCCCAGCTGAAGAAATGTCATGCAGAGATGGCTGATATCCCTCTGAGAGATACAGTGCCCCTAGAGGCCATACAGCTTGACAGTGATCTGACGTACGAGGAGAAGCCTGTCAGAATCCTCGAGACTGCCAACAGAGTTACCCGCAGCAAGATCATCAAGTTCTGCAAAGTTTTGTGGAGTCACCATACCGAGGAAGAAGCCACCTGGGAACGCGAGGAAGATCTTCGTAGAGACCATCCGCACCTATTTTCTAGCCAACCCGAATCTCGAGGGCGAGATTCATCTTAAGGTGGGTAGGTTTGTAACATCCCAAAATTTCATTTTGGAATGTTATGATATAGCTATGCATCTATCATCATCATTGCTTGAATGTATGTGTTTGTTGAAATGCCATTTCTGATTTTTTTGAAAGTCCTTTCTCCTTTTCCCTATGTTGCTTCCCCTATTTGAAATTTTGGTTAAATGTTCAAAATAAGAGAGGAGTAACATGACACTCCACACCAGGGTCTAATTGGTGAATTATTTGAACAAAATAACCAGGGGTTATTTTGAAAATATTTGCAAAAAAGGATCTAAAAACAATTAGGCAATTTCTGAAAATAATATTTTTTCAAAGTGTTCAAATGACAGAATAGAAATGTTCATTAAATAGAATTTATTATTCTGTTAATTTTGATATATAATACCCCTATATTTACAAACGATTTGAATGCTTTAAAAGCTTTTGAATGTCTCTAGAAAATTATTAAAAAGAAACGGTAACCGTTTCCGGTATTAAACGGGCCGGCCCACCGGCTTTAAAAGCCGAGACCGTTACCGGTCGGCCGACCGAGCTCAGTAACGCTCCCCTCTCTCTCTGACGCTGGACCCCACCCCGACCGACCGTTGCTCCGAACGGTCGTCTTCTCCCTTCCCCGCACACGCCGGACCCGACGCCGGTCGCTCCCCCCCCTCACCGGATCTCTCCCCTCTCTCCTCCCCGCACCCCCCCGAGCGCCTATATAAGAGCCCCACTCCCCCGCATCCATTTCCCCCCCGAGCCCTCCTTTCTCTCTCGCCAAGACGCTGGCAATTGCTCGCCGGAGCTACTCCCACACCGAAGCTCGCCGTCGACCGTAGCCACCACCTCCGACCATCATTCGCCTCGCCGTCGCCACCAATCGACTCCGGAGGACCGTCCCCGTCGCCCGGACCACTTCCCCGTCCTCCCCAACCACCGGAACACCTCGCCGACGCCGTCGCCGCTACCGGACTCGCCGGAGTACCCCGACGCCGGCAACCTCCTCCCTGTAAGCCCCCTCGACCGTCGGATCCCGAACCAACGGCTAAGATTAGAAGGACTTAAGTCCGAACCGTTTTCTTATATCGATCGGTCGCCCGCTCTAATTCACCTACCGCACGCCCCCCTTAGCCAATCGGATCACGCCACGTAGCCCCCTGACCGATGCAATTTTTTTTTATTTTTCTGTTTTGTTTTAATTAACAGAATGTTTTCCAATTTTGTTTTGCTTATATCTTTTAATCTATTTAGTATTTTGAGTTGATTCTTTTTGCAATAGCTCACATTTTTCATCTAGTTTCACCCTGTACTTTTAAATTTCAAATTTGAACTATAAAATTTGAATTTAATCAAATTTGCTCAAAACCTTCAAATCTGCATAACTAGAGTTTGAAAATAGATTTTTATATGAATCTTTTTGCTACTGTTTGGTATTAGTTAGGACTACCTTCATGCTTAGTTTGAGGATTTTCAGAATATATTTGATTAATGTTTTAACCAAAAACAGAATCTGCTTATTATTATAATATAGTTTTATAAACTCAATTTTGATTAGTTTGATTTAGAATTTGGTTTTATTTGTTTATTAGATTCTGTTAGAAAACATTTAGTGTTTTTACTCACTGTTAATAAAAATATAAATTTGCCTAGTTTAATTTAATTTAACATAGGAATCACAACTTCTTTTCAAATAGGCATCATTTGATTTAAAACAACTAGTAATAGTTTTGTTTTCAACAAAGTTTTATATAGTTTAATTCTGTTTTCCTAAAACAAGTTTAATAGTAAATTATTTTCTGTCAAGAACATGTTTTACTAATAAATAATAAGTTAGTTTTTCATTCTTTTGTTAATATAACTATAGTTGATTCATATAGTGTTTATCACAAACTTGTGTAAACTCTACTAAAGTTTTCCCAACAAACTTAAATTGATTATATTCTGTTTATTAATAAAATATTCTATTGTTTCTTTGCTGACAATAATTGTCTTGTTATTTCAAAATAGTTTTATTATGTCAGTAGTGTTTTCATCCCTCACCTTTTGAAAACAAAACTTTGTGTGTTTTCTTACTTGAGATTTGTGCATTGTTTTGTCTTGATTGTTTACTAGTTCTTGGTTGATGTTTGTGAGTTACAATATTCTGTTGTATGCTTATTTGAGTGCATTGTTTGTTTCGTTAGATTATCCGGAGTGCGAAGCTTGTTACTTAGAGTCACTCACGTACGAAGATCATCAATCAGGCAAATCACCTTGATCATACTTTCACCCATGTTTTATATGCATTAGTTCTACCATCTTCCCCAGTTGCATGCAAGATAGGTTAGTTGGAAACTTGGTTACCTTGTAGTAGTATCATGTGGTAGGTACCCCTCCTCAACCCCTTTGACAACATTGGCCCCGGGAAACGTTGCTTTACTTTTGCTATGCTATTAGTAGACGGGGTTGGTTGTGTGAATCATGAGAGTTGAGAGAGTTAATAATTTCAAGACCTGCATAATGATCAAGATTTCAAGACTCCAAGTTTTCAACATACCTCTGGGTGGATGATGGTTGAACGGCGCCTTGGAGAAACCAGTGGTTAGCCTAGGTGATGCTGGAGATGGCCAGTATTCATGCGGAAAGATCCACCCAGGCACAAAGAGATGGATGGGTGCTTCAAAACCTAAGGCTTACCTGCACAGCCACAAGTCATTATGGGCTCTGGCTTGGTTGGATATCGTGGTGACCCTGGACAGGCGGTGCTACGAGAGGTAGAAGAACGGTAGGAAAGGATGGGCACCGTCAGTAGTCGCAGGGAAACCCTTTGGAAGACCATGTTTTGGTCATCCGTTTCTCAAACAACCTGAAGTGCGAGAAATCAAACGGAGGCGACCAAATCTTGTGGGGAACGTGTGCAAAACTCTGCAGAGTGTACAAAACCTAATCGATTAGCCGTGTCCACGGTCATGGACGACTTGAGCCAAAGGAATTGGAACTTCCGGAACTCTCAACACAAATAATATGATGATGTGGGTATTTAATAATTTTGGGTATGAGAATTGGTTGGTGGAACCATCTCATTAATCAACCAACTTAGTAATATTTTGCTTAACCCCTTTTGATGTAGGAAAAACTTGGCTTTACGCAAAAACTTACCACCCCACTTGCCATATATGCATATAGACTAGATGATTATCTTTTCACCCTTCTCTTGTGACTTTGCCGGCATATTCCATATGCTGACCTACACGGCTGCAACGTATCATGTTGCAGAGTACTTTTCCGACCAGGAGTGAGGACACGTTCTATGCTCAGTGAGATGCCCTTGGAGTCAGATGGACTCACCTACTTTCGACGCTTCCGCAAGATTTAGATATTCTCATGAGTTGGCTTTTAGCCACTTTATTGTAATTCTTATTGTAATAAAGGACTCTATATGAGATTTCGATTAATATAATGCTGTGTGATTTTCCCTTTGATATATACATTGATGTACCGTGTGTGTACCAGCATGATCTTGGGATGGTACGGAAACACCGGAGACTTGGCCTTTCAGGTCGGGTCGTTACAGACACAAAAGCTCAATCTTGGGGATTCCTAAGGCACCCCAATCCATATTTTAATAAGTCTCAAGCATCTAATCTTGGGGATGCCTCGGTTGGCATCCCACCTTTCTTCTTCAACAATTATCGGTTAGTATCGGTTAAACCTAAGTTTTTGCTTCTTCACATGATTCGTGCTATCCTTGAAGTGTCATTTTATTTTGTTTTAATAAAGTACTTAACATATGAAATTCTTAGATGGGAGAGTCTTCACATAGCTAAATAATTATTCAACTACTCATTGAGCTTCACTTATATCTTTTGAAGTAGTTTGTCTTTTGCTCTAGCGCTTCACTTATATCCTTATAGAGCATTGCAATGTTTATATTTTAGAGAAATTGATGAACTCTCATGCTTCAATTATATCATTTTGAGAGTATTAAACAACATGGTAATTTTCTTAGGTTATGAAACTAGTCCTAATATGATAGGCATCCAAAAGGGATATAATAAAAACTTTCATATTCAAGTGCATTGAGTAGTGAGAGAAGTTTGATTCCTTGCATCTAGTTTTGAGACATGGAGATGGTGATATTAGACTCATGTTAGTAGAGTGTTATGAATCTAGAAATACTTGTTTTGAAGTTTGTGATTCCCATAGCATGCACGTATGGTGAACCGCTATGTTAGGAAGTCGGAGCATGATTGATTTATTGATTGTCATCCTTTGTGTGGCGGTCGGGATCGCGCGATGGTTAACTCCTACCAACCCTTCCCCTAGGAGTATGTGTTTAGCACTTTGTTTCAATTACTAATAAAACTTGTGCAATAAGTATATGAGTTCTTCATGACTAATGTGAGTCCATGGTATAGATGCACTTTCACCTTCCACCATTGCTACCCTCTCTAGTGCTGCGCAACTTTCGCCGGTGCACAAACCCACCATATAGCTTCCTCAAAACAGCCACCATACCTACCTATTATGGCACTTTCATAGCCATTCCGAGATATATTGTCATGCAACTTCCACCGTTCCTTCTCATGACATGTGCCATCACTTTCATTCATATAGAGTCATTATTGTTCTAAGTATCGAGTTGTAAGTAAATAAAAGTGTGATGATCATCATTATTAGAGCATTGTCCCATGTGAGGAAATAAAAAAAGAGGCCAAAGAGCGCAAACAAAAAAATAAAAATAAAGAGGCCGAAGAGCCCAAATAAAAAATAGAGGCCAAAGAGCCCAAACAAAAAATGATAAAAAAAGAGAAGGGACAATGCTACTATCTTTTTCCACACTTGTGCTTCAAAATAGCACCATGTTCTTCATGATAGAGAGTCTCTTGTTTTGCCACTTTCATATGCTAGTGGTAATTTTCATTATGTAACTTGGCTTGTATATTCCAATGATGGGCTTTCTCAAATTTCCCTACGTCTTCGTGAGCAAGCAAGTTGGGTGCACACCCACTAGTTTTCATTTGTGAGCTTTCATACACTTATAGCTCTAGTGCATTCGTTTCATGGCAATCCCTACTCATTCACATTGATATCTATTGATGGGCATCTCCATAGCCCATTGATACACCGAGTCGATGTGACCATCTCCTCCTTTTTGCCTCGCAACCTCCACCACACTCTATTCCACCTATAGTGCTATATCCATGGCTCACGCTCATGTATTGCATGAGAGTTGAAAAAGTTTGAGAAAATAAGAGTGCAAAAAAAATTACTTGGCCAATACCGAGGTTTGCATGATTTAAATTCGTTGTGTGGGGATGATGGAGCATAGCCAGACTATATGATTTTGTAGGGATAACTTTCTTTGGCCATGTTATTTTGAAAGTTCATGATTACTTTGCTAGTATGCTTGAAGTATTATTGTTTTCATGTCAATATTAAACTTTTGTTTTGAATCTTATGGATCTGAACCTTCATGCCACAATAAAGAAGATTATAAGAATAAATATTCTAGGTAGCATTCCACATCAAAAATTCTGTTTTTATCACTTCGCTACTCGAGGACGAGTAGGAGTTAAGCCTGGGGATGCTTGATACGTCTCCAACGTATCTATAATTTTTGATTGTTCCATGCTATTATATTATCAACTTTGGATGTTTTATATGCATGAATATGCTATTTTATATTATTTTTGGGACTAACTTATTAACTCAGTGCCCAGTGCCAGTTTCTGTTTTTCCGTGTTTTTGACCTTTTTCAGATAGGAATATCAAACGGAGTCCAAACGGAATAAAACTTTCGCCGTGATTTTTTATGGAAAATATCAAAAATACCTGAAGGCAAAACTAACGGACAGGGGGCCCGAGGGAGCCACGAGCCTGGGAGGCGCGGCCACCCCCCTGGCCGCGCCTGGGAGGCTCGTGACCTCCTCGTGGCCCCTCTCGACTTGTTTCCAACGCCACCCGGTCTTATAAATAGAGAAACCCGCAGAATTAAACCTAGATTGGGAGTTCCGCTGCCACAAGCCTCTATAGCCACCAAAAACCAATCGGGAGCCCGTTCCGGCACCCTGCTGGAGCGGGAACCCATCTCCGGTGGCCATCTTCATAATCCCAGCAATCTCCATGACGAGCAGGGAGTAGTCCACCCTCGGGGCTGAGGGTATGTACTAGTAGCTATGTGTTTGATCTCTCTCTCTCTCTCGTGTTCTTGAGATGTCTTGATCTCTATGTACCGCGGGCTTTGCTACTATAGTTGGATCTTATGATGATCTTCCCCCTCTCCCTTCTTGTAAGGAATTGAGTTTTCCCTATGAAGTTATCTTATCGGGTTGAATCTTTAAGAACACTTCATGTATGTCTTGCACGTGTCTATCTGTGGTGACAATGGGATATTCATGTGAGTACTTGATGTATGTTTTGGTGATCAACTTGCGGGTTTGTGACCTCGGGAACCTATGCATAAGGGTTGACACACGTTTTGACTCTCTGGTAGAAACTTTGGGGCACTCTTTGAAGTGCTATCTGTTGGTTGAATAGATGATTTTGAGATTGTGTGATGCATGTCATATAATCATACCCACTGATACTTGAGGTGACAATGGAGTATCTAGGTGACATTAGGGTTTTGGTTGATGTGTGTCTTAAGGTGTTATTCTAGTACGAACTCTAGGATAGATTGAACGGAAAGAATAGCTTCATGTTATTTTACTACGGACTCTTGAATAGATTGAACAGAAGGAATAACTTTGTGGTGGTTTCGTACCCAACAATAATCTCTTCGTTTGTTCTCTACTATTAGTGACTTTGGAGTGACTCATTGTTGCACGTTGAGGGCTAGTTATATGATCCAATTATGTTATCATTGTTGAGAGAACTTCACCAGTGAAAGTATGAACCCTAGGCCTTGTTTCCATGCATTGCAATCCGTTCGTGCTCACTTTTACTATTAATTACCTTGCTGTTTTTATATTTTCAGATTACAAAAACCTATATCTACTATCCATATTGCACTTGTATCACTATCTCTTCGCCGAACTAGTGCACCTATACAACTTACCATTGTATTGGGTGTGTTGGGGACACAAGAGACTCTTTGTTATTTGGTTGCAGGGTTGCTTGAGAGATACCATCTTCTTCCTATGCCTCCCGCGGATTGATAAACCTTGGGTCACCCACTTAAGGGAAAATTGCTATTGTCCTACAAACCTCTGCACTTGGAGGCCCAACAACGTCTACAAGGAGAAGGTTGCGTAGTAGACATCAATCATCAGTATCAGTAATGATGTGCTCATCATCATCAATAAATGCATCAACATGTGGAAGGCCTCCTTTATGTAATTGGTCAAGCATTGACAGGTCATCCGCAGTAGTAACCTCTTCTTGTTCCGGCTCTTCTTGTTCCGACTCAGGGGTCAAGTCGGATTCACTGTCGCTGTCTAATTCAATGTTTTGGGGTGAAGTAGAGCGGTTCTTGAAATGTTTTTGGAAAGACGTGTTTCTTGGAAGAATTCTCCTTCATATGTGTATGGGTTAATGTGAGGTTCATAATCCTCTTCATTGAGGGAAGGTTGTCTAACATGTGGTGGCACTTCATAAACTACATCCCAACCATTGAGATTTGGATCACTTTTACAGGCCCACGGTAGATAGAAAACTTGGGTTGCCTGTTGAGCCGTAAAATATACATCGGGAACATCCAAATGGTTGCTTTGTTTGATTTCGACTAGCCCTATATGTTCATGAGTCCTTCTAGTCTCCTTCGGTTGGAACCAAAAACATTTGAAGACTATGACGTTCGGTGGGTTTGCACCATAGAATAGAAGTTCATAAATTGCTTCAACTCTTCCATAATACTCGGTATCTCCTACGCCGATAGCTGAGACACAACAATTTGTAGACTTTCGGTCGGCCATAGATGGCTCTTTGCCATAGGTACGAAAGCGATACCCATTGATGTTGTATTTGTCAAATGAACGGACCTTATAGTCAAAACCATTTGCGACTTGTCTCAATTCGGCATCCATAGACTCTAAATTAGTCTACAAGTTTAATATGAAAGGATTATTGCATTAGCCACAATTTAGAAGAAGAAATGAAATGGTCTAATGGAAATTACCGTTTGTTTGAACCAAGAGATGAAACCGGGAAAGCCGCCTCTATGATTTTCCAGAAGCTCATACTCTTCGACGAAATCCTTTTGGATCACCGCTCCATACGAGAATTTGGCGACGTATCGACTGTATCAAATATCCGGGAATAAGAGCAGTTCAAAGGAATTAGAAGTTGCAAAACAATGTACCAAGAACTTACTCAATGTATGGCCGCACTTCTGTTAGGTTGTTGAAGATATACAACAAAATGGTCCACCATTCTTTGACATCCAATGGTAAGGAATTAGAAGCACCGGCTGGTGCGAGCTTCCCTTTGAATAGGCTGAGGTTGGATCCACCCTTTTTACGGTCGCCAGCATTGTACCGAGGCTTCGGATTATGCAAATGACGATTTTTGGCTTCGTAGTGTGCTGTCACGAAGTTTGCCGCCTCCTCAGTAATGAATGCCTCGGCCATCGAGGCTTCAATTCTACGTTTATTTTTACATTTTGCTCGAAGTGTCTTATGCATCCTCTTAGTTGCGTAGCACCAACGATTCTGCATGGTCCCCCCAATCGTGCCTTGGTCGGGATATGCAAAATCAAATGCTGCATTGGATTAAAGAAGCCCGGTGGGAAGATCTTCTCTAACTTGCAGATCAACTCCGGCGCCAACTCTTCCATTTCATCTAGCAAGCCAGGCGATAGTTCTTTCGCACAAAGAACACGAAAGAAATAACTCAGCTTTGCCAGTACTAGCCATTCATCCTCAGGGATAAAGCCACGCAACATCAACGGCATTACCCGCTCAAGCCATATGTGCCAATCATGACTCTTGAGACCAAATATTTTCAATTTCAAGACTTGCTCCCCTCTTTAGATTTGTTGCATACCCATCGGGGAACATCAACTCCTTTTTCAGCCACTGGATAATTTCCCTAATATCTGGCCTTCCAAGATTGAACCATGCCTTTGGCTTCGTCCAGTTCTGCTTTCCTTTCGGTTGTCGCATGTTTTGTAACGATCTATCACATAGAGCCTCCTGATCGACTCTAGCCTTAGGATTATCCTTTGACTTCCCCTCTATGCCGAACAATGTACCAAAGAGGAACTCGGCGACATTCTTTTCAGTGTGCATCACGTCGATGTTGTGTGGGAAAAGGAGGTCTGTGAAGTAAGGCAGATCCCCCAAGCATGTCTTGTGAGTCCAGGCGTGTTCCGAATTATACCCCTTGAAATACCCTGCATGCTCTGGATCCGTCTCGGGAGTGTTTAACTGATCCAGGGTCTGTTGGCCTATCAACGCAGGTGGTGCAGAGTTTTTTACAACTCTACCTTTGATGAATTTCTTCTTGTCTTTCCTGAACTTATGGCGAGGATCCAGGAACTATCCATGCACGTCGAAGCAAGAATACTTGCGACCCGCATCCAGCCAACGAAACTCAAGAGTTGCCTTGCATGTGGGGCACGGGAACCTTCCATGCACACACCAGCCAACGAATAGCGCATACGCCGGCAAGTCATGCATCGAGTAAATGTACCACACATGCATTAGGAAGTTTTTTTTGTAGCGGCGTCATATGTCTTGATCCCATTATCCCGAGCTTCTTGCAATTCATCCTTAAGCGGCTGCATGTACACATTCATACTCTTCCCCGGATAGTTGGGCCTCGAATTATCAACGTCAGGAAAATGGTCTTTCTTTGCATAATCTGTCCGGGGGGAGATTGAGTGGAATGACAAATACAGGCCAACAACCGTATTGGGCTGCCATCATACCAAACACACTTTGAACCCATCCGTGCTGATGGTGACTCGAGGATGCCTTGGATCTGCTGCTTTATCATGATGTATTGCATCGAAGTGCTTCCACGCAAAAGCATCCGATGTGTGTACCAACATATGATTACCATCTGCATCTAGTTCGGTTCTTTTTCCCAATTTGTGCCATGTCATCTCTCTGGCCGTCTCTTCGACCATGAAAAGATGTCGAAGTCTTGGTATGATTGGCATATACCGAAGAACATTAACTGGGATTTTTGTCTGACTCTTCTCACCCATACCGTTGTCTACCACAACATACCTGGAAGACTTGCAAATGGGACCATAGTTCAAGTCCGCATAATCAAGCCTAAATACGGCACATCCATTCTCACACGCATCTATCTTCTCATAGGGCATCTTAAGTACATGCAGGATTTTGTCTGACTGGTATAGGTTTGCAGGCATTACATGGCCTTTGGGTAGAAAGCGTCCAAATAGTGTCATCATCGCATCATAGCATTCTCTGGCCAAGTTGAATTGAGCCTTCAGAGCCATTACTTGTGCGATGGCATCCAGTTGACAAAGCTTAGTGTGCTCGTGGAGAGGACGTTTTGAAGACTCCAACATATCATTGAAGGCCTTTGCAGATTCCTCCATCTCATCGTCTGAATCCCGAGCATCATCAAAGTCTTCCACCATGCTCGTCGATGCGACGACGGCCCATCTCAGCTCTGGCACGTTGGGAAGACTCAGCATGAAATGTCCAGACCGTATAAGCAGGCGTAAAACCCCACTTCTGTAGGTGTTTACTCATTTCAAGCTCTGTCCTCTTACGATAGTTGTCGCACTAGACACAGGGGCACCAGGTTTTTCTCTGGCCATTTGCAAATGCGGCTCTCACAAACCCCTTGGTTTTTGTTAACCATTTATCGGTCCTATCTTTCTGACTAGTGTGACCAGTGTACATCCACACACGATCACTCATCTTGCCTAGCTACTGGACAGACAAGAAATATATACATAATTTAGCAAACCATATTCATCAGTTAATGGAGTTTGTCAGTTTTATTATGTCCATGCAACCTAGACGCTAATAGGTAAAGATAGGTCCTAATCCCACCCAAGTATGTGTAGATTGGGTTCGTTTTCCCAATCTCTGCTCCGGATCCGACGCAAAATTTCGGCAGCACCTCCCCGCTATTCTCCTGATACACATCTCGGCAATAAGCAGAGAGGATGTGTACCAGGAGAACAATAGGGAGGCACTGACGAAATTCTACATCGGATCCGAAGCAGAGCATATGGGAAAACGAACCCAATCTACACATACTCGGGCTGTCCATGGATAACGTTGGACAATTCGAAAGAATCATGGTTATAAATATGCAAATGCATGCATATTTATTGATGTAACCCTTTCAAACGGGAGGCGCATAGTGGTCACGCATACTGATGATTGAAGACACCTATAGCTAGCAAGTTTCATCAGCACGAAGACCGGAACAAAGCAAATGAAGGGGGGAGGAGGAGATGTCATTTGTGCTCACCCATGAATGCAGGGGCAGAGCTCGTCGAACGCACGGGGAGGTCGTCGAACACCAGACCCTCGTAGCGACGAAACAACTTCATATTTAAAACGACCCAATCAACACAAATATGATGTTTTTATAACAAAATCGAAAAATATATGACCTAACTCATAATTCACAAATATATGACCCCATCGGCCTCTGGTAGGCCGAAGAGCACCTTTTCGGTCAACAGGAGGCCGAAGAGGTGTCGGGGTCGGGGGTGGTAGGGGTGTTGTGTCTGGGTGTCGTGGTGTTGGGGTGTCAGAGTGTCGGGGTGTCGTGTTGGAGTCGGTGTGTCGGGGTGTCGGGGGTGTCGTATCTGGGTGCCGTGGTGTCGGGGTGTCAGGGTCTCAGGGTGTCGTGTCGGGGTCGGGGTGTCGGGGTGTCGTGTCGGGGTCGGGGTGTCGAGGTGTCGTGTCGGGGTCGGGGTGTCGTTTTCTTCTTCTTCCGCTTCTTCTTTTTCCCTCTTTTTTCGTTACTTCTTCTTCCTCTTCTTCCTTTTCTTCCTTTTCTTCTTCTTGTTCTTCTGTTTTTTTCTCCTCCTCCTCCTCTTCTTCTTCTTCTTCTTCTTCTCCTCCTCCTCCTCCTCTTCTTCTTCTCCTCCTCCTCCTCCTCTCCTCTTCTTCTTCTTCTTCTTCTTCTTCTTACTTTCCCTTTTCCTCTTCTTCTTCTCCTCCTCTCCTCTTTCTTCTTCTTCTTCTTCTTCTTCTTCTTCTTCTCTTCTTTCTTGCTTTTCTTCTCCTCCTCCTCCTCTTCTTCTTCT